>JAOZGT010000023.1:77107-327107 GCA_035578325.1 Coelinius sp. EB29 | reverse complement strand
TTCGTAACTGCTCTGATAATTAGACTAATTAACTGTCTCTTTGTGCTGAGAACTTTTTAAAATCATTTTCAATCTAGTTGAATACTTTCCGAATATTTTCAAACCTTCGAGCTGAAAATAGCAAAGTCAAGTGGATTATATTTTTGATACATGTCTGTTTTTTTTATGCCTACAGAGAGGTTTGCCACGATGCCTGGACACAGCTTCGATTATCACCGCTCTTCGGCTGCATATGTCCAGCTAATCAAATGAAAAAACGGTGCGACAAAATATTCTCAATGATCAATCATAATCCATGTGTTGGTAAGTTATTTATTACGCGTTTTTCAATCTTGAGCTCTTTGTCTGTAGAATTGATTTTTGGTAACACCTGATGATATCAAGACGAATGGTTGTTATGAGTACAGTTGAATAACTTTAGCATCTCATCACGATATTTGATGTTGTAACATTATTTATTTCATTTTGGGTGATTTTTTATATTATCTGTCTGAACTATTTTCATTTTTCATGTCCCATCGGACCGTTTTTTGTAAATATTTCATCACAATTCGAACCAACTTCAATCCTGGAATTTTCAATGAATCGCCAACTTCTTTTTCTCCAGTTTCTGTCCAACGATACATGAAAATTGAAGAAAATATGATTCGTTCATTGCCTCACATGATGACCAATGTATGATAAAGTATTTTGATATGGCCACACAATCATACACCAGTACTGAATATTTATCATTAATGAATTGTTACATTAATTATTAATTGTTTTCATTAATTATTGCTCTGTTCAGTCATGGAACACCTGCCTGATTGAAAAAATTTTGATACATGGAAATCGGAGTGGATTTCCACTCGAAATCACTTCAATACCCCTCTGAATACAATATTTTCCACTCATTATCCAACCTGTTTAACTGATGCATAATATTTTGTCGAATGAATTTTAATATCTCAGAAAATAGTTGTAGTCAAACTGTCACTGGAACAGTTCCAGAATCAATATTAGATATTTACAGGTCAACTCATGCTTATTACCTTTCACTAGCACGAGTCAGTGAATCCCTTTGAAACCCAACAATAATCACTAATCACTACTCGCGACAGTGCAGATTTATACATCCAGGATCAAAGATGCTTCTAATTGCATTTCATCATTAGAGATAGCCGTCTGCATTGATCCAACTTGATTGATCATAAGTGAAGAGAGCTCGTACCACTGCCGCGTTCCTCGCTTGTGTGAAACACATTTCTTGGCCTCGTAAATTATTCTAGGGAAGAGTGGGATGGAATGGACACTTTTGACTCACTGACGAGTCGATTATGCTCCTATAGTTGAGCTTTCGAAGAATATTCCATTTCATCAACAATTAAATTAGCTATCAATATTTTAGAAAAAGTAAACAGTGGTCATTCTACTCTACTCATCCCCATTTGATTAATTTTTTACGATATTGATATTGAATGTCCGTGTCATAGGCTGATGTACCAGCTGACTCCGTATACCTAAATATTTATCTTCGATGACAAAAAATTTCATGAAATAATTATTACACCATTTATACCAGAAAAATTCATTTTTAATCATTCAAAAATTTCAAAAAATATCATTGAGACTTGAATTTATTATAAAAATAAATTCACCTCAATCCTCCCTCCCTCTTTTCTTTCATCATGTATTCTATTTTTCCATTCTAACCGAGTGCGAGGCACAGCTGTAGAGTATGAATATGAAGGAGCGCCCTGTGGCAGCCTCAACAGAATAAATTTTCACAAAAAAAAAATTCACTTCCATCGGCAAATGGTAGATTTGAACAATTTTTAGAATCGATGAAAGAAATGAGAGGACTGCAGTCCAATAATTTCCCAAATAATTCATACAGTTCAAATATTTATTATCTCATTAATAATCATCTCATCATTTATTATTCCACCGGAAATCACTCAATTTTCACAATTCAAGATAATCATAAAATAATCATCGAATGGCGAAAATCACAGTAACTATGATTATTTCTTCATCAATCATGTTATTATGTTAAGCATCCAATTATGACAGATGCTGTGATGGTTATAAATTGCAATGGCAAATAATCAACAGATGTGAATGTAATTTATCGTTTCATTGAACAACTCCATCAAAATGTTACTTTTGATATCGTCCGTGAGACTTCGGACGAAAATTATCGCTTTGCTCCAGGGTATATCACGTTATCTGAGCTGAATTCACCCTCCATTCATTCCTTGTCCCTCTCACCCCCTTCCCCTCAATCTCGTGTCACATCGAGTATGTTTACACCATTTCCCACGTGTTGCAAGCTCAAATAAGCATCGGGAGAGCGATACCAAAATGCACATCCAGAATGCATTTCACTGTGTCACGTGTACACGAATTTCACTGACATGCTATCTTTGTAGAATGAATGTACTGACGAACGCCAAAAATTTTCATATTTCATGTTGGTTTTTATCTCTCTCGTTCTCTTCAAACGAGAATATTTTTTTTTCGTAGATGTTCATTGAGAATTATGAAATGGGTCAATTCTTCTGATGTTTCAATTGAAACGGAAGAATTTTCTTTTTATTTTTCATGACATGAGGAATGCATGGTTTTAACAACAAGAAGCCTATGCTCTGATGCTTCAAAATACCATGGATTCTGGTAATTTTAGCACGTATTACAGGACGAAGGGAATAGTAATGATGAAACAAATTTTTTACGACTGAAGAATGTGTGTGGAATTTGGAATTCAATAGTGTTTGATAGCTCTTCCGTGTATAAAAATCACCAGAGCAAACGAGACAAGCACTGCATGTTCTGTATAATTGCATGTTAAAAAACATCTGGCATGTGTATGTTTAAACTGTAGTTTTTATGGAGCTGATTTTAATGTCGGTATGTTTATATGTGATGTATTCCATGCATGGATATTTCTGCTGTTATGTCAACTTGAATCTCTATTCATCTTTTTATTTTCTGTTTGTTTAAAAAACACAAATGTTGTATTCATTACACGAATCGTTCTCATTCATCTACAAACATTCAATGCATTCATCTGTCACCATCTTCTCCTGATTCAAACATCACAATCCTCCATTGCTCTCTTTGTCAATTGATTGTTGAAAAATCATGAACAATACATTGAAACCGAATATTGAAGAGTATACTTATACAGTTATAGTTTAAACTCGGAAATAAAAAAATTCATTGCCAACAGGGAATTTGGAATTTCTTGCAACAGAAATATAAATAAAATAACTCGGGATGCTGAGGTACAGCGTAAAAACCCCTGAGGTCTTGGAAATCTAGGAGGTATGAGTGCCATCACGATACTTGATAATATTCAAATTCGTTCGTCTTATTCACTCCTGAAAATCCGATACAAAGTTTTGAAGATGCAACGACTCAGAATGAAGTTTTGTGAGACTTTATAGCACTCAACGGTACCGGGAAAGGGTTGAGTTGTGCGATACGGCCAGAGGAAAACGATGTGTACGTGAATCATCAAAAAAATAATCATCACCATAGCGACACGTATAGAGCAACATAAATTGCGTTACATTCATTTATATTTCTCTTCATTTTTATTTATACATTCCACCGTGGTGCGTTTCTCTACTTCTGCTAGCCGATGAATAATTTCTTTCCGGATAAATTTCCAAGTAATTCCTCTCAGTATTCACATGGAGTTAACGAGGTCGAGGCTCGCGGGAGCAGCACCACTTAAGTCAGACACTATATAATTCAATTTGAAAGCTGCTGCCCCGCACAGCCCTTGGATTCCAACGACTAGGGCAATTTTACTTTTTATCCAAACACGACTATAATCCGAAGAAAGACCTATATGATCATCTTTCCTCATCATTACCATCATGATCATCAAACTTCATCACATCAAATTATAATTAGAACTGTGCACACAAATGATACAAAACCGCACATTCTACACTCACAACGTACGCCCGCGTCTTTGCTTCTGTGTTTCAGACTTTCTGCCTTCCTCCGCGTCCGTAGACCTATCGGGAACGGACTCGGCTCTATATCCATTCGACCCTCAGCAGGAAAACTTCCAAGAGATCTGGTTGCCCCCGACCAGTATGTACCCCTATTTTTTATTTCCCGCGACATCGCGCACCTCTAGCTACGATATCGATGATAGTGTGCGCCATCATAATCATTATGGTGTACCAGAATTGCCAGGTAGCACTGGTACTGGTAGATACGGTATAAATCCACTGCCCCCACCGGATTCAGAACAATCAAAGCCACCAATTGACACCAGCAATCACCATATAAGAAGATTGGATGGATCCAGTGGAGGGACTGGACAATTAGGGCTAGATAACAAGGACATTAGTTTATCTCCGTCCGCTTCTTCTTCTTTAACTTCATCTTCCTCCCTGTTAAATAAGCCCAAGCATGATATGCAGCCAGAGCACAATCCCGAGCATGATAATAATAATCGGCATAACAACAATATGCACCAACGTCATCGCGAAAGACATCACCATGATTATCATCCTGATGCACCTGCACAACCTGCACCATCCACAATAGTGAAATATTATGATCCTGCACAATCACCACCACCACCAATACTACAACCTGGCACCAACGTTATTGCACCGAGACCTACTTACAAGCACGGTGCTATTGTTATCAATCGTTATGATGATACTGATGAATTTGGTCATCGTATTGGTATGCCAGTCGATCGTCTCTTTGATCTTCGTGAGGCCTTTGATGGCTTTGTTGATCAAGGTTCGTAACGATTTTCTTTGGATATTTTCATTATGACATTGACGTTTTTTTTTCTACATCCAACATGACATTGCCGCGATGATCGCGATGTCTACAGTACCTTGATAATCGAGATTGATTAGAGTGATTCGTCATCTTGATGTTTTATGTTCTTCAGCTCGGTTGTCTTCTTTTATTCGAGAAGATGACGTTTGAGCAATTGGTAATACTTAGGTACATTCACTGCAGCAATACTCTTATCTGTCTTGATTGTCCAGGTGTCTCTTGCAATACTCTCATAGAGGAATATTGTCTCCACTTTATTGTACCCTCTTTTAAAGTATCTATTCGCCCGTGCACGAAAGATTGAGTGTTTTCATGGTTAAGAAAGGTAACCCTGGGTTCGGAACAATGTGTCAAGACACTCATTCCTCTCTGCCCACCCCCTCTGATTTTCTGCTGTCGTGAAAGAGCGAGTATATATACCAAATGGACACCGATGACTCTCACCCCGTTGGCACTCAACTCCATTGTTCCTTTTCATAATCGTCGAGTGAAATAACAATGGAGATATTATAGCCTTCAACGTTCATCTTTGTCTATCTTCTTTCTACTTTTTTCGAAAATATTTCTTTGCGTTTGATCTCAGCACTCGAATGGCTGGAGCAGTGGGCAACGGCTGGTATGAGAGTCATCCGTCGTTTTTCGAATCAATTTTTTGTATTTCAATCGTCCATCCTTTGATAACTATCGCGATATACTGAACCCGCGTTTACAGTGAAAATCATCTCTCATCCCGACAACTCGACGAGTTTTGAGATCATCGAGTCACAATTGGAGAATCCATTGATCGACGCCAATCATCAAGATCTCCATGCTTTGAAGCAACTTGCACTGCCTGGCTTCCGGCATCGTCCACATCATCGTAGAAATCATACCGATGAGCATGATGGTAAGTAGGTATAATCCATAATCATAAGTTGATTTTTAAAAATGGTATTGAAGGACTTGTATTGAAGTTATTTAGTTTTGAAGTCAATCTGAGATATTTACCGCTAATTTCAGGATCAATTTTGACTGAACTCTATTCTATACTATGCATTATACAAGTTATCTTACAAACATCTCATGTTGACTACAAAGCTAAATCACACATCATCCATAACCATTCATCCCTTCAGCTCTCTAAAATTTGAAACAACTTAGCTGCATGTTGACAAAGATGCACAACTGAAGAACCTCCTTCCTTTCTCCTACTTCCGGTCGATCACTACTGATACCCCCGATTTTCTATCACGGCTAAACTCGATTAGGGATGATACCCAAGCTGTCGTCTCTCCCTGCAACGTGAAGCACGCTAGAATCGATTTATTTTTCGCTCGAAATGCACTTTCGGGACGCTCGGTAATGATATCCAGGTATCCGATGGATCATTTCGACTCTTAGGGCTCACACAATCTGCAATATCACACCACCTAGGTAAAGAGAAATCGATTTTCATGGTTAGTTATAGTATTTTTTCTCACAAATGGTATATAAATCTTTTCTTATGATTTCTATTCACTCACGTGAGTGATCTTGATTGTGTTGCTCTTTTTCTTAACATCCCGAGAAATGTGCAAATCTTCGGTTGGACTTAATGCTTCCCCGATTACTTCTAGTCCGTGTGACCCCTTGGGTTTTACGATTTTTTTTTATAACCCAGAGGAAATGACTACATAATGCTTTCCATTATCGTCGACACGTGATAACTCACACGGAAAAAGGGGCTGAACAACTCGTCGAAATGAGAAGAGAAACAAGAGTTGAATGAAGGCAAAAGTCGATAACCCTTCCACAGATTGAATCAGAGACTGCTCCGCAGTATTCATCTCATTTCTCCCACCGTTCTCTCACAAACTCCGCAATATGATTTATCACACTGGCAGAGGATAGTTTAATTTAATTTCAACCTGCTTCCAACGTGGACTCTCATTTCCACGTTTCAAGCTTTCACCATATATCTAAAATCCGGTCGCAATTTCAAAACTACCTACCTCCACCACGACGACGCAATGCCTCAAGCCAAATCACCCGAAAACTTGAGGAATTTCGTCTCAAAATATCACGCTAAATTACAAGATAGCGTTGTAACACGATCATACCCGTTCAATTTATCAGGTGAAATCTTGGTAGCGGAAAATTATCTGATGCTGCAACTTTCAGACCCCAAAAACTTGCATTACTATCGTGGAAGAGCATTGCACGTAGTATCCTTTCATCTCCTCCCGGAATTTGTTCATCTTTATAAATAAGTTTGTTAGACCAGTTGAGTAGTAGTATCGATATCACCAGCTTACAGGACACGTTTCCCAATTAGTTGAATAAAATATAATCCACTATTATTTTTCTTATTTGCAACGGATATCTAAAATGATCCGAGTCTGCAAACTGCTCCCTCTTCCGTTCCGTTGCAAAACGTCTCTGGAATAAACTGTCCTCTCACTAACTCCTTCAATTTTCCCGTGTATCTAACCGACAAAATATTTTGCCACGAATCCAGAGAGAGATATCCCCTGAGAGACGTTCTTGCACTATCCTTGTCTAACACTTATCCTTGGTATCGTTTCTGCCTCATCATTTCGCTCGGTTTCTGGGTTATTAAGCTCCGGCGTGTGACGCCACTTGTTTTCCAAGAGGTTAATTGTTCTTTAATGAATACCGTGAACATCATGTAGAGCACAACGGTAACCAGGAATATGATATGAAAGACTGGGGGTGAGATGGCATGCGGACTGACGTAATTGTTGGCAATAACGGCCTGGAGCGGAATTATGACGATGAATATTGTTTCAAGCGACAATGAAAACCAAGATTATGATCATTGTGGTGTCCAATGGTGGATGAGTGCTAGAGTCACGGCCAGTGTATCATTAATCACAATGTTTATACATCAAATAGAAAGAAAATTCATGGAGGTAAACAACATTTGTAGTATGTGAATTGAAAGGAAAACATAATCAAGTGATGCTAATGGATTTTTCTCTACGATGAATTAACATGAGTATGTGAGTTTCACTCATGCGGAAGTTCTTTACGGAAGCAACGGTTCTGTTGTGGCCGGAAGAGGGGGAGCCTAGTTCGGAAAATTTAATTTGCCATTACTGGCTTTTTCGTGAAAGCTCGTTCCAATAAATAGTTTTGCCTCATACCTATCATATAACGAACAAGCAGAGATTCTTCTCTGACCGTTGCAACATAGTTTTGTATCCCAATGGATGGGGAAAAGGGAGATAAAGTATTGTTCGATTTACATATAGGTGACCCTCCGACTGCAATGAGTTTTAGAGTCTTTCAGAGTTTTTTGATGTGGAAATCCTCAGTTCCTATTTGAGTGAATTTGGAGTTTTTTTTTTCAATCCGACGATCAAAGGAACTAATAAGTGATGCTTCTTGTGGATCAGAAAAGTTTCCGCCAAAAATATTGCTTGATGTTATTCCTTAATGCGTTATCGGAGAGATCGATTAGCAAGGGGATTAGTGATTCACCAAGTCATGAATCTTTTGAAACCCACCAATTTGAGAAATTCTGCTCCTGGCTCAAGGTTTTCAGGCGATGATTGTTTTCCTCTCGTTATTTCGAGTTTACGAAGAATTTCGTTGTAGAATACTCTCTGAATTCCTCGAGACTTCCCCCCCCCCTCCCTGTATAACATTGTCTTGCATCATTTTCATAGTGACAAAGCTCACTTACAAAGTTGCTGTTACTGCTGGGGGTTCGGAAAAACTTGCCGTTAGATTTTCTCGGTCGGAGTGTAACTCGAGGCGTCTTTGCGCTTGACATCCCTTTGCCATAATCAACTCTGCCGCAATACAACTGATATACAAATTTTACATTTTGACTGAAGAATATCCTCGAAAGGCAAACTTGTAATGTAATTCCAAGTGAAACGTTCAACAATGAATCTCCTCAGGCAAATCTGCACTAATCCTGTTCAATTTTATTACGTTGGCTGAACACTTTCAGCGATTGTTCAATTGCTGTTCGCTCTTCCTCTTGAAAATCTCTCCTCCCCCGTCTGCAGGCGGTATTGACCCACAAAGTCTGATGATGCTATGATTAGGGTTATTCCCCTTCTACCAATCTACTTCGGAGGGTTGAGGCTGCCAGCAACAGGGTAAAGCCATAGCATCAGGCTCATTTGTCTTAATAAATCGTGTCGAATCCAACCCCTCTCATTGCAGACTTATGGCTACAGTCATTCCCAAGAGGAGAGCCATCCCGTTGGGTCTCGCGGTTCGGTACTCATTTTTCCCCCTCGATAGTGATGGCCAGACATGTTTGATACCTGAGAGTAGACCAAAGTCACTTGGATATTTACCGAGTTCAAATCTATCGGCTTAATATATCTCAGTGGCATGGAAAACTATCTATCAGGTTTGAACAGAGGATCGACACCCACAGATGTAGGTGGAGAGAATGAGGAGCAATCATATTCGACCGAGTTGGCATCCTTTATCGCTCGGTGATATCAAATTTGTTGATGTTTGCAAGTTGAGTGACAACTTCAGATAAGTTGAAATTTTATGTACAGATTATTTGATGAATATCTCGTAAATGAAAGGGCTTAAAGAAATTTATCAAGAAGCCTTGGTTAGAATATTCCAAGGGTCACGAAAAAGGTTCTTGACGAATACTCTTCACCCCTTCATCCCCGAGATCTTTATAAAAAGATTGGTTAATGAATTTCTAAAGTGGTCAAACTTATCAAGTTATTGATCTCCCCATATCCAAGAAATTATAAAGTTCAGACTGAAAATTCATGAATTATCACCAGATCCAAGTGGCACGGGTATCCACACCGAGACAATCATTCACCAGCCCATGAAACTAGTTCTGACAACCACATGTCACAATGCCTTCGAGCTCTGCAGGTGAAAAATCAATCAAATTTCCACCACTAAAATTTAAATTTCTCTGTTAAACTGACAAATGGAACTGTGTCTTTTTTTCCATCATCACCATCAGAAACGATACCGAATGCAGTGGTTTATTCCAACCAGTGCTGAATCACTGCGACTTGGCCAGCTGTGCACGTAACGAGTGTATGAACGCCCTTCAGCACTTCTACAAGAAGGCCAACGACAGACACTCCATGGAGATTGCTTTTTGCCTGTGCAAGTGAGTAATAGTTCTCATTCATTGAGGAGTTGAGAAAGCACTCGCGATGGAATGAGTGTGGGGTAGGAGATGGAGAATGTAAGAGTGTAGGATACTTTGATAGAAGTCAAGAAAGTTGGGCGAAAAAGAAGGTGTAGGGATTTGGGAACAAAGTGGAATGGTTTATTGTTGGACAATTTCGAGTGGGTTACGTCACGGTGACGTTGAGACAAACGAATGGTCGAGTGCTCCGTTGGTTTACACGTACCCAATTAATGAGCCAATTGCCTTCTTGATACTTGCAAGGGATGAAAAGTCAATTATTTGGAATGAGAACATTTAATTACAGCCTCCAGCTAGCCAATTTGTTGGGCTTTATTGCTCATATTCAATAGTTTTACGCCTTGACTTTTGTTGAGAATCTTGATACGATTTTGACGAGTGCCCGTGGGATTTTATGGAGTTAGCTTGACAATGAGAGGCTACATTGATAATAGCTATATTTTCCATTGTATTCATTTTCCTCTTCAGTATTGTTTAACATTCTCAACGGATTCAACGCATTGTTCACGAGTTCATAGGATATGCAACCCTCAAGTCACATTTGCGTGAGTCGTGCGGGAAAATCCCTGGAGATTCAAACTTGAGTTTCATTCAATAATATATTTTATACCTTTGTTATCGTTTGATTCTCGGCGAACCATGTCCACCTAGGGAATTGAAGTCTAGATCATTTTATACTCATTGGAGATTGTATGGAGAGTTACTGAATTGATATTTTGAGAGTTGAGTTATGCAGCACTCCTTGAATAAATTTTGAGCAAATTGATCTTGAATTTATAGGAAAACGCAGGACAAGCAGGACGAGTGCATGGTGGCACAGGAAAAGACACATCCAGTGTGTGCACAGGGTTATGATCTTGTGGAGTTGCCTACGTGTCATAGTCTGGCTGAAACATGCAAAGAGGACCGAACCTGCAGGTGAGTGAGCAATCATTTTCTCATTTCTAATAATTGATTATTGGATAAATCAGAAATTGAATAGCAGTTTGATCTCGAATGTGCAGTTCTGTCATATCGGTTGGATATTTGAGAATTTTAGGATCCTGTTAGGGGAGCTCAATCAATTTTAATTACCTTGTCTACACATATGATCCCTTTAAGAAATTCAAATCATCAAAACTGGGGTGAAAAATCGATTCAATTATGAAAAAGCACCATTGGCTTTGATACTAGTAAAATTTCAAGTGTTGTGATACTCTAAAAGGAACGTTCGAATTGACCTCGTCGCAGTATATTAGTCATTCTTCTCTCCTTCCAATTATTTAGGAATAAACTGGAGCACTACGAGCAGAGTTGCGCCGTAGATAGTGTAACGAAAAAGTGTGCAGGACCACCAGCCGACTGTAGACGTGCAATGCTTGGTATTCTTGGTACTGAGTTGAGATCAAACTGCGCTTGCAAGGGCACTGACATGACACAAATGTACGACTGCCTCGGATGGCAACGCCTCCTCTGGGTTAATCCCTGCGTGGGTGAGTTAATAATATCCATACAACAGACTCCTAAGGATCGTAATAGTACCATGTGCACCTAGCCCATCATATTGTCTCACGGGATGTGTCTAAGTTTCATTTCTAACCATCTTTAGCCCCCATCTCAGTGGGTCCCTCGTGACATCAACGTATTACGACCATCCTTGGACGTAGGGCAATTTCAGCAGCAACTACTAAAATCGATCGTTAAATTCGTCCGTTGACTGACAGTAGAATCTTTTTATAATCCCTTAACGTTTACTTTATTCAATCCTTGAATGTGGGACAATGAACTGGTAACGAGCTGAGAAACAGAAATATACATTCTGAAGTCAAAAGAGAAGAACATAAAAATTGTAAAAACATTGATTTTCATTGGATTAAATTTTTTCAAGAGATGAACTTTCATCGATTTGACTCTCATGCGTATCTGACTTCTGATCATTCTTTCTGAATTATATAATGTGAATTGAATTGTTGTTATTTCTTATCTAAACTGTGGAAGCATCTATGTGCAACTAAAACTTATTGAACCCACCAATGCGTAAACTTAAATGCCCTAAAACTCCCGAGAAGTTGCATCCACTAGGTTAGATAAGTCATTTAGATACCCAGAAATTGCTCTAGCCAGCATCTTCCGTATCCTATCCACCGTGAAACTCATCAGGACTTTATTTTTCTGCCTTTTTTAAACTCCTCATCAACTGTACCACCAGCAAGATCCTGGTTCACTCTCTAGGCAATTTCCATGGAGAAAGATTGATGATTAAAATTTTCCTCATTATCCAATTGCAGTTGATTCACAGAAAGATTTTCACACCCGTAAAAAGCAGCATCATTATCCTCCTCATTCAAGAACAACAACATACAGAGAAGTATGGAGTAGCACAACAGCAACATTTCTGGCAACTGAGCCAACTATTACGGAGACCATTGTGGAGGATAATTTTATTCCAGATGTGACAAAGAGATCCTTCACTCAGGTTGCGCCAACGTCAGAAGCATCAACCATTACAACAGTAACACCGAGTACAACAAGTACTACTATTCGTGTTACAACGCCCAGTACAACGACAACTAGTACAACACCACCACGTGAGACATTTATACATATTTAATGAAGTGTTTCGTACGAGGCCATTTTCGAATTCTTTCGTTTAACTCAATGTGGGGAATTTAGCGTAAGTGAAGGTGTCAGATTTTGATGTAAATAATCAATTGTGATGCAATGAGAAATAGGAGATAAATTTAGAACTCATAGATTTGCAGGTCAATCAGCAGATATCTTTGACAGGGGGAGAAGCAGAGGAATTCATGGTGAAACTTGTTCAGTAGACAATTTCATGGTCTATAATTTATTTCAAAAAATGATGAATAATTACAAACTTGAAAAAGGATGGAATTAGAAAGCATTCCTTCACTGAAAATTCACCACTAGATTTTAGATTACCAAAAATTCCAACAGTGTACACTTGCACTCAGTTGGTTTCACCCCGCATTCTCCAGCATTTTACACTCTCAATGAAAGCTGTAAATTTTTTAGAGCGCAAAGAAAGTCAATATTTAGCCTAGCGTTGAAAACGTACGATCAAAGACTGTGTCGGAGGCATGTGAAAACTACTGGTAGTAGAAAAGTGAGGAGGTGTGGCATTCGGATGAACTATTGACTGCCGAGGAAAATATTTCGAGAATTTACAAGGGCTGTTTTCTCACCTTCACAGCTCTACATTCGTCGTTGTGGACTCTACCATGTGTGTTTGAGTTGTGCCCCCCTCCTCTCATTCTCTCTTTGTCCATCTCGCTCCTCTCGTACTGCAACTGGCGCCGAAAAAGCTTGAGAGAATACCAAACACTTTCATCGCTCGCTCGTGCGACATTTCGACATACGAGAGAAGGCTATTTTCATGCCAAAAGCATGGGTTCAATCATAATGCCTGAAAGATAAAACGTAAAAAAAGGGAAAAATAAGTACCTACAAGCACAGATCAAACAAAAAAATATAGGGTAAATCAGAATATTCAAGGGGAAAAGTACTGACGATAGAAACGAAATTTGCCTCGTGTATGAACACTATAGAATAGGGATGTGGAAGAATGTTCAAGAGCTCTTTTTTTATTTCTTTACTTTTTAGGTTTCTGCGTAGTTCAAAGAGCAAGGCAGAATCATCAGTATATTCGTGTTGGTAAAGCAAAAAGGGTAAGTTTACTAGAATAGATATTTCTGAGGAAAATCCAATATCAATGCTGGTATATGCAATTTTCACCAGCTATGGGAGCAAGCGCAGCGAGGGACCAACAGTGTCCTTCTAGTGTGTTCAAACCAAGTTCATTGATTGCTGATTAAAATGTACGATTCGGTCAATTGAATTATTTATTCAATATCATTAAATCCTGTATTGAAATTGAATGAGTAGTGTTCATGTTCATTTCTCGATGTTCATTATTTGATGTTCACACGTTTGCTCCATATGGCAGGAAGAATAGATTTTCGCATAAAATTAGCAACTCATTCTAATTTGATCAAATCCGTTTTTTATTTTCAAATTTTCGCGCGCAACGACTTCATAGTCAACGCTAGAAACCGTTCTTCAATATTTGATCAGCCAAGAAGAGATGTCAAAATTTTGAAGATTTTCAAAAAATCCATTTTTGATTTGATCTCTAGGGGGTCCGGAACCCAGAGCCTGATATGCCAGAAACCTTTTCTCGATGATTTGTTCAAAACAAAAGGCTCCTTCGAGAAGATAGACTGACTAACAAGGTCTCACCTTCTTGATACATCAATATCATGAATTCTTTCTCATGGGCTGAGCGACATAAGTCTAATAGATTGAATAGATATATTTAAAACGATATAAGCAGAATATGAGAGGTCAGACGTGACCTCATTACAGAAGATATGGGTCGTTATATAATAATATTTAATAGGTTTATAATAATCTACCGTGATGAAATAATTTTCATGTATTTTTGTTACAGCTTTATCGTGAGGATGAGCCAGAGTGCTCAGAGTTGTGTCAGTGTGGTGAGGGTGAACTACTTCTCTGTAATACAATTTGCGTCCAGTCGTCACCCTGCAAGACTGACTTTGCCTTTTACAACCATGCGGCACCAGCTTACCAGGCTTATCGTGGCCGGTGTTTGTGCTACAGCGGTCGTTTCATATGCATGCGGCCTTCCCCGGGTAAGTAGTAAGCTCTCGGTTCTCGCTTGAGTTAGCCCTACTTCAGCCACCAACAAACCCCTTTCCACTTCTTACCTTCTCTGTGATCCTCACTCACTTCAACCCACGTTTTGTATACATACGAAATGAGGAGAATGGAGTGTGGTGGGTGGCGATGACGAGGAAGGGTTGGGGGAGGAAGTAGGTAGAGCGACGCGTGCCACGAATCTTGACTGTGGGACGTTTGAGCAATTGGGCTGCGAGACTTCTTGCTGACTTGCTTCGAGTTATGTAATGTGTTTATGTTGAGCTTTATTGTGTTTCTAAACAGAGTCTTACAGTATACCTCACGGGGTATTCATGTTCCTCGGATACAGTGAGGAAGACGAAAATCTACTCAGGAGTCACAACAATCAGACTGTGCTGGACGCGGTCAACTCGCTGGATAGTTTCATGCGTGAGGAAGCAAAAAATCAGGTAATTGTGGTTTGCAATAATGTCATTAGTGAGTATATTCGGATTGGAAAAAGATAGAGATCTTTTCGTAGAGAAAAATGAGGGCTACAATAGAGGGTTCATACGAATCTTTGTAACTTTTTCGAATTTGGTGATATTAGCAGTTTCTTAATTCCATTCAGTAATTTTTAGAACATCTACCGTCGAGAAGTGCAAGCAAAGTTTTAACAATATTATCAATAATAATAAGTATCAACTCATTTTCACCCTCTCACATTTACTTTTCAGACGGTATGCAACCTCTTCTTGTACAATATAACCAGGGAAAATGTAATTGCGGTTGCTAGACTCGGTGGGGATAATCCACCGGTGAACAGCACACAAGCGCAGAATTTACAGCATTTGCTACGTGTCAAAGTGAGTTACCATTTTTTTAATATTAAAAATTCCTCCTATCCTAATAATTCAATCCCTCACTTTTCTCTACATTTACCATCATAGTGATGGTTCATTCGGCCCAGCATTGTCCTTACCTTGAATAAAATTCATCAGAGTATAATAGAAAATAGCAGAATATTAGTTTTATCGAGAAATTCGCTCACTATTTGATAAAGTGAATTACAGAAACGATAGGAAATTTATTAAATTCAATCCCTAAAAATTCAGTCATGTCATGAATTTGGTATTGATTTTTGAAAATGGTTGATTAATGATAAATAGGGTATCAATCAATCAATGTATAACAATATGTATGGCGTCGAAATAAGTCGATTTTGTAATGATTGTCCAATGATTGTCCAATGATTGTCCCTTGAAGGGGGATGGAGAATTATGAGGGGAAAAAAGTGGCTGCGCTCGTTCGAACCGAGTGGTATAACAATATGTATGGCGTCGAAATAAGTCGGTTTTTATTTTTTTTTTTTTTTTTTTTTTTTTTTTTTTTTTTTACAAATGGATTTTATTACTAATAAAATAATATTAATACAATTTAATCCTTCATCTCCCCCTCTTCATCCTCCTCGTCAACTCCTCTGATGTACATGACATTATTACAACGAATTAAAACTTCTCCAAGATTTCCTATACACACACCAATGAGTTTCGTTTGATAACTATTAGTGGAAGAATGTTAACTTTTATAGATCATAATTTCGAATCCATTGCTCCATTGAAACATTTATGGAGTAATTAGTTTCCATGTAAAATCATGGACCATTCACATGTAAAGTGACATTCATAAATTACGAACATTATTTTTCCCTCAATAGCCGATAGGAAACAAACATTTTTTTAAATTATTATTATTCATCGTGGATTGTCTACCCTTATCCCTACCATTCCCACTGCCATGGTTTTTCCATTTTCATATTCATTTATATATTGGTATGAACAAATATTGGCTGAAAAAATATCGGGGACAATGGCAATCGGTGTGAAATTGTTTGTTTATGGAAATTCACGAGGTACAACTCCCATGTTTTTCCAGATATATGTCGAAAACCACAAAGTATAAATAATGGAAAACAATTGTCACAGCGTTAAGCCCACCTTGTGTACTCATTGTGATGATATACATTTTTTTTTAAATTGGAAATTCACCGACAAACGGATTGGAGATCACGAATTTCAATTATTATTCAAACGTTAATATATAACCGTCCATTGTTTCATACCAGTAATATCTCTACACATCGAAAACAAAGAGGACAAACATTTTTTTTGTGCAATTTTCATCGTCATTTTGTTCTGAAAAATTGGAAAAACCTATTGAAATACTAAAAATTATTTTATTCCGTGTAAATATATTTCTATCAAATAATTTGATGGAAATACTATATAAATTCAGTATGTTTCCCAATCGTTACACTCCAAAAAGCGCCAACTGTTACGAGGTTGAGACACTCTACTCAATTTGAAAATTACTGCCTCGACTTTTCTTACGAGTTAAAATCGATTTCTCATTCTCTCCCTTCAGTTCTTTTTTTTCCATCCTCTTACCGAAGTATTCCGTGTACATTGGAACTAGTGGGAGTAGCTGGTAGTTTCCGGCAACGACAGGTCTTTGAGAGCACACACTGCGGATTTATATCCAGAGCGTGACTCAATTGAAATCCCTTTTCCGGGTTGTAACCAGTTACATGGGATTGTCGTACTAATTTGATTCACGTATGCATGAGGAATTTTATTAATAAATTCTGACCCGAGGGGATTCAATTGATCGTTAAATGGAGAAAATAAAAACGCGACATGAACATGAGTGCTCATCTCGTAAACTGTTGAAAATCAATCAATATATCGATATATCGATTGCTGTGGAGGAGATTGTTCACAGCAAAAATTCTTCTCGCCTGGAAAAAGGTCTCCTGAGATTTTATCAATATTCAACTGTTTAACCTATATTCCATTGTAGGAACACCAATGGCCTCTTGCTTATGTCTATTTAATGAAGTAATCATTCGTTATATCGACCGAGATTATCCCCCCTCCCCCATTTTCTTCTGGCATTCACGTTCAGAATTGTAAAACAAAGTCCTCATTGAGAACCATAAATCGATGATATGATTACATAATTCATCCATCTCTTTCAATTCCTTTATATTTCCATCGTCGACACAAACACCATATTTGTTTTTACTCAAACCCAGGTGATTAGGTATTCGGGAGTGTAGTGAACTGTATGTAACGAACAGTCTCGATGAATTTGTCCATTGGCCTCAGTTTTTCATCCCTCACGATGTTTTTACCTTCAATCAATAGAACCGAAGTGGATTGATGAATTTGACGTGGAGTGGGGGGGGGGGGATATGTGAGAATTTTTTTTAATGGGAAAATCGACATTATTATTTTCCCCTTTCGGAGGGGATTAAATAGAGGAGAAGATTATGTGGGGGATTACGATTTTTTTTTAACGATAGTTTTTTCAAGGGATGAGAGGGATAAAATATTTTTACGGACGACGTGGCAAAGTGAGTGCGGATGATCAAAAGAAATGAAAGTACTGGCTGGATTACGTTATCTTCTGAGCTCTTAATAACTTCAAGAGAAATCGCTTTTTTCGAAGTTGAATTTTTCCTTCATTCAGTTATTTATGAACAATGATTGAGGGGATTTAATGAACTCGTGGGTACGATGCTGGGGATAGTCTGCGGGAGGGGTGTTACTTTTTGAAGTCTCAATATTTGAAAGAGACTGAAAGAAATTAGAACAGTTATGGACTTGTGATCGAAAAGAAGTTTGGGATTATTTAAATAATGAATGATTTGAGAGGGATGTCGTTTTTTTGGAAGAAATTTATTCTCTTTTTTTTTTGTCAATATTCCATTTTACTCCACTCTCCATCATGTAATTGATCTAGGATCCTTTAATATCTTGATTCCTAGATCAATCTGTTTCCTTTAATGGTGGTTCAATCTGTTTCTAGCATATGAGCTGAGATTATTCACTCGTACTGCAAATCGCGGACTTTATCGTGAAAAATTAAGGTCACCCGTAGGCCACCACGAAATGTCTCGTGACTCGTGCCACTTCTCCAGTTTCAGTAACTTATCGAACCGATATGCGGTACCCCAGTCTCATTTCTCGAGGAGGAAAAATAGTGGTAAAAAAAAAACCTTAAAAACTTGGTACATGTAAAATATAATAAAAAGTAAATTATTCGGGATAGAAGAAATGGTCGTTCTGTTTTTATTGGAACAAATTCATGAATTCATTTGTGAAAAATTCTTTTTATTTGTTTGGCACACGAGACCTCGCACATAAACTATTTAATCAGTACTGAAAGATTTATCATAACACATTATCAACGAAATGAAGGGAAAAGCTAAAAGATTGAACTCTAATGATTAAATTCAATTTATGGCTAGTTGGACCATTACATAGAAGAAAGAATTCACCATATTATTAACATTGATTGAATTTAATAAATTAATCAAAATTCTAAATGACATGAGAAAAAATTGAAAACACTCGGATTTGAATTTTGAAAATGTCCAAACCCATTTTTAACATTTCCACCCTAAATCCCCCGCTATCAAAATAGACGCCCAATCAACAAAATCACCTTCGCCTCTCAACTTCCCTATAGGAAACAAAATACACCTGATCGATTCGCTGAAGAAAATCCTTATAACCCCCAAGACAATAAAAATACTGATGACATCATCCTCCTCCCAACACCGGCTAATCTCCGGACACCAGACTGTCACATAGCCTCCTCCCCGTCCCACTCTAAATTCTTATCAACCTCCCATGTGTTTCAATACACCTATATGTAGATCGAATAATCGATCACCTCAAAAATGTACCATGCACATACCTCCCCCTTCCTCCCCCTTCACTTTATGATATAAATGTCAAGTATATGTCCCATGACATCTCAATAAAACTCGAAAATAGTACCATAAGACGACCACTCTGGTCTAGCAAAATGAGACCTGAATACCCCCACCTTCCCGCCCCTCTATCTCATGATCATTAGTTTCACTTGGATCGTATGGAGTAGAAAACCCCCTTCCCGAGAGAGATGATGGGGAGAGACGAGAGGAGGACCAGGCACAAGATGAATGCGAAAAGAGGGTTGGTAAAGGAGGAGAATGAGTATGGGGAAAAGAACAGTGGCTGCAGTCTCGAGTGGTGCAAGGGAAATTCGATGAAAAGTCACAAAACCCGAAGATCGATACTCGTGGCAGGCCCATGAGGGCAAGGAGGGAACCCTCTCCCTCCTGTATAGGTGCCTTTATTGGCTTTACGCCAATGCCAGCTATCTATGTGGAACACCTGCGCATATGTATCGCCGAGCCTCATTCCTCTTTGCACATCTGTCGAGGAATTTTTGGTGGTGTATCTGATGGTGTATTACTGATCTTGGAACGTAGATTCGGATAGGTAATTCGGATAGACATTCTTCAGAAACCCTTCAGCCTACCCTTCAAATACCCACGTCTCGACCATAGAAATCACCGCAAATAATGAAACGACATTTCATTGTATAGTAGTGATTCTTCAAATACTCTGCCCACAATGCACCACCCCACCTTTAATACCCACCAGCTCTAGATACTCCATGACACGCTACCACATCGACAATCTTCACCAAAGACGACCGCCGTCCCCTTTATTCTCAAATATTAAGATAACCTATCACATCCTTTCCTTTAGAAATGTCACGTTTCCATACCCATTTCCCCATTAATGCATCATGAAACGTATCCCCTCTCCATTTATTTCATTCTTCAAACCCCAATGTATTCTGAGAACTACTACAACCCATTCTTTTTATCGACATTCGCCTACGTGCCTTGAGCGTTATTAGAATTCCAGTGTATACCAAACAGAGAGAAAGAGAGAATTGGAGACTAGCTGATTTTTGTCATGAAAACTCCAGCCCCGTTTGCCAATAGTTTCCAAGAAAATATTTTGCAAACCCCATTTTCACTCACTTCAATCCTCCCCTACCTTCCACCACCTCTCGATTCTATTCTTCAACTAATCGTGACTCTTCATTAGAAAAAAAAGAATTAATTCTCTCGCACAAACAATTGGATGGAGAGAATGAAAAAAGTGGGAAAAAAGAACATGAGAAATTGTGTGCATTCCAAAACGCCATTTGCAAGCGTGTATTCACATAGGATTGGGTGAGGAGTGTGGGAGGGTGGAGAGAGTTATTCCATCAGATATACTGTGAAATGTAAAGGGAAAGAGAGATTGTACACTTATACGATTTCAAGGGTTAACCTTCTTCCAACCAAAATTGCCAATTTTGACATTTTCTCTAATTCATCTCTTTTTCAATTTTTTTCATGAGTTCTGACCAGCCGGGCAGCTATTATTGAGATAGAGCAAATTTTCTTATTCTAAAAGTTAAGAAATGATAAAAAGTGTATGATTATGCAGAAGATGTATAATTGTTGTATGCGCTACAGTGCTCACTGGAAGGTCGTCGCGTGCGTAAGCGGGCATAATAACCTAGTTGAATTATAAAATGAAATACTTCGTCCAAATATACGAAAAAGTTTATTTCCGAATGTTCACAAATAGAGGATAAGTGACCTGAATCAATTTCTGATACACTTCAAAAGTCAAGAAGATCGGGAGTCTTCAACCAGACATTCGAGGTAAACTGGATATATATAAAATTCTCACTTGGTATTCATGATGCTTCCGATCAATCGTTACTACCTGTGTTAACGTTAATAATTGATATGTTATACGGTTAGTTTTACGTTTTAAAAGACATTCCCCCGAGTTTATTTCTGCATTGAATACAAAGTACCTTGAGAAAAGTTTACCCTTGTCATTTGTTGGCGTTGGAATTGTTTTCATGCGCCGCATCTTTCGTTTATGTTCTTTCCAATTGTTTGAATATTTTTCGTTTGCAAAATTGCATAATCAGGCTGGATGACGTCAAACGAGGTGAATTGATGAGTTATCGACTGTCAGTTGGTTGATAATTTACTGTCTTGTGGAACAGGTGAAGTTGCAGACAGGTAAAATGAGAGCACACAGGGTCTTGAGGGTGGTATGAGCGCAATTATCGAGCTGTCATCGCTGTATTGTTGGTTCAAACATTGTTACTCCACTCGAACATTCATTTCAAAACATTTTTCACTCTTTATTTTCTTTTATTAGGGACAATAAGGTTTTTTTTCTCATAATTTTATCGTTATCAGAAATTGCATATTATTTAAATCATCTTCGTCTCCCTCAATCAATCAATTATTCAATAACCACGTTCTATAATTGGTGCACATTACCTCTTCAAAAATTCCGGCATAATCAAATTAGACAGCAGGAAATCAAATTACGAATATAGAATGCTACAGGCACAGATTGATTAATCAAATTTAAATGAATCTTCCAACAGAGTTCATGATTTTCATTATATAAGATGCCCTCATTCATCAAGGGAAGTTACAGTGTAGAATGATTTTGAATAATCCATATGTTGGAGTTAAATGTGATGATGAGTTAGAATTTCTTCGATATTTCCCTCATCATTCGTTAAACTTCCAGCAAGTGAATTAACTCAATCACAATGAAATCAACATCTTTCATAATAAAACAATGAATGAACCACTTGAATATCATTTTTTCCACCTCAGAGAATATTTTAATTATATGAAGAGATGGATTAATCGATCTTAAAATCACTTAACCTCGGCAGAAACTAGTCGGTAGAAAATCGTAGCCCTATCGTGTGCCCATCTATCAAAGCACTGGGGAATACACCTCCTTGAAAGTTTAGGATCAAAGACAAAGAGAATGGGAATAACTTTTCCAGTATTCAAATGATGGGGGAAGTCTTGATGCCTCGAGTGGAGATGCTTAAATTAGAATGCCATAGCATGAGGAAGAAGTATCGATTTTCATCAGCACCTTTGACATTGAGAACGAAACGACAAGGAGATGGAATTCTGACTGTCAGGAATTTCAGGTATTTTGGAATGGATAAATTTTTACATCCCCGTTAATAATCGCCATAAACCAGCTTTACACCCGTGAGAATAACCCGACAGAAGTGCTGTCCCCAGGCGAGGGGAAGTTAAAGCGTGGATTATTACCGTTGAAATTTTTTTTTCCCACTCCTTATAATTTCACTCAATTTTCTAGGTTTGTTACTCTAAATAACAGTAGTGACTGGTTCACGACAGAATGTATCATAAATTTTCTCGTTTATGATGCACATTGGAGAGCATGCAATTCTTCCAGAACTCAACAAACATATAATCGAAATTTTGACATTCAAAAATTTTTCAAAATTTCATTCAGAATATTTCTCCGGAATATTTAAACAATTCCCCTCATCCATGATTTTCCAAACATAAAAAATGATGTCCACAATTTTCTAGAATACTAAAAAAACACCGCCATTCACCCGCCCCTGGGAAAGGGGAGACATGAATAATGATGCTGATAAGCTCCAGAATCATTCTCCCCCGTGAAAAAATTGTAAAATGCAACCCTGTGATATAAAATAACCTGAAAAATGCGCGAAGTATTCCCGGTACACGGAGAGAAATTTTTGGTAAAAATTACCATCCCATTAAAAAATTTATTAAAATTTAATTGTAAATAATAAAATTCGATACATAAAAAATGAAATTTTATTTTTCGCTTGAGAAATATTGTCCTGATGAGAATAAATGATAACCAACTTGTGTTGAATTTTACCCTTTCAGCGTAGTAATTTTTGTCTAGATTTCAATAAAAATTCTAGGTTTGGTTAGTAAATTTTACCATTTGGTCTGGATAAAAATTACCCTGGCAGCACAGTAATTCCTATCCTACCGGTAGATTGATTTCTATCCAGACGAATAGTAAAATTTACTAACCAAACCTAGAATTTTTATTGAAATCTAGACAAAAATTACTGTGCTGGAAGGGTTAAATTTAACACAACTTGGGCATCATTCATTCTCATCAGGACAATATTTCTAAAATGGAAAATAAAATTGAATTTTTATATATCAAATTTTATTGTTCATGATATTTATTCCAATCGCTTACTATTAATTCAATTAAAACTCTCCTTACGGTCATATAGCGATCCCAAAAACCAGTTGATGAATTGAAAATTAATATGAAAGACAATTCATTTTATTAAAAGATGCCAACGTTTCATCGAATGGGACTTAGGTAAATTATGAAATTCTATTATTTATTTTATTATTTTAATTTTTCGTGAATGTTATATTGATAGACTTGATTTGTAAATTTTGGTTTAATTTCTCGCAGAACAATAAAAATTGCCCTGATGATGGACACATATAGTGTCCGAAACGTTGGCATCTTTTAATAAAATGAATTGTCTTTCATATTCATTTTCAATTCATCAACTGGTTTTTGGGATCGCTATATGGCCGTAAGGAGAGTTTTAATTAAATTTAATTGTTTAAAATTTAAAATTTTACTCATTTCCAGTTAGAAAAGAAGAAAAAATTTATGGAAGAACACATTTACCAAACGGAATGGTAATTTTTACTAAAAATTTCTCTCCGTGTACTAGATGATGAAAATTACAGTGTTTTATGTCGTGCCACCATGTACCCCCTGTTGCCACTAAATCAATAACATTGTCCGGTCTCTCAATTATCTATAATCGAGAGAAAAAAATAAAAAAATAAAATAAGGAAAAAATAAAGGAAAGAAACGGAAAGAAAAGGAGTTGAAATAAATTAAAGGAATACGATGTGGTAAGGGAATATTAGGAAAATGAGTAGCGAAATGCAAAAGTAACAACATGCAACGCACTAACCCACGAGTTTTGAAGTCAATGGTGAAGGTGGAGATTAGGAGGAAAACACGTTGTCACGCAATGCAAATGTGCTCCCCGACTTTTTTTCTTTTTCCCCCTGGGGGAAAAGGTTGAGGGAGACCACCTACAGTGCTTATCCACCGCAACTTCTGTGTCCCTATTATTCCTTCCCTTTTCGTGTGCACAAAATACCAAGATTTAGCCAAGAACACCACGATCTTAATCTTAAATCCGACTAATCGTCATCAGTCCGGGCCATTTCGGTGTTTCGTAAGTTGCTGAAAGTCCTTAGATTCCCTCGGTTGGTGGCTCTTCAAGTTTTGACTACTTGTGGTTTATTATTTATATTCTGAAGGGTAATTAATGCAATTTTCTTCGTGAAAGTTTGGGGGGAGTTAACCCGAGTGGAAATTTTGATGGGCTGGAGTTAATCCAGAGTCAAGTATACGGGTGGAATAAGGGTAGAGAATTCCTGATGGTTAGGATAATAATTGATTTTTACGGATTTTTCCCTTCGTCGACGTACGATTATTTCATGTCCCACTTAGGATGATCCCTTGCGGTACACACTGAGATAATGGCAATCACTCGTGTACAATGATGATGGTTTTGTGTGCAAACAACTAGAAAATCTCTATCAATATGACATACATTTGTGGAAACGAGTGAGTGTCGGCTTGATACCACCAGTTATTGCTTCACTTGCATCCATGAATGACATCGTCCAAACACATTTCATTTCTAACCTCACTTCGTCGTTCGGTTAGAACGCGGTTTTCGGGCCTCGTTACAAAAAATTGTGTATGTTCAATGGCCAATATAGTACATTTCACGCTCGAGTCATGAAAAACAGATCATCCTCTCCCACGTGCAAGATTGCCGTCCGAGCCGAAGGCGAGGATGGCAAGCACGTGGGGGAGGGTGATATGCGTTTCATGACGAGGCTTGAATATTATTTCTCACGTGCCGAACTCGAAAAACGCTGTTTTTCGTGGCGCGCAGCGTCACGAAAATGGCGTTTTTCGGGTTCGGCACACGAAAAAGTATTCATTGACGAATATGATTATAAAGCCACATTCGTCAATGAATACTTTATTGGCCTTGTGACATAATCTAATATTATAAGGCTGAACGAATATGGGCATTGTTACCCCGATTTATAACACTTTAGTATTCTGTGACTTTGACGAATTAAATATCTGAATTCTTTATAAACCCTAAATTGAACAGAAAGTGGTTGAAATTCCATGATTCAGTTAAAATAGCTCTCGGATCCGCTTCAATTATCCTTACTCCCAATTTATCCCAGTTGTGAGTGACAAATATGAGATGTACTATTTCTACCCAAATAAATTTCCTCTTTGAATCTCCTAATATCACTCATCATTGGAATAATTACGAGGAGTCTATAGGTAACTCCAAATCATCTCCCATTGCCCTCGACAGGATAACGTTGAATTCCGCATATTCCAAATTCCTCATTAGATCTATCCAAACGAATCCCAAGCTATCCACCTCCTCTCCACCCTTTTTCTATCAAAAGAGTAACTGCAATTTCCCTTGAATTGCTAATGAAAAAATTTTCTTAAATCTGCGTAAATACATTTTTACAATTCACTCACTATATACCATTTAATCAATTACCCTCTTACCCTTGAATTGCAAAAAATAACTTTATACCATGTGAATACATTTTTTCACCAAAACAAAAACAACGAATAAATGAAAGAGCGAGAGAGAGAAAAATCAAGTTATCCATATACACGCAAACTAGAGACCACAAAGTGTAGAAGGATTTAACCAGCAAAGTGGTGGGATCAAAACGTGCTATGCTGGATATGGTGAGGCGGTAGGGGGAGGGGGGGGGGGTGAGAAGGAGTATGGGATAATTTCCTGCATCCGGTGAGGACCAGAACCAGGGGCATCGAACAAGGGTGGGGGAGTAAGAGGGGGTTAAAACGGCGGGGAACAATTAGCACGGACGATGTGTAAAATGAATTATCATCCAGAAGGCTTTGGGTTGAGTGTCGGGGCGTTATTAGTGGACCCAGAGCCCACCCCGAATACGTCCAATTCAATTTCAAACTCGAAAACATATGACATTAATTTCCATTGCAACGAATTGATGGGTTTTTTTGTGTTGAAAACATATATATATTCGTGCTTTACGGATAAAATATATTGATGACGTTGACTATTCACAATTCGTTGATTTCAGGATTACCCTTCATTTGAATAACCATGAATTCCCATGATTTTTTATTCTTAGTTCTAAGACTATTTAATCAAAGCAACTGAGATCACGGGAAAGTCGTGGATTCTAAGTAATTTCCGGGATGAATGAGGAATATAGAAAATGGAGGATTTTGAAATGCTACATCCACCCAGAATCGAATATAATTCAATCATGTTTTTTTGATATATTTCATGATCGATGAAATCATAGACTCGATGGAGTTTCAATCCAGCGAGTCATAGCCAGAAGCTTCCCTAAAAAAAATTGAATTAATGAAACAGAAATGGAGAGGATGCCTGGAGACAATGGAGTCGATCGCACTCGTTGATTTTATTATTTCACAATGAGAGGACCCGTCAAGCTCCACCGGAACTCTGAAATTTAAACCTGTTGGAGAGATAAAGAGAGCCAAAAAAATGAAGAGCGACTGAAATAACATAACAAAAAATGTACTTGGATGAGAAAAATTGTGGGAAATTGTGGAAATAAGGAGGAAAAATTCTGTGAAAAAAACCATAGCGTTGGTGGTCCTTTTCATTCTCTTTCTCTCCCATCCGGGTTCTCCTCCCGGAAATTAAAGATTCAACGAGCCGTTGGTAATTCAGGGTAGCAGATTAAGAGAAACAAGGGATTAGAGTGGGGAGAGGTTGGGGAAAAAAGAATGATGGGGGAGAGGTAATAATGGAAATCGATGAGAGTAAGCGTCAGTTGACCAGCGACGTCCGGCAACGTTGAGCCCCGCAGGCCAACGTAAATTGGACGGATTTCAATTTCACTGTATTTACAAGGTCACTCCAATTCACTGAAATACAACTGATAACTCGGTGAAATTGGCAACAACTGAGCTTTGACCAATAAAAAAGTTTAATTGAGTTGAAACAATTGTTTTTTGTTATTTTGCAGTTTTTTGTGAGTCAATAGGGAGCAATAGACATGAATTTTAATCGCGGCGACTGAATTTCCAAATTTTAGATGAATTTTGAAAATTGAAGGAAATGGAATTGAGCAGAAATTTATTCATTTAATTTTTGTTAATTAGGTCATTAACTATATATGTATAAGATAATTCCTCATTCTAACTCACATGTTCAATCGTTTTCAGGAGGAATGCGGAGGAATGTTGCAGGACCTCAGCGACAAAATAAACAATAAATACCAGGAGGTCTACACTCATCCACTCCTCTCGATATTCAAAATGGCTGAAGTCGAGATTAAATTACCACAGAGCAGTGAGGGACATGTGACAAGATCCAGTCTTATCCTCGTAATCCTCGCTTCGATCATGTTAATCACAGTATCCAGTAGAATTGTTATCAATCCTGGTATACTTGATGCTGTTGCATCGTGACAGAAAACGTGAGTTTCAATAAAATGGAGAATACTTGGACAGCCATATGAAGAATGATATTTATAACAAAAAGAGTGCATCCACATGCCTGTGTTATGCTTGAGAAGCCATGTTAGAATATGTGTATAAAATTCAATATTTAGGAGATATTCAACGAATGTAGAGTGAAGGGGGAACCGTTGAGTGAAACAAGGGAGAATATCTCTCTAGAGAAAGGACTAATCATTCCGGAAGCTGACGAAAATGGCACCATCAGAAAGCTAGCAAAATTTCTGATTAAAAACACTGGCTTCCAGCATACTTTTCTTAAATACTTCCGAAATTGTTCGTGAGGAACTTTTTCCATCAAACATTTTTTTGGGGTATCTATAAAAAAAAAAAAAAAAGTTCTGATTCAAGTCGATAATCTACCTTATTTAGATAGATTTAGATAGAATGACTCTACCTCAATCAATCCAACTATTCGACCTATCGTACGTAGAAAATCAGATTGATTCAGGTAGAAAGTGGCCAGGTCGAAAAATTCTACCTGAATCATTACTTTTTTTTTTCTCGTTTTCCATGTCCAATGTCACCATTTCTGGATCCATTACAACATTCCTTGTCATCCAAACATCAAAGTAGACTAAACATCCTCTTTTTTTTGTTACTTTTTTAAATGAAAATGTGACTCAAATCGTCAATTTCGCATCTAAGATTAAATTACATCCCTTGAAATTTTCAGATCGAGCCAAAATTTATAATGAAAAAAACTCGAAGCATCTACTCCGCGGAATATCCCTTCAGTGTAATCTACAATCATTATTACCCAAATGACTTTCATGCGTCCAAATGTGTACCCGAACCCTGGTTTGTCTTATCTTCGTTGTTTCGTACTGGGAATCACTGGCATTCGTTATCACTAACTCCCCTGAAACCACAAAAAAGAGGTGAATATTTTTTTTTTCCGAGAACCCCGAGCTTATCAGTCGTGGCATCTTGAAAACTTTACCCTCCAAACTTTCCACTCGTGATGAATACCACCATCGAAGCAACGTACATAAACCACATACTTGAGTGAACGAATCCCTCGGTTTCCCGATGCTTTTCACTCAACTGAAAAGAAAATTTATCTTTTTTTTTCTATCACATAATCAATTGACGGATGAGCTTGGTAATGAGTGCCTAATGATGGAGTTAATTATCAAAAAAAACATTTTTTTTTCGTTGTAGAGAATTTTATTCATTACAAATGAAAGAGATCTTTTGATATTCTCCTGCAAAGTAAAGATCTATTTACATTCTCCCCTGAACCTACTCAATTCCATGATAAATCCCCCAATTAATCAGAATCATATATTTGACTCTGCTAATTCCGTCCCATCCACCCACTCAAACTCTCCTCCTCCCTTCATACAATATTTTTCTTTTTTCTCATATATTTACAAAAAAAACTGCTCCTTCAATTTCAATTAACTCAAACGTATTTTTTTCCTCTACTAATTCCAAAAGTTCTACACTTCACAAAGCAGTAAATCTCAGAGCGGATGGCATCGATTCGGTTGGTTCACTGGGATGAGTAATGCGATGGGATTTCCCGAGAGTATCGGTACGTGCCCGTTCGAAATGAAAAATCCGTGCGGACTGTCGTTGATTTTTTTAACTATTTTATTTCCTTGAGTTTTATGCCCAACGGTTTTTTTTATCCCAAATAATCCACATCGAGGTGTGAATTACGATGGCTCTAGGAACGTGTGAAATTCGACGAGTGGGCTCACTGGATGAATGCAAGATTTATAGCATCGGTAGTCATTTATGAGTGGAAAAAAAGGGAGGGGATGAGTATTATTTCATGAACAGCTATACTAGACTCATTTGAAAGATGACATTGGATTAATGGAAAATGATTAAGAGTATGTAAATATGATGAATGTATAACGACTTGTTTTCAACAGTGTTTAATACGATAAAGCGAGTATATCATTTTGTATAATTATGTTGAATATGATGCTCTCGGGACACGTGAGATTGGGTGATATATTCGTTCAGTTGAAGCACTGATGATGATTGTTTGAGGGTGTCAGGGTGTACATGAAGAAAATCATGGGATTTGTTGTATTATACACGGAATAAATCATTATATATATTATGTATATGAGTTAGAAATTAGAGAAGGGACATGGAAAATGAGGCGGTAAAGTGCTGAAAGTGACAGATTTATAGATTATTTTGTGAATATCTCTGGTATTAAGGGGTGAGAGCTTTTTTTTTTTGAATGAAAAAAATTCCTACAAAAAAAAGGCTTTTCGTATTATTCGATAAGTTTGATAGTTTCAGAGATATCCAAGAAATAGTCTAGGTGAGATTATCTGATTTATTTACTTTCACCATTTTACTGTGGATATGAAATGGTAAGGAAAATAATTACAACAGCTTTCAGAGACCTTCTGGAAGTGATGAAAATTTTGGTAGATATTTCAAAAATCTGAAGGGAATCGATATAACAAATATTGCAAAATTTTCGGGGAATTCTGTACAATTATATAATAGAATGGTGAATAAAAATATATTTTAAAATTGCATGAATTCCTTACTGAGATATATTCACCTCTTCAAGGTCTTGTAATATCTGCAATAATAATTTCAAAATTTATGAAAGCAATCATTTATGCTACAAATGCTTCTCAATTCGAGTAATTTTTTTTTTTTTATAAAAATGATGAAAATCCTCGTGACTGCTGCAACAGTTGTTATCAATATTGAGCTTTAAAAGAAAATTATAGAATGAAAAATTTTATTGTAAAAAAATATTCACGAGTTTATAAACAAATAGTAATGAAATGAGAAATGAAGAATGTAAGAAATTTATGGGATAAGAGTTATGAATATCAATTCAACGATTCAGTGGAGAAGGACTGAAATCAATCAGACTCAGTTGAGTATGTGTTTGGGGGATATATCTAATCCACTCGGCTGGAGCTAGAGAGAGTTATGAATGTGAGGCAGTGGCGAGTGTGACATGGCTATCGGAAAAGCAATAATGTTCGGAGTTTATGATACAGGGGGAAGCGTTTCGCTGTATACACACACACACATAGGGCACTCTATAAATAAGGAGAGAATAACGTGGGTTAATTAACGCATATGGATGAGTAAATATACGAGTTAACACTATGTCAGGGTGCAGAAGATTAGACGAGACTCTTCGCTTCTTTTGTATTCGGGGAAAAGAGCATCTGACACATTCTATTGATTTTTAATTAGTTTAATTATAATTGATTAATTTTTTTTCCATTACTGTCACGTTATTATCACGAAATTATAACGTCAAATATCGTTTTTATTTGTACAATACTTTCATGAATGATAACAGTATGCATTTACAGATAGATATTCATGCACCAATGTCAACAGAATCAACGAGAGAACAGGAAAAACAAGAAATGTACGGACGAAAAAAAAACTGCATATCGATGCGATCTGCACTGCAGTGGTGAGGTCCGACTGAATTAAAGCTCTAGGTCACTTGTTTTTACGGTATATTTGGTTTTGGTGTACAAACGGAATTGACACTGTGAGCATGGAATATCGAATGAGCATCAGAACGATGATTGACGACGAACACTAGTGGTACCAGATAGTGAGGCAAGGTTAATCCTTTTTCTTTCATTTCTTCTCTCTTTCCATTTCTCTCTTTCTTCGTTTTATTCTATTCAATAAATTTCACTGTGTTCATGTTCGTCGTTATTCTCGATACATGTGGACAATGTTGAATGAAATATTACGACACAAATCATAAAATTTAATAATCCATTTATGTCTCACATCGGAAATGTAATAGCAAATTCACGAGGAATTTTCGATACTTACAAATTGATAAATCGATACTTTTTTTTCGATAATTATGTTTCATTCTTAATATTTGATGCTTCAATAAGGTATATATGTATGTATACATATCATATTTAAAAAAAATTGAAAACCAAAATTTCAAATGATACATATCAATTTCAAAATCTACAATTGTCTTTCCAATCTCATAAAAATCTGGGTCGAACGAGTCGTAAAAGAGCTACAAAATACAACACGATTTCACGGAAACACTAGGCATGAACTCTAGACCAATTCGCTCAAATAGCGGGAGAAATTTGAGCTGACAATCCCTTCATCTCCAGTAGGTTATCCATTTCAAATCAAAACAAGTTACAAGGTCAAATCTCATTTTCCCTCGTATCTCGAGAGATTGTGGAATGAAACGATTGTAAATCCAAGGTTTTCCACCGGAAATCTCTCGGTTATCCATTACAACCACTTTCATCTCCCTCCCCTTTATTTCCAACCCCTTTGCCGACCGGAGATATTATCTGAAATATTAAATCATACTGAAATTATTTAATCATTAGCAATCACAGGATTCAATGCATTTGCTGCCATTAATTTTTCACAAACAATCATTCTTTGTACCGAGATGATAAAATTCCAGAATTTTGTAAAATGTATAGATATCTCAGAAACTGGTGGTTATAGTAGAAAAAATCAAGAAACCTTTTTGTTTTGCAGATTTTTTCAGCTACAAGAATTTTTCCTATGGCATCACTCATTGTTGAGATAATTTTACTTTTAGCAAAATGTGAAGAATCGACTCACCCAGAGTTCAATGCCATTGAGAGTCTAACAGAGAAGGTGAAATAGCGTATTAATATCCCACCAGGGGATAGATAACTCGTAGAGTGAATGGGGTGAGAACAATCCCAAAATGTATGGCCTCCGGCGTATCAACAAATTTACCGGATGGTGTAAAAATCCAGTGATATCGAGCGCCAGAAAATTCGAGCGGCCTTCGGTACTTTAGGCCTCGATAAGAGAATAGTGGATGATAGGAGTGAGCAAGCGAGTGAGAAGCAGCGAAGAGGGGTGGAAAGGGGTGGGTAGAGGGATTTATACTGAAGATCTCATGAGGCTCTCGTGAATCCTTTTTTTTCTAGAATTCCCTCAAGTGTTTTTGAACACATGTACATAGACAGGAGGTATAGAGGGATCAAATTCAGTTGTCTCTCGTGGATAAACAAGGCGCATTCGGTTTTGTGAGGGTTATCCTAGGATTTGAGGGAATGATGCGCTTTTAGGACAATCAGATTTATTTTTTTCTTTAGTTCAGTTGTGGTGTTCGATGCTTAGAAAGGAAAAGTTCGGTTGTGGGATTGGAGGAATATCAATCGAGATAATCGAATTCTCCGTTTAATTCGTCATCAAATCGAGATATTTATGAACAATAATGTCACGCAACTTAGGATACTCATCGACCCAGATTGATTTTTATCACAGGCGCAATACAAATTTAATTTATTGCTCAGAAAAGAGAGTCACATATTCATGTGAAATACTTTAGTTATTTGGGTAAGCCGGTCTTTTATTGACGGTCTGACACACATCGGATTTTTCTACTCGTTCGATCTCTCGGTTTTGTCCATTGAATTTCTTCTCAATCCGAAAAAAATAAATTAAAAAAAAAAAAAAATGTGACCTCGATTCTCTAATGAACGACAAGCCGAAAAAAATCCACAACAAACAAGTGAATATAGAACATTGAAAATTAAACATCAGACAAGTGGGAACACTCATTAATCATGGAGATATCGTGTGAAGGAGGTTTGTGAGAATAGGGCGGGAGTATTCAAACTCACAAGTGTCAACGATTGTCACGTAAATGATGGTGAAGTTGTGGTGAAAATAAAGCGATTGAGTAAACAGGGGGAAGCGTTCAAACAAAAGCGGGCACACAACAATACACAAACAAACATGAGCACAAGATTACACAAAAGTATGTTAAACACACGGTGGTTCCAATCGAACATATCAAGACCCCATTAACTTTTTTTTTTCTTGTTAAAATGGGGTCAAGCCAACAATGGTTTTTTTATCCTCATTTAAATGTAGATTGAGTTTTTTCTATGCTTATTGAATGAAATAAAAATGGGGTAGCATATGGGCGTAATATTGCAGAGACATTCGTGGAAATTTAATGATAATATTTGATGTTTTTCCATGGAGGCTTGATATGAGAATTTTTTTTCAAGTTGAGGTTCTCCAATAAAAATTTATGCAATAATGTTTATGCATATTTATTGACAATTGATTTCATTCACTTTTAAATTTTCACGAATGTACTGAGTTAAGTGGAGTGGATAATGAGTGAGTGGTGCAGTGGCTGAGGTCAGAATTCGATTTTTTGAGTGGAGTTGTATTATGAAACTTGTGTCATGCCTATAGCGTACGTTCGCGGTATTCGACCATCTCTCTACCTTACCGACTGAATTTTAGGGGGGAATCCCCTGTTTATGAGTTACTCTATCGACGGAAATGTAAGGAGAGTAGGGGTTGGACGGTTTTATCGACTGTCAGTAGATGGAATGATCGACGAGTGATATGTGAGGTCAAAAGATTGGTGAGTGGAGGGGTGGAAAATATATTTCAGATGCATCGCTTTGAAGATGTCGCAGAAAGGAGTGGGTTTAGAGAAAAATTTCAGAGAAGCTTTTTTTGTAATTCATGGAATTCTTTATGAAAAAAAAGTCCTTCGATGATTTCAATTCATATCATACAAATGTACGAAGAATTTACGATATTCAATTCGGAAATGAATTATTTATTTCACTACTTCACTATTGATTTGTTTTCGGGGTAGAATAAATGATAAAATTAATATTTAATCGGTAAAATAAAGATGAGAGCTCAATCACTCCAGCGTTTATCATCCTGTCATGTGCTAACTGCATATATGAAAATATACAAATATATTTTTTATTACTTGAAGAGATGTGTGACCTCAGCCACCAGTAATATTAAAACAATGTAATAGTAATGATTATTAGTCCACCGCTGAGCAGAGCTTGAAACCCTTCTCATGGAAAAAGAATATAAAATGAGAGAGAATTCTCAATATTCGAATGAATTGTCTGCGCTCATATCCTCGATTATCTCAAGCGGAAAAAAAATTGACTTCCTGCAATTCGATTTTTGCGATTATGGAGAAAGTCACCAAGATAATAACTGCTTTTCAGTTTTTCCCGGAAATTGTACCACGGTAACTCCATTCGTACAATTTCCAGGTTGTCTGACGGCAAATCAATAAGCTCAGGGTGTCTATACGAGTGTAGATTCGATATTTTTCCCATGTTCAATGTCAAATATGAGAAAGGGATGAGAGTCAATAAATCCAGAGCGGATTTTAATGTTAATCTGCAAATATCTTATGAATGAAGAAGCTGAAAGAAAAATGTTAGAAAACCTTTTGTAGCCCTTTAAATTCTCAACAAAACCACTATTATAACATTTTTCTAAAAACCTCATCATTTTGGAGATATTCACGAAATAATCGGCAGACTCATTCAAACCTCTTGTGATCAAAATTTCCACTGAATGACAAAAATATCGAAATCACTGAAAACACTCGAGTGCGCTTCATTAACCTTACATTCCCTCGTTCATTACCCTCAAGGTACTAATTGAGAATGAACCCAAGTCCTCTAGCGCAAATCAATGAATATGTAAGGTACGTGTATATATACATAAAATACTCAATTAAATATTACAAAATAAGTAGAAATTTATCGGTTGAGTCGATGATAAATTACCAACATGTGAATTAATTCATGTACCAGTGGAGATGCACGAAAAATTATCCAGATTCTGGGAATTCTGACTGATTAATAATCGAGTCAACAACTAATAATTAATAAATTGTTATAAATTATTATGGAGATGATTGATTTGCTGAGAAGAAGGAACGTGACGGATACAGCCGTAGATTTTAACGTGGATACATCTATGGAATGACTATATTATATGCAGAGAAAACCTCATGCATATTTTACCATTAGTTTATTGAGTATGGATCGATGATAAGAATAATTCGGTTTGATGATCATCAAGTTATTATCCGTCGATAATTATCAATATAGCAACACGTTGTAGATGACGCTGCGATATCGATAGTGTTTCACAAAATTATCCCACAAAAACATGAAAATGAAATAATAGATGTATCCACGTCAAAATGAGCGAGTCTTCATGGAACCTGAAATTAACGATTGTTTCAATTAATTCATGCTCTTATACCTTGAAATAATGATCCTATTCTTTTATCATCTTCTCATCGCTTTTTATTATCAAAGGAAAATTGAAATTACAGATCGATGATCATTAAGAAATGTGGCCAGATTCTAGAAGGATTATTTCGTGAATGTCTCAGTAACCGTTCATCATCTTTTTGTACCTACACTAATTAATTATTGAACATTTTTTATGCAAAATTCCTTCAACTACGATAAAAATCCTCTAGAGAATTCCCCTCAACCCCAACCTCCCCGAGTTATTCACGAAATAATCCGAAAATCTCATTTGCACTCACCTTCCATTCTCCACCACTTCACAACTCAATTTATTAATGATGTAAAAATGCTCCAATAATTATTGGAGTCTCTCTATCGACCAAAGAAAATCAATGCTCATCCCGGTGACCCAGTGAGATCCATTCTTTGCATCGTTGATCAGTCAACCAAAAGGAAGCAGAAAGAGAGACAGAGAAGACTACCACAAAGTATTAGATCATCCAACCGAGGATATTACCTCTTTAAAAATAGTCCAGAGTTGATATTACTCGCAAAATAATTTTTTCCCCCTTTTTCTTGTACTCGAACTCTTGGATTTTTTTTTTTAAATTATGGATCCATTTTCTTTGAAATAATTTTTATTTCCTCTCTGTAAATTTATAAAATCGACTCTCACTCTTGGAGAATGAGAGGTGCCCAGCCGGGCTTTCTCTATCCCTCAGTTGTGTGACGGAATCTCATTAAAGGGGACTAACAAGAGGTGTTAGACAAATACAACTACTAGCCTATATTTATAAAACTCCGATGGGATTTTGTATCAACGTGGCTTGACACGCGAAACCCATCGTCTTCTCTCATTCTAGCGGTGTTTTTCCCTCTCTTCTATTTATGTATATATATATATATATATATATATACATACATACATATATATATATTCTTATTTCACCCTCTTGTCTAAACACCACTACGTAACACTCTGGTGGAAGAATTGAGGGAGTGGAATTCGGGGGAGGGGGGGGGGGGGGAATGAGGGAATGAACGAGAACAGTGAGTGAGTGAAATAGGAGACGAGGCTTTAATCAGTTTGTCGATAGACAAATTGGGTTAGTCTAGTCGACCAGGGGCACTGATAGGTGGGTTGTTGAGGAGACAGAGCCAAGTCGATGTTGAGTTATGGCTGGTGGATGAGAGGTGGTAGAAATAAACATTTTCAATTTTGTTTTTTTTTTTCGGAGTCAAATAGTCCTTGTTTGAGTTCTCTAGATGAATAAATATATCACTAATGTTTCCATGATTTTTTTGTGAAATTTTATTCACTCTGTGCCGATACAATATGATAAATAAATTGAATAGTGCAGTGGTGGAGAATGGAAGTTCAGTTTGGAGGATATACGTGGATTATTTTGTCAATATCTCTGAAACTATTGGTGTTAGAGAAAAATGTTAAAAGACATTTTTTTTAGTTCATAAAATTTTCTACAAAAAGTGTCTTTTGACTTATTCCTCTAAGCTTCTTCCTGCCAGGGATAATTGCATACTAATCTGAGAGTTTCCAGCAAACTGATGGAAAATTATTTTTGCGGATAACTCGAAAACTAGTGGGTGAATCAAAAAATATCAGAGAACCCTTTTTGTAGATCATGAAATTTCCCATGAAAAAGTTTATTAGACATTCTCTTACATACCCACTAGTTTTTGAGATAATTACAAAATAATTATAAATCTTTGGAATCAACACGTAAAAACGAATTTGCGCGGAAATTAAAGGAAATGTTTGATTGCGTCAAGGACGTTGGAACAATTTTATCCTAGAAGTGAATTAGAATCGTCGGAGATTGTAGAAGTGTGGGAAAGAACGATAACTATAGTAAAGAGAGTTTTCGGAGAATAACCAGCAAGGGATAAAGTGAGGATTGCGGGGTGAGTAGTAAATCGAGGGCCAGATGAACGGGACGTGGATTGCCCGTCGTTATCATTATCCATTCTGCCGTGACGGTAATCACCCAGTGAGGACCAAGATCACATCAATTTATCGATCACGGAAACCCCAGATCCAGGTACTTGGAAATCCCCTCCACTGAATGTATTACCTCCTTGACGCATTTACATGGATTAAGTTGCCTAGACATATGGTGAAATTCTCGTGATAGAAACTACACTCTGTTGCATCGACTAACCCCGAAGTCGGCGACTGGAAAAGCCAATTGGGGTGAGTCATTTTGCCCTGCATTCTTGTGTCATCGGAGGTTCACGAGTTGAAACCTTTGTATCGTTTGTATTTTTTTCTGTTTTTTTTTTTACTCTATTGCTGCAAATTTATTTATTAGGTATGACGAGATATTCGTTGATGGTAGTCTACTGTCTATGTGCCCTCATCGATATGGTGTCCCTTCATCTTTCGTGAGTATATGAGAGGGATAAACATTAAAGATGTAGAGATGATTGATCATCGATGGTTCAAGAGAGAATGAGAGAAAATTTTTCAAATTTTGGCAAATATGTTATTATCTCGATACTCAGTGATTTTAGAAGGAAATGTCAAAAAAAATAGCAGATTATTATGCAGATATCTTAAAAATTCAAGGGAATTTTTTTAATAGGAAAATTGAATATTCTAAAAAAAATGTCTTCGACGACTTTTTCTTCCAAAATAACTCGATTCTGAGATGAATACACATTAACATGCAATTGACTGATTACATTCCAATGCTCCACTAGAGAATTTATTTAATTATTCTTTTGTTGTAAAACTGATTATCACATATTATTATTAATAACACAATCTGAAAAATCACCGATAATCGACCAATTGAAAAAAAAAAAATGCCCTCTTTGTCCCCGTTCAGTACTCCCTCTTTACTGTTCGAGTTTTCAGTGAGAAAATATGCGAACCGGTACTTTCAACGGAAGTCGAAGGGTGGCATATTAAAGTCGATAGCCTATCGTCTCGGACGATTCGACTATCCGCAAGAAAACGCGGATACCGATTTTTTCCCAAGATTGAAAGGTAATTTTGAGTTGAGACACGAGAAAAAAAATACCACAAAACCCTCACATCAGCCCCTGAGAAGTATAAAAAAAGAAAAAAAAATCCTGAAACTGAAAATTTGATTACTCCAACTTATCACCTGATTTAAGTAAATTGAATTATTCATAAAAAAATTATTTGCATCGATGCATTTCGTTATTACCCGACTGCATTACGGTAAAACCAGTATCATAGACTCAAGGGTATTCCAAACGAGACTTTCTAAGGTTTCGATGATATCCCACTAGGATTTGATTCAAATATGACAGATTTATTTATTCAGAGTTTGTCCGATATGTCATTTTGTGAAAATTATACGTTTTCATTTAACTTAAGAAGATATCAATTTATCCATTATCACATCAATTTATCCATAATATACATCGACAGCTGAGAAATACTAGATGCTGTTAATCAGCTTATGTGTAGTATCTGCCGAGTGTCGATAAAATAAATAATGATAAAAGCTCATTACCGACTGTTGATACAAATAATCCTCATGTAAAAAATTATCAGGAATTTTTTGAAAATTGTCTCTCTCCTTGTTTTTTTTTCTCTTGTTTTGTGCTTACCAACAATACCAGGGGATTGGAGGTCGAGGAGTATGGCAGGAAAGAGTCATCGTTATCGTTAAGGGATATCTTACCATTTAATCCAAAGGCCTATGATAAACACAGACCACCAAAATTCGCTGGACAACCGACTGTTGTTTACTTTCATGTCACTGTGCTCAGTATCGACTCCATAAATGAGGAATCAATGGTGAGGAATTACTTTTCATTTTTTTAAAAACAAACTCAATCATTTCTCTGAGAAAGCCCTCTTCAATTTTGAATTATTCTACTCTGATCATTTTGACCACCGAGGTGAATATCCAATTATCTCAATAATGAACAGTACAGTAAAAAATTATTAAGAAACCGTTTTTATAGAAAATTTTATGAGCTACAAAAAAAGTCGTTTGACATTCTCTTCTCAACCCATTAGTTCTCAAAATATTTGCTAATTAAGATGAATATAATTCTTGTGATAGCGCCAACTAATTCTCCCTTTTCCTGCAAGATGACGCCACTCAATGGCTCACTAAACCCTGATTTTTCTACTTACCAATGTTATTTTCCCTGCGATTTCTTATAGAAAAAACATGCATGTGTTTTATTTGACTTTCAGACTTATGTTGCCGATATATTCCTGGCTCAAAGCTGGCGTGACTCGAGGCTAAGACTGCCGGAAAATATGTCCGAGGAGTATAGGATACTCGATGTCGATTGGCTGCACAACATATGGAGGCCGGACTGCTTTTTCAAGAACGCCAAGAAGGTCACTTTCCACGAGATGTCGATACCAAATCACTATCTCTGGCTCTATCATGATAAGACTTTGCTCTACATGTCCAAGTGAGAATAACTGGAGGTCATTTATCCCCATTAAATGATAAAATATGGGGGGAGAAAAGCTTTGAGTACTTTTGCCACTGGAGGGGAAACGTTCAATTGCAGTCAGACAAAGTTGAGGGAACATTTTTAGGCTCTAAAAACTCCTTAATAGGTGGTACTTCATTTGAGGGAAGTTTTTTCCTCACTGAGTACTTCATTTCCTCGGATTTTATAATCCCCTTGCAGGCGAATAAGTAATCTAATGGAGTAGAAAAAAAATTTGTTAAAAAATACCTTATATTATTTGGTTACAGACTCACCCTCGTTTTATCCTGCGCCATGAAGTTCGAGTCTTATCCTCACGATACACAGAACTGCTCCATGATGATTGAGAGTCGTGAGTTAATGGCTTTGTTTAATTTGATAACAAGGGGAAGTAGTGAACGAGTTGAAGGAGGCCATATTTTCTGTATTTAATTACAGAATTGTCTTGGTAATTATTGATTATGGGGGAAAATGTAAGTAAATATTTATTGCTGAAAATTTTTGCAGCTACAAAAAATATCAAAGCATCATTTTTGTTGGAAATTATTTCAGCTATAAAAAAGGACTTTCAATGTTTTCTGCTATAATCATTAATTTTCAAGATACTGATCAATAAATAACTTTTTATTCCAATTTCTTACTAAAAAATGATCAAGATTTCTTTAGAGATGAGACAATGGATGGCATTCAGGGTCATCAATAAACCACACTCACCGATAGCATTTCGTAGTTTCTTGCTCTCATTAATATTCTTGATCCCTTACTTTTACTACATTTTTCCGTATTTCTAAAGAGAAGGGAAGGTTACTCAAGGAGGATAAAAAATATGAGTCCCCTCTTCTGGAAAGAAGAGTCTATTTTTTGTAGTGAAATAGTAGATGTCACACATCGACTTGTCTCATTCCATCAATTTGCACATAAGGAATTTAAATACGCTTAAATGTTAAATGACCTTTTTTTTATAAACAATTCTATAATCAATTCTATCTACTAGTTTTATAGATATTGGAAAAAAAGTCAATTCACTGAGTATCGAAATAATTCCATAATTCAGTAATAAAGTGAATTATTGAAAAAGGTCGTTTGATATTTCCTTTTGACATTTGTTTCAACCAATTCAGCGTCAATAGATAATTGATAATTTAACATCTCTTGTTCAAGTTTCCCACACGACTCAGGACCTCGTGTTCATCTGGAACATGACAGATCCTCTAGTGGTGAATCCTGAGATCGAGTTACCCCAACTCGACATTGCAAATAACTACACGACAGACTGCACAATTGAGTACTCCACTGGCAATTTTACGTGCATTCAAATTGTCTTCAATCTCCGACGTAGACTTGGCTACCATCTATTTCACACTTACATACCATCAGCCTTAATCGTAGTAATGTCGTGGATTGCATTTTGGATAAAACCAGAGGCTATTCCTGCACGTGTTACACTCGGTGTTACATCACTATTGACACTCGGTAAAGTATTTTTACTTGTAATATAATGGGATGAGAAGGCTTATAGTTATTTCAATTGTGGAGATCCTCTTAGTTTCTACAATTGTCATTTATCTCTTATGTATTATTATTTTTCTTAAGCTGCTTAAGGATATTGGCGATCATAAGTTTATTTGTGATGAGAATTGTTTGAAATAAATATTAATTGTTAGCTTTGATCAATGAATTTATTTCAATAACGAGTGATTGTTGTGGAAAAAAATCAGAAATTCTTTTTTTGTAATTTGTAATTAATATTTTACTTACCAAAGTTGTTGAATAATTACTCATTACTTGAATTAATTGAAAATATTTCAGCCACTCAAAATACACAATCCCAACAATCATTACCACCAGTATCGTATGTCAAAGCAATTGACGTTTGGATGTCATCATGCAGTGTATTTGTCTTCCTCTCGCTAATGGAATTTGCTGTTGTCAACAATTACATGGGTCCAGTAGCAACTAAAGCAATGAAGGGATACTCAGACGAGGACATCAGAGAGTCAATTGATGAATTTAAGGTAGCCCCTCACCTTGCCCAAACTAAACAAATCTCATCAAACAAAATAAATCTTAAATTGTCAATATCTGATTCGAGGATTAATTTATCCACAGACACCAATGAGACCAGAGTCACGAAATAGAAGTCCAATGAGACCACTCACTGTGCAGTATGATACCTGCTGTCAGGGTAGAGCAACAGCAATCTACATCGACAAACTCTCAAGATTCCTTTTCCCCTTTTCCTTCTTTATTCTCAACATCGTTTATTGGAGCACTTTTCTCTAATATTTCAAAAGAAATCCACTTGTTATTGAAGTGCAATTATCATTGTCCTCCAGACGAATTTTACGGTTATAAGTGAAAAGAGTTTTAAGCATTTTTGTGCATTTAATTGTTAATTTTGCGAGCAATTAAAAGATAGTCCTTGCGAATCAATTATGAATTTATTCTTACCTTGTTCTTCCTTATGCTTTAGTGTAGTTGAGTAAATCTGTAAATTATTCCACAAATATCTATGGGAACTGACGAAATTGAAGAGATTTTGCCGAATGATATTTTTTTTGTTAGAAATTTTATCAACTGCGAAAAATATCTTCTGACATTTTCTCATCAAGTTTTTTGATTCATCTTGGTAATGAGTACTGATAGAAGAATTCATCAAGAAACCTTTTTTGTTGATAATTTTTTAGCCTCCAAAACATGTCTTTTGATATTTCTCCTTAATCCTACTCCTTACAGAGATATTCTCAAAATAAAACATAAAAAATCAAATTTCACATCCAGTTTTTGAGAGTTATTTCAGAATTTAAGGGAGATAGAAAAAAAATTTAATCAGCACCTTTTTTGTTGCTATCAATCTGCTGTACAAGAAATATTCTCATTCAAGTTGCGATATCTCCCTATTCGGAGATATGATTTCTCTACTGCAAAAAAAAACAAGGATAGAGAATAATTGGAAAGGTCAACTTATTAAAAAAAATATAAACAACATAAAAACGTGAATAAAGACAGTACTTTATTTTTCATATATCCTTTCTCTTCATCGATTTCGCATTATTTTAATAATAAATATATTCTTGTTAATAATTAAAGTGGTTCCATTTTCAATGTGTCTCTAATACAAGTCCATCACCCTCTCCCCCAACCCTTCAATATATGATCGATCTACGATCGAAGATTCATTCACATTCACTCAGAGAAAAAAAATGAACAAATCAACAAAACAATTTATTTTACATTTCAACGATTGATACAATTTTTTTATCTCTTTCTCAAACATTTCACCAGTTAATCTCTCGTCATAACTCAATTCTCGAGTTCAAAACGTCTTATATCCATCATAAATAATAATATTTCTGATTTTCCATCGACTTTATTGTGTTTATACATTCAGTTTTTATTGAGTTGCAGACAACCTACATTCTAAAAATACATTTTACTTAAAAAAAGTTGACGAATGATTGGAGTAGTTAATTTTTCATCTAGTTTTTTTTTTCATTTTTCATTATTGGTTTTGTAGAATTCTAAAATAATTCTTCATTTCAGTTATCTACAGGGTCGGCTATCGATTATTAACAGCGGAAAATAGAATTGAGGTCGTTGGATTATCACTCTTTCTCTCCGTCATACTTCAACATTGAGAACTAATTGAATAATAGCAATTTTTAAAGGATGAATTGGTTGTATTTTCTTTGTTGAGGTCAACTGCAGTTTTAAAAATTTAATGAATTTTCAAAAATAAATTTGCTGAATTTTTTTCGCCTAAAAATATTACTGATAATCGATAAATTTTAATAATTAAATATTATCATTTTTTTTTCAATTAAAATTCATAAAAAAATGGATGACAATAATAATGAAAAAAAAATTAAAATTCAATTTTTTTTCAAATTCAGTTTTCATTATTATTATTATTTCCTTCACTGCAATTACACTAATTGTGATGCTTAAAAAAAATTTTAATCACTCAATTTGATATTCACTCGTCCCATTCTCACCGAGATAACAATTTGCATTATTCCCACAACTCTCAAGTTTAATTGCCATTATCAAACTTTTTTTTATTCACGGGGATTAGTTAAAGTCATTTCATCCATTAAGTAGAAATGTAATTAACATTTAAGAGATTTCTCTCTACATATTCAAAATGTACATTTTTTGTTCAACGTGGAGAGGTCGGTTTACCAAGTGTACAAGTGAGTTTATAAATGCAAAAGGTGGAGAAAATAATTTTAAAAACCCGATTAAATTACTCCCGGTCTATTGGCGTTATATATATTCGCTCAATTGGGTCACTCAGTTGTTTTATTCTCGTATCCAATGCTCATCTATCCCGCTCCCATTAATTTACATCCTATTTTAGAATTTTCCATCATCGGGCTCGAATGAGCCAAGGACATTCGGATATTTAAAGAATTATTATTTCATTATTTATTGGATAATTATATTTTTTTTTTGTGAAATGATAAATCTTGAGAAACTTCACTGAAATTCATATAATATTTATCTTCGAAAAGGAGCGTTTTAAAAAAATTCATCAAAAAACTGTTTTTGTAGATAATTTTATCAACTACAAAAAATGTTACTTGACATTTTTCTCTGAATTGACTAGTTTTAGAGATATTTTTGAAATGATACAAATAGAATTATTCATAGTAAATCTCCCCCTCCCCCCCCCCCCCACCAAAATTGTTCTACTTATCAGTAGAATGCAGAACCACTTGATTTGTCTTCTAACAGATGAATAGTGATGTAATAACAACAGATAAAAGAAGCATCTCTCACTGAATTGGATTGAATTATCAATGAAATTCAAACACCGAGATGTGCGCGTCCGGATTAAGAGAACTTGGGACGAGTAGAAACGGTCGCTTGATCAGTTGACGTTCCAGTGGAATATCGAGTTATACAGGGTGTCCCGCAACCGATGACTTTCCTGAAAGGGTATTGGAGAGGATCATTTTTGGGGTCAAAAGTTCCTCTTCGACTTTTGGATCTGAGCTTTCTTTTTTTCATTTTCAAAAAATAGGTCAGACAGAATAATTTTTTGAAAATGAAAAAAAGAAAGCTCAGATCTAAAAGTCAAAGAGGAACTTTCGATTTCAAAAACGATCCTCTCCAATACCTTTTCAGGAAAGTCATCGGTTGCGGGACACCCTGTATATCAGACCAACTTCACAAGCTCTGCCTACAATATCCATTTCAATGATCAATAGGCTAGGATAATGTCAATAATAATGATTAATTTGTGCTTCCACTACATTATTGAATGCCATAATAATTTTTTAAATCTTTTATTCATATAATTATAACAGTTTGAATGCTTTTTGAAATTATTTTGAGTCATGACAAATTGAATGAATTGAAGAATTGAGTCGAAACAAAAAGTAATTGATTGATTTCAAAAATGAGTGGTTTAATGAGAAAATGTTAAGAGACACTTTTTGTTGAGAATCTTTTCAGCTGCAAAAAAGGTCTCTTGATAATTTTCACTAAAATCACTCGTTTCCTGGATAAATTCAGAATTAAAAATGGGAAAAAAGTTAAATTCCAAATATTAAAATTTTTTAAAACTGCAGGACATCAATTCTCCATGGTAAAGTGGAAGTTGTCTATGAAAATCGATGTCATGTCACTACGAAATTTAATGGCAAAAATGGAGATAAGCAGTATACACCGACAGAATCGTATGTCTTGCACACAGCTGAAAGTTTTATCACGAATTCGACGTTCCACTACCTTCCCTAGAATTTTGAGACGTGGAAAATTCTCACAAGAGTGTAAAAATCCATCCCCAATATTATTTCCAATTTCCCGATCTCAATTGATTCATCTCTGCGACAATTCTTCCACAATGTTGATATTCGGGAAATATAAAATTCTTGGGATATGCATTTTGCAATAAGATATCAATGTCTCGACTATCTTGCGAATATTTTTTGGAGATGAAAGGTTTAGAGGCATCCACCAAAAAATTATTTTCTAGATATCTCAGAAACGAGTAGATTTTTCGAAAAAAAGCAAAAAATGTAATTCTTGTACTTGGACTACACTCAAAAACGATTTTTATACCAATGATTGGAGACTCTACATATTCATTCCTAGAATTTGGTAAATCGAAAATTTTTCAGAATCTGCCTGTTACACGAGAAATGAAATCCCCAGTGCATTTCCTTTGCTATCGACTGTCTTCCGCTATTCCATGAATTTTCCTTATCACTCACATTTTATTTTAACTTCGACCCCAATCGTTGTCGAACGTTTTACACCGAAGGAAGAATGATTATAAGTTCTTTTTTACTCACACTTTTCTCACCCTCTTTTATCACTCAATTCATTGGCTATCGATTCCATTGGACTAGAATTTCAACTACTTTTCCATCGGGCTAACGAGAGTTTCTTTGGCATCCGCAAAAAGGTGGAGATGATAATATTCCATTCTGAGTTTAACGAATCAATTTTTCCTTTTACTCAACGAGCGCCATTGATTCACTGGGTGGTTTATTAAATATTTAATTTTTGATCTCTCGTAATCAAAATTACATTTTTATTCGATTTTATTCTTGAAGAATTGATGGAGAGAAAGAGTGGCAAGGGGTGATGAATTGAAACATTATACGCAAATTGTTTTGAAAATATCTCGAGAATGAGTGGGTTTAATAAAATTTGTCAAAAGACCTTTGTTTTGGACGATTCCATTTCCTACAAAAAAGGTCTTTTGATATTTTTCCATAAATTTACTGGTTTCAGAGATATTCACAAAATAATCTGTACAAAATTCGGATTTTCTTACATTTCTACAGAGTTTTATTTTAAACATTTTCTCACTAGAAAAAATAGTTTCGATAAAAATTGGATATTGAAATTTTGTTACTCTTTTTATTCAATCAATATTTTTCATTTAATTTTCGTTTGAGTCTGTGACGTCAATGGCACAGTGAATCGAGGAATCAATCACAATTGATAGATTAATTAACTATTTTTATACTTCCATTTTGAAATATTTTTTATGTACAATATTCATTAACATCTGTCTAACCTTCATTCATTATCATTCAATTCACTGACTGACTATCGAGCAATTTCATATCAAGAAATCATTCGGATGTTATTTTTATCTCAATGAAGTAATTGGTGGAATACGTAACGAGGAATGATAATCCCGAGTAGAGTGGCTGTTGTCGATGAAAGTGTGATCGATAAATCCGTGATTTAATTTATTTGTCTCATTTAAATTGCAGATTCAATTTACCAATTCATCACGTTGAATTTATAATCATTGTGGTTTCATTTATTCACTATTTTTAAATGTGAATACACAACAGAAAATATTGAAATTTTTTCGAGTGGAATAATTACGATAATAATAATTTTTTTCACCAAATATCGGTATTAAATGCAGTGCTCAAATTTTTTTAACGTCTATTTTTTTTAATAAATCCAATTTTAGCCTTTTAGCTGATTAATTAGCTTAGCAAGAGCTCAATTCAGTACTGCACCGATGGATCATTCATAATGAATTTTTTTGCTCATTGTTGAATATCAAATTATCTTGATAATGAGTGATTTAGAGAGAAGATGTTAAAAAAAATTTTTTGTTGGGAATTTTATCAGCTACAAAAGAGGTCTCCTGACACTATTGGAGATACTGGAATTTTCATGAGCACTTTTTTGGTAATCCTTATTTCCTTCCGTGAAGAAAAAATGAGATAATAACAATTTTCAATAAATTCGAGTATAGGGGAGGGTGGGGTAAAGTGGACCATCTAAGGGAATAATTTGGTTTTGTAAAATCTAAATAGATCAAGCACTTGTCGTGGGGATAATAACCTAATTGGAATTGAAATTAAGAGGTCCACTTTGCCCCGGAGGTCCACTTTACCCCACCCTCCCCTATATTCAATGTATTCAACATTTAAATTGAGCTCTTGCTCACTCAATAGATGAACCAGAGGTCTAATTGCATTTTGACTCTTCTAGTAACAATAAAAAATCACTGTTAAAAATTTTAATATTCACATTTCCCACCAATAATTGATGAAATGGGTCTAATAATAATAATAATGGGAATAAACCCGTGTATTTATTTTACGAGCCTTGAAAATTTTTACACCAATGAAAATTGAGTCATTGAGATAGAATTTGATGCTCGAAACGTTTGAAATATAATGAATTAATTTAAGGATGTTCACATTGACGATTAAACGTCTTAGTTCATACAAGTAAAGTTAATTATTTTGCATCGGAAAAGATTGGCAGTACGGTAGTAAATTGAAAGACTCGTTGAGTATTTTTCATTTTAAATTATTATTTTTCATTTTCATTTTTAATTCACCTTTTTTTCTCTACTCTCATACAATAAATCAATCACCAATTTACACGCAAGTGAAATTTCATTTTGTTTCCTATTACTCAAAATTTTCTTTTAAATCTTTACCACACGTCTATAGTCACAACACCGAGAGAATAATCTAATTGTAAATCGTTCGTGGCGGTTTGCTGCTTATAATTATACGAAATCTGCCAGCAGCTCGCTTTATTTATTTTAAACAAAATTATTATTTTTATTTCAATTGGAATGTGATGAAATTTGAGTAATTTAGGTCATGTGTCTTTTTGTCTTCTGGAGGATGCAAACCATATTGTTAATATTTCAAAAACCGGTGGATTTAATGGAAAATATCAGATAACTTTTTTGTAGCTTGTGAAATTTCCTACAAAGAATATTTCACAATAAATTTCTCTAAACCCCTTTTTTCCGAAGATATTCACAAAATAATTTTAAAATAAAATAATCGGAGAAGAGAAATTTCACATTTTTTTTAAGTTTTCTCCTTTCCATTGATTTTTTTCCCCGTCAGAACAATGACAATAAAACACTTGACCCGAAAAACCATCGAAAATTACGAAAAAGAAGGTAAAAAAAGGAGGTCCAAATGGAAGAGACCACTATAAATATCTCTCGACTGAATTTGCGAATTACCTAGAAAAGTACAGAAGCAACAGGTTGATTTGAGGGGGCATCACTGTAGCCAGCATACACAGTATACCCCTGCATCCCTCACCGATCTCTTCCAGTCATTTTCACATCTACATATGAACCTATCCAGTCACAATATTGGCTTTTGTCTCACAGGCTTATCACGAGGTACTTGGAGCACATTATAACTCTGTACTAACGTTTAATTATTTCCTATATCGACGATTAACTATTAATTCAGGGCACCTAGAAGTGGACGCCTCTCACATTTTCATTACTGAATTATTTATCGGATTTTTCACGATTGTTTAGTTGCTAAATTCGAACAATTCTTCCGACAATATTCTTTTTTTATTGATTAATTCAGTTATAAAGTGTTAAAACGTAATAACAATGGTTTCTCATGTACAACATGAAATGAGTGATTTTTTAAAGAAAAATGTCTTGTCTGAATTCTTTGATATTTTCATTTAAATTCACTCATTTCATAAAAATTGTATTTAGCAGTCATTGTGTTTTTTCACTTTGATGAATCAATCAAAATAATTATCACACACGGACTCTTTCCAATTATTCCATCTCCCTTCCCTTTATCACTCAGTCGTACATTCTGCGTATCATCTCTCTTTTAATTATTGGAATTATTCAGAATTTATTAATATCCCTAGTTTCATATCTTCAATTTTTAATTAAATTCCTTTTCATTTTTTTCAATCACTTTTTTCTTCTTTTTACAATTCTTTAATCATTTCGTTTGTAACAAGTGCGTCTGGCTTGACGGATAATTACATAAAAAGTATATATTTAATTCATTAATTAACTACAACACTAGTTTCTTCATCACAAGACTATTTACAAAAGAAATCACGTTATCAAACCTCAAGTTTCATCGTTTAATTGAGAATTGATTAATTCTTCTTATTCATTCAATTTAATTCTTTTTTTTCCATATTTATTAATTAGAATCCACAGTAATGGCAACTGATTTTTTTCTTCTCACTGGATATTTTTGTTGCCTGAAAGAACGAGGGTATTTTTTTAAATCAATTATATTAATATTATTTAAGCAAATACAAATGAATTTTTTCATCATCTCATCCCACCTCTTCTCCTAATTTTTTGTAGATAATTAAGACGTTATTTATTGTAGTTTGGATGAAACCGTATTAGGCTAATTGTTTTTATTAATTTGGAATTTTTCATCACTTTTTGGAACTACGCGAAGCCCAATTTCCACATCAATTTGATGATTCAGCTCGATGAGGAGTCCAGCTGCGACGTAATGATGACAATTATTCATCACTAATGTTCCTAATGGAGAAATCATAATTTCTGCATTTTTAATTTATCGTTAAATTCAATTTTTTTTTTTGACGTGATTACATAGCGAACCTCGATTTTTGGGGATTTGTGGCAAGAAGAATGAATGAATAATAATTACAATTATTACTGGAAAAATATTTTTTTCCACTGTTAATCAATTTTTCTCCACTGATAGAATAGATCCTCCCCCAGCCGAAATATTTCCAATCAAATCCCCTGACAAATCCAAAGTGGAATGAACGAACAATGAGGATTGACAAGGAGTACTTTGGAAAATGCGCTTATACTGAGTGGAATAAGTACCTCTGCTCGACAAAATGTAAATCAATTAATCGACCTATCTCAAGTAGACAAGTCACTCCATTGATCAGTCAAGAATAAAAGTGCCTCAAACTTTAATTCAAAACAGTCCCCTCAATTCAACCTAATCAAAAGAATAAAATGAAAGGAATAGAAAATGCATTATTGATCAGACATGCATCAGAGGCAGAAATCTGAATTCAAAAATTTGAATTACAAATCATCTCCTTCAAAAACATAAAGAGAATACTTCTCTCTCTCTCTTTCTCATGAATTTCTCGAGTTGAAATTCTCGAATTCATTAATGTCACAGAGGTAAATTTTTCTCCAAAACGGAAGCAGTGATAGTGACAAAATACAGAAGTATCAGAGTCACTTCCACAATTCGTCCTATCTACTCTCACTCCTATGATCGATAAACACAACGACATTGTTTCAAACTGTTCCCTACAAAACATTCTGGTGTTGGCCCTCGTGAGCAATTCCAGATGTCTCTCTTTCTCGCTCCATTCTCCATTTGTTTCACATCCGACATCACCTTCGCCATGGTATTTTCGAGACAATAGACCCACTTTATATCGTCTCTGGCGCTTCGAATAAATGTTTTGCATTTTATTTTCTCGCCCAGATTTCTAAGAGGAGGGCTGGAAAATAAACCTTCCAGACCTTTCTCCAGCTCCTCTCTCTTCCCCTTGGAATTGTGAACGAAAACGATCAGCTGATATAGTGACTCTATTCACTGATTTGTCGTGTCTTTCTAATTCTTTCGTTCCATCTCCTCGTGGCAGATTTTGGAAATATCTGGAGATCCAGTAGGTTCAATACATTGTTCTAAATTCCATCCCGTTTACTTCTGATTCCTTAAGAAATCATTTAAAAACTGAGATTGCGTAATTTGATTTCTCTTCCGTATTATTCTGGAGCATTAAGGGTCGATCCTCCGAAAGGAAAATAAATAGAAGAGAAATTCAGGATTACAATGGCCCCTTAATGCTCTCCTCCAATCCCAAAGACTCTCTGTCGACCCTTTATTTTCCTTTTTTCTTTCCATTTTATTTGATGTTTCTTCGTCTGCTCTATTTTCTCTCTCGGTCCCACTGTTTCCAAGAAAACGTGATTCTCCTCTCAGTCTTGAGTAAAAAGGAGAGATAGAGGCAGGTTTTCCTGAGCCCTCTTATCAATCGGATTTTAGGATGAAATTCCTCCGAAATTTTACCACTGTAATGCTCAATGTATCTTTATTTGTCTCTCGAAGTCATGGGATTGAAAGGAATTCCCAATTTCTATTCTTTAGACCGATGATGCCTAATGAGGAAGGAATGAAAAGAGATGGAAGGGTCAGGGTTAATTAATTACTTATCCGTGTGCCAAGTCTATAGTCTCGTCTGACCGTACATCCAGTTGAATTACTTCAGTGGGATATAAATAATCTCTTTGATTACCCACTGACATCAGATAAATTGTTTTTTTATTTTTTAATATGGTTGAATGGGTATCTTGGAAGCGATTCATTAATTATTATCTCAATTATCAATTCCAGCATTTTTTCGAGGGGGCATTCATTTAAAAATCCAGTGACACAGTGATTGCTGATTTCACGTGATTTCAAAGTGATTTCAATGATTTCATGAAATCATCGATTTCATGTGATTTCATGGGATTTTTTGGTGATTTCACGATTTCTTTTCGATTTCAAATTTTCGATTTCACCTATTTAATGGGGGAGGGATGAATGGAGAAGGGGGGTAATGTGGATAGAACTCGGGGGGAAAACATGCATCATATTAATGTAAAAAATCTCAAACATGAAAGTCATTACAAGGAGGATGAATGAAGGGATGAAACCATGAAAGTGAAGCTATGAGAATCAAATAATTTCTTGTCAATTCATTTGATATGATATATCTATTCATTTCATAGAATTAGAAACTTAAATCGAGCACGACTGGGTCATATATAAAAATCCGAATTTTTTCGATTTTCGAGGAGAGTGCATCCTCCACTTAAAATGCCCTCCTCGGGCTGTCGCTTCACAGAGACTATCAGTACCCTCTCCACAAAGTACTCAAAAAGTTAGAAAAGAATCTGTCGGTGGATTCAAAAAATATTGATCATGACAGGTCATCACATTTAAGTCAAAAATTTTCCACCTCTTCCATTTCTTTTCTATTCATTTTTGATTTTTTTTTCTTATTGAACATTCATTTTTGATTTCATGATTTCACTGATTTCAACTGATTTCAACTGATTTCAAAACTGATTTCATTCCGGAGTGACACAGTGATTTCACAAATGAATGGCCCCTCGCATTTTTTTCTAGTTTCATCAAATTTTCTAGAGATTGCTCAATCCTGCGGAACTATTTGATGGACTTAAAAGCCTCTAGCAAGTGCCAAATGTGGCTGTCGACCTCGATCCTATCGCGAAATCAGCTCAAGACACAGTTGGCTAACCAAGTGGTCAATGCATATATCTATCCTTTCTCGTTTCACCAAAGTGTACAAGGCACTTTTGGTGTTTGTTAGCTTCTGAGGGATCCTGAGAGGCTGAGATTGAAGTTGCAGGTAACACGGAGAGAACACTCAATTATCGATGAGCGCAGCGACTAGAGCCCCTCCTACTCATGCTACAGAGGACACATGCGCAAAGTTTCAGTATTTTCACTTCCACTTAATCCTCGACTGTTATGGAATCCAGGTGGAGAGACTTGTAATTTCCAGAACCATTGCGAGTTCTTTTTTTTTCTTTCAAGTGTTTACTTAAGGAGGGGAAACAATGGAGGATTGAGAGTTATTTCATTGAAGAAACAGGAAAATTTCCGCTGCAAAATACACAATGACGAGCTTTTTTCGCTTGGAAACTTGAAGAGACTGAGAAATTTCAGGGTTGGAACATTTATCATCTGCATTTTTAACCCTAGATTAGTCGCGCTTTATGACTCAACGACTTTGGTCGCCTCATGAGCGATCCACCGGCCGTACTATTTAGGCCAAAACGTTGCCGAATTTTACTCTACACCAATTTTCCACAATTTCCTAGGTCCATTAACACAATTGTTCTCAAGTAGTAATGAACGGGTTTTGGGCAATGAGATGAGGATTCCTCCACGATATCGGAAACGCTTTCTTCGATCGAAAATTCGATCCAAATTTCTACGAATGAAAATTATCTCGAATAATTCAAGGCTCGCTACGTAATTGAATCAACAAATGTTTATAAACAAAAAATATTAAAAAAAATATAAAGAATAATTTTTGATTTTTTTTTTTGTTCATAGGCTCACCGTAAAATCGGCCAGACGGCCGTTGATTGGTTCAATCGAGCCAGAGGGCGATACAATCGTTGGTGTTGGCTGTGTGGATCAACGCGTTTGTGATGTAGAAGAGATCATTCTCGATCGTACTCAAGCGGTCTCCGATAACGGTTGTGGTGGCTGCCCACCGGATAGTTGTCGTAGCAGGCGTTGTGGTGTTGGTGGTGGGAACCGGATGGCTGTAGGGCCTGCATGTCGCAGGTGTGGGAACCGCGCTTCTAAGTCCGATGGAAACAATTTCATTTCGCTTAATATTTCAATTTTGTTCCTCTCGTTCACTCTGGGGCTCTTTTCGTCATCATCCTCAGTTCTCTCTCTCTCTACTCTCTCCTCTCCTCTCTCTCTCTCTCTCTCTCTATCTCCCTCTCTCTCTCTCTCTCTCTCTCTCTCTCTCTCTCTCTCTCTCTCTCTCTCTCTCTCTCTCTCTCTCTCTCTCCTCTCTCTCTCTCTCTCTCTCTCTCTCTCTCTCTCTCTCTCTCTCTCTCTCTCTCTCTCTCTCCTCTCTCTCTCTCTCTCTCTCTCTCTCTCTCTCTCTCGCTCTCTCTCTCTCTCTCTCTCTCTCTCTCTCTCTCTCTCTCTCATACACAAAATTCAATTGGATTCTGTTAGTATAACTCATTCGTCCTCTCACTCGATCGCTTTCTCTCCCCTTCGTCCTATTCTCTTTTTTTTTTCACCCCTTCTATTTTCCCACTCTGACCTGAGGCAAAATAAAGTAAACGAAATGGAGGGAAAATTCATCGTTTGATGGACCATTTTTTAAGAGCAAAAATAAATTTGAGGGTGAGAGAACAAATAACTCCCTTGATTGTTCGTTCATCTATATCACTTTGAGAATTAGAAAAACCTCAGAAAAAATTTATGATTATTGAGGGAAAAATTATGCAGCGAAGTTTATTCAATGAAATTTGTTATTTTTGGTTAATTGTGCATTTATCTTGGGTACAAATGATTTTAGACGAAAATATATTTGTAAAATAATCAGTATAAATACGTTTTGTTCTGTAGTTAACTATTTCATAAAAATCTCTGAATCTAGTGGGCTTAGAGGAAAATGTCAATTAACCAAAAAAATTTTATTGGTTGCACTTTTCTTCATGAAGAATTGGATGAAAAGGGATATTCAATTACAATTATTTTTCCTCACATCAGAATAGGAGAGAAGATGAGAGAGGAAGATCGAATCTCGATCAATTCTTCATATCATCGACTCGAGAATAATCGTGCATCCACCATTCGCTCACTTATGCAGAAGAAATATTAATTTTTAAATGGAGAAAGTATATCAAACAGTGAGGATATCAGTAAAATACACGAACTCGTAACAATTTGATGATTGAATTCAGTAGAAAAGTGGTAAATAAGTGATTCTAGAGCACAATATCAAGAAACCTTTTTTGTAGCCCAAAAAAATCTCTACAAAAAAGGTTCTTTACTATTTTTCCTGAAAGTCCTTCAATTCCTAGATAATTTCATAATTAACGAAATTTACCACTTTCTTCTAGAAATAAATGAGAGGATGCAGTGCAATTTAATTAAAAATAACCTATAACCTCTACCATAATTGAATTAACGTGAACAAATATTGTGGTAGTAAATATTAATGAATCAAATATTAAAATAGCTCGTAGAATTTATTTAAACAATAAACATTGAAAACTACGAGTCTACTGGGAAGACAACAAACAAGTAATACTGAACAACCGATGAGGAAAGGAGGTGGAGATATAATAATGCCTTTTGGCTCTGGTACATATAGGCTTGTGTATACCTGCTGAATATACGGCGCTGCCGCTATTTAAATATTTACAAATGGACTTGTGCTGTGCAATGCAAACGTGACTCTGTGCAACTCGAGCGTCATTCAACATTTGAAATAAACAGTAGCCAAGTGAATGGGAAGAGAAATAAATGAAATGGTGAAAAAAAGAATAAAAAACGTGCAATTTTTCCTAGCCTCCTGAACGGTCCTCAAGCACATTGACAATGAGGTCTCGCGTTATTTTCCATTTTTTTCATTTTTTTTCCATTGTTTCTTCTTTTCCTTTTTTCCTTTCTTTTATCTTCTTCCGCTTTTCTCGTTTCCATTGTTCACCGCAATTTGCTTCATTGGACCTCTTTAGCAGCTGTCACAGTTGGTAAAGAATATTTCAGCGATGAGTTAAGAGAATTTTCCAAAGGCCTGACTAATATATTCGTAATTAATTTCCTTTTGTTGTTTCTTCTTTTGGTAGTTTTGGATAAGTCAATTTTGTTCATTATTCCGAAATTCATGATTGATTTCTTTTGGGAAATTCAAGAGTGAAGATAAGAGTTTTTACTTGGGGTGAATTGTTTTTTTAAATGGATTTTGTGGTGAAGGTTGAGGAGTGGTGGATTGAGAGTTATCTCATTGTATAGTCAGGAAAATTTGAGCTCGAAAACACACTTTTTTTATGAGGGATTTATCTCCTGGAGGAGAACTTCTTAACTATGAAAAATTTTATTTCGGTGAATAATGCAGGAAAAATGATCGTCATGCTGGATTTTTCAGTTGAAATTTTCCTGGCTTTTCCATGGAAATTAACTCCCTATCCCTGTAGCTTCTCTAAAATACTAAAATATATTTTTTCAATATCATCTAAATCTTCAAAAAAAAAAATGTCTCTCACCATTTTCTCCTAAAACCACTCCTTCCCACCACAAATTCACAATTAACACGTCACCACAGAACAATTCTAATCTCCTCACCACAATCCCCAATAAAATTCCCTCCCCATCAGCCAAAAAAATCCATCACATCCTAATTTTCATCACCCACCTGAACCCCATTCAGTGCCCAAAAAACAAAATGACAGGCCCCTTTATCCATTTAAATTCTCCTCAATCTCGAAACACATTTGCGTGATCAGGGCAAATCCGAGTGGATTTAACCAAAACGTGACAAAAATGAATGCAGAGAGGAATAAAAAGCGAATAAAACTCAAGTGAAGCATTCCCCGTTCCTTCCTAGCAATTATCTCAACTTTCCATCCTCAATGTACCCCATATTCATCATACATGTCATCATGCATGGTGATGATTCAAAAAAATACCTTGAACTCCTCTCAGCGATCCTGAATCAGTGAATGAAGACAACTAAATGAATTTAAAGCACTAAAGCGTGCAATCAGCGTTCAAAGCTATCATATCATAATTATAATAAAATGTGATAATAATTATAATAATGATGATATATATTGTAATATTACGATGATTATGATGATGATAACATGATTTTTTAAAAAAGTAGAAAAAGCCAATACAAGCACAATGAATCTGATTATTCCATACTATCTTATCTTCGAAGAGTGTCGCATAGACAATTGAAAATGTTCACCAGTGACATGTGTTTTTGCTGATTAAGACATTGTTTTTATATTGTCAAAGTTGTGTTAATTAATCAGAACACCTCGTCTCATCTTCCAACGATTCTTTACCTTTTTTCGCACTCGTATACGATCACCGTATACAAGCACCACTCTATCCTTGCTCTCGTTCGATGTTAGCTGATAGGAAAGGCTCTAATCGTGGTTGAAACAAGTGTTTAGTTTCCAATCAATCGATTGAATTGTTTATCCCATCGAGGTGATCAGTTAATGGAGTTTTGGTTTTATTTTTATTTCAATGTTCTCCCGATGGCGCCATGGCAAGTTGAGTTTGTCATACAGGTGTCCATCGGTTTATTTCATTTGTTTGTTGAGACAAAAATGGTTGAGAGAACTCGGATGGAGGAAGAGTGTGATAAACGATGGAGTGGTTGAAGAGTTGATGATGTTGATTAATGGAGTATGGAATACAATAGAGGTCCAGGGGACGACCAGTGATGACATATCCAGAAGTTGGTGATGATTAGCAGGATGATGGTTGGATGATCATGACGAGACGTTGAGACCATGGATAGCACGAAAATAGGGAAATAGAAGAATTTGATTGATTTATGATGATTTTTTCGTGTTCAACACTTTTTCTTTCTTTTTCTAATTTTCAAATTTTTTCAGACTTTTTTTTCTCAAGTGGAGAGTGTCTGCATGAGTTTGCATGCATTTTTTTCGTCCACTTCAACTGAAATTTTTGGGTTTTTTTAGGCTGATTGTTGAGGAATCGATTCCTTCGACTTTTTGGTGATTTCTATTTAATTTTGAGTTTTCAGTGTTTTTTTCGTTTTAGTTTTGGTTTTTTTAGGCTGGGCGAGAAAGAGTGTCTCAGAACGAGGCCTCGACGAGGTATGTCCCGTCCATTGCGACACCCGTCTGTCCACCCTGGCCTGTTGAGGCCTCAGCAACTGTAGCTGGGATGTATTGCTGAAATCCACATCACAAACAACACACTACATTGTTGCACGCCAGTCACGCCTAAACTATCGATTCTCCGGTTTTATTGAGATCTACAGGGGTTTTATCGGTTTTTCATTTTTTTTTTACAAAAGTTAAGAGCATTTGTACCGGTTGAAATCTATTGATATGAAGGGGTTCAACGAGACTACAGAGTTACTAGATTTTCCAATGGAATTTTCAAGGGGAAAATATGTCGAGAGAGGTCAGACATGCTAATTATTTCATTATTTTATAGTTTTTCTTTGTAGGTTATGCGTAAGAAAAATCCACTTTTTGAGGGAAAAAAATTGAACCCAGTTGTGAAAAATAGTAAACTGTAATGAGTTGATTCAAAGCATCTGGTTGAATGTGGAATTATCTCGATACTGAGTCATTTCAGAGAAAAATATTAGAGAATATTTTTATTAGAATTTTTATAAGTTGCAAAAAATGTTCAGTAGTAATACCCCAAGAGCTCCAAAATGATCGGATATTTCCCGATAACTTCGTTGCAAACAAATGATCGTGTCAAGTTTTGCAGGTTAAAAATTCCGAGCGCGGAGCGCGAGGGATTTTCCTGCAAAATTTGACACGATCATTTGTATGCAGGGAAGTTTGAGGGAAATAACCGATTCATTTTGGAGCTCGAGGGGTATTTGCCGGATTATTTTTTCCATCTTCGAATTTTGGTCAACGGAGGGCGGAATTCGACGTCACAGTGGTACAACCTACACCTCATCCCATCAAAAATTATAAATGTCAATATTTCGTAGGGTTAACTGGTGGATATTTTTTATTATTTTTGCTTAGCAACGTGTCGTGGTTTTACCGAAATTTTATCACTATAAAACCGTGCAGGTTGTACCACGTGACGTCGAATGCAGCTCTCCGATTGGCCGAAATTCGGATGGAAAAAATAATCTCTCATATTTCCTTCTAAAATTACTTGTCTCTGAAATAGAATATGATTACCGGAAATGTACAATTTTACAATTCCACTATTCAATCGCGGGTTTTCCACGGCAATGATAGGTCAATCATGCGCACGCGTTCTATGTGTGAGTCCGTGACATCACGAATAGGCTCCCCCACTCTCGCTGGCCCAGGGCCGTTGATAACTCAAAGATTATGGGCCAGTATTTTCATTTGAATAGTCTCTGTTTTCTGTCAGTGTTTACATTTTTTCTGAATGGAAACGAAAGAGGTCATAATTTCAGAAAAGATTGTCATTCAATGAAAATTGGAAAAAACTAAAATGGCTCCGGCCCTGTGCTCTATCCCCACCACAGTAGAAAATAGGTGGTGAGCGGCAAGTTTTATTCAGAGGGTTAATATTAATGATAATACGTCTTCCTTCAGACTGCACATCATCAATTCCACATGGATTCCCACAGAAAGTCGCAACGTCATCTTTCACTCGGTACAATAATAATTCAAGGTACAAACATGATTGGATATTTTATTATTCCGGGGGAAAATTCATCTGGACTGATAGAAGTACGTAAATTCTTCATTAAAGTAGAAATTGTAAATTTTTTCCATACAGAACAATAAATTGCCCTGATGAAGGATGCATATAGCATCCGAAACGTTGGCATTGATCAAATGAGAGGAATTTGTCTTTTCATTTGGAAAATTCTTTTTTAAATTTGCTTTTTGATGATCGCTGATTGGCCGTTTGGAGTATATTTTTGGTTCATTAAAGTAGACAAAACTGGTGAGAGGGTGAAGTGCCAGCGGTTGGAAAGCGGAGGAAGGAATTAATTATTTTGTGGCAAGGTGAGTTGCCACGAAAATCTCGTTTCGTTTCGTCCAACTGGAACGATCAGTGTAATTAGTTTCACTCTGTTACATGTTGGCGCGGGGTTAGGAGAATTTCCCGACGACCTTTGGCGGTTCAAGTTTAATACTTTAATCAATATCTAGGGGAGGAGTTAGTGGTGATTTTTTCATGTTCACTATTAAATCATATTATAAATAATTTTGGAGAGAAGAGATGAAATGTTACAGCATATTTTCAACGAAATTATCACGATAATGAAAAAATATCTCCAATCTTTGTTAAATATTAGAAAATGAAAGAATGCACAATTTACGAGTCAATTAAACAAAACACCAAATTTTATGTATAATTTCACAGGATAAAGGTGTAATAAACTTGTCTAAAATACCAATAAACTTGAACCTTCAAATCCACAGATTCACCCCGTAAATTTGTTTACGAGTAACATAGTTAATTCAGTAGTGAAGTGGTATACCAAATTATCGAATCACTTCGAAAATGAGTGATTCTAGAAGAAAAAGTCAAATGACTTTTTTTGTTGGAAATATTCTCAACTACAGAAAAGGTCCTCTGATGTTACGATTCCTGAGAATGTAGAATTTGAATTATTAGAGTTTACCACTTAACTACTGAAATAATTCAACATTAAACCTCGATAAATTCATAAAAAGGTAAGTGACACAGCAGAATATATTAGAGTTATATAAACGACAAATTGCAAGATAAAGAGAAGGGGATAAAAGTGTCAACGACTCATTACTGGGTCAGTGACGGGGTACAAAAGGGTGAAGACAAAAATAGGGGTGGGATGATTGACGGAGTACTTTGAGGTTTTATTTTCTTTTCAAGTAAAGTGGGGAATGAGTAACGGACACTCAAGATTCAATTTCGTCTTGCCTGGCTCATCTGAAGTGGATGCCCTCCACGATGCTCCTTCCTCTGTGCATTATTCATAAAACGAACTCGTGTTATATTAGGGTATCAGCATGGAGCCCTATCGGTTAATGCGAATATCGCGAAAATTCATTGTTTCCGGTATCACGTAACTATTACTGTCTCAAGTTAGATGATTGATGTTTGACGCGTGACTCGGAGGGATTTACTTAACTACCTCAAAACTCATATTCTAACGTAATAAACGTTGTTCTCCCGTAAAAGAAGTAGAAAAACTGAGACTGTGTGAAATACATGAGATCGTTATGTAGAAAGTCGGAAGCCTTCACTTTTCCAACCCAATTCAACGTACCTAGAAGACCGGAAATCGTCAAATGACCTAGGTAAGTCCATTCTGCTCCTGCACTCCGAAACATCATGCAAGCGTTGAAAACGTGAGAAACTTTTCTGGAAACATTCATTCATCCAAACGTACCTCGAACCTCTTTTGTCATCCCTTTCGGCATTGAATCCTACTTTTTACGATCCAATCTCCCACTTTACACCTCAATCTACTCTTCGAATTGAATGAATATCGATCTTCCTGGTTTTTGAAATTTTTTTCTAAGACTTTTTCTTAAATTGAAAGGTAGATACAGAAGATGGAGAGACTGATTATGAAGATGAATGGATGGAATGTAAAAAATCAAGTATTTTTCTCTACCACTTCGCTATTAATTTCCTGCTAGATGGATTCTTCAGGTCCAAATATCTCGCATCAAGAAAAGACCGTCATAACGACCTAACTTTTAGAGTTTCAACTGAGTTTTCTTAAGTAAAAGACGTTTTTTAGGAAGGTTAATTTTGTATAAGTTATTTATGAGAAAAGTTTTTTTGGCAATTTTTTTTTCCAAAAAGTTCATATTTCAAGTTTTTTTAAATGAAGCTTCTTCGACACAAAATATTTAAACGCGCTCTGGAGTTCTTCGATATTTTCCTCTGAAATTTCTTCAAAAAACTGTTCGCTATCACTCTTGGATTTGGAAATGTTCTTCAAAAACTCACAGAGAAACTTAAACTCAACCGAGTTAACTTGAACCGTTTGACTGCTTCGCTAGCAAGCTTCTCACAAGCTGATATTTTTTAATAGCATACTGGAACGTAATTTATCAAGCTTGATAAGATGTTACTTCATTATTAATGCTGAATGATTCTCAATCCAAGTCAGTCTACTGAAAGAGAAAATTTCTTCAGATCAAAAATGAATGGTTCTGCTAGTTTTCAACTTTTCGTGGTTTCAGTATTGAGGATTTACCTTTAATTGAGTGATAAATTGCACAAGAAGTTTTTTGAGTTTCAACGGTATTATAGGGTATCTAAAATGTGGAATACCGCGGTGAATCTCAAAAACGAGAGCAAGTTCTTTCAACTTATTCTACTTTCTCCAGTTTCTGAGATGATTAACATGTCATTTCAATTTATGAAGATAAATCGAATTTTGCTGAGTATATTCTCTTTGATTTTCTGGTAATGCACTCATTAGCGCTTATTTGAATAATTCAGTTAGAAAAAAAAGTTCTCTAACATTTTCTTCTAAAACTTCACCTTTTTCGACATATCTGCATAAATGACGAAAATGTCGAATTTGACTCTTGAACGTATACGTCCTCGTGAAAAATAATTTCAATTTCCTTTCCTATATGGAATGAGAACGGAAAGAGGTGTCGCAGCTGGAACCGCATATGCGGTATGTGTGGTTTTCCACGCGCACATCCCACCACCCCCAGGTTTAAACCGTTGGAAAATAACTCACGCGACTGCACAGACAGTATGCAACACCCAACGTGTTTTGTATATCGTTGTGAACGAAGATATATCTGCACTTGAGACTGGGATAGTGCACTGTATACATACGTGTTATTCAGCGCGACGATGCCTGTGATTTAATAAAAAGAGTCTCATGACTTCATCGTAACTATTTTAGAAATATCTCTGAAATTAGTAGATTCAAACGAAAATGTCAAAAGACTTTTTTTCCAGGAAAAATTTCATCTAAAAAAAATATCCCTCAATATTTGTCTCTAAACCTATTAATTTAAGAGATATTAAATAAATAATCTCTGTAAAATCCTTCACTCCTATTTTCACCATCGCTATTAATTTAATTACTAGCAATAACTCATCACGAGAGACCCAACACTCGCTAAAAATATCCTACAACCACTCCATTATTATTATTTGTATTTAATTAAGCGAGTTCATCTCAAACGCGCGGAATTAATTACTACACTGTATGATTTTAAGGAGAGATTAATAAATCTCTCCCCCCCCCCCCCACTGTCATCAGCACATTTTGGTAATTAAAGCTCTATGATTTTTTTGCTCCATCGCTGGTGCAAAATTTCCATTCTGAAAACGCCTAATTTATTGGTATATCTAATTAAAAATATGGAATTGCTCCTTCTCATTTCGTCTGAGAAGAAATTTCCCAAAAGTCATGAGCTTTTTCATTATTAATTCAATTATAATAGATTAATCAAGATATAAGACGTTTCGCTCGTTGGAATGTATCAAGTACTCTTTACCCTCAACTCCTAATTTGTCATTTCGTTTTTCAATCACAAAAAGACTATGTAGACTGTAACATCTTTCAGAATTAATTAAAAAATTCTTATTTTTGACGATTCGAGTAACCTTTTACGAAAATAAAAATCTAATTAACACACGCGATTGTATCGATCGTTCAGTTTTATTAGAGTTGTTAATTTTGTCGTGCTATGTATATTTTTCAATATAATACTACCCTTTCAAAATCGTTTTTACTCGTGGTGTTATTGTAACATAATTTGTCAGTGTAACACCGAGCAAAATTGCCTGAAAATTTGCCAGGAAAATTGTTGGACGATCTCCAATGACTCCTGATGACTTTCTGATACTTTTAAACTCATGTTAGACTTAATTATTTGAATTAAATAATCTAGTTGCTGAATCCAGATTCAAACCAGGTAAATTATTTGGAGAATTGATTATTACAATTCTAATGAAATTTTTTGATTCATATTTTTGATTCCATCCTGTGATTTTTTGAATCATTTTATTTTCAATATATTCAGTTATTCTTGCATCTGATTTAAGTAACTATTTTTCTTTTATTTTAGGTATTTTTAATGACGATCTGATAATGCATCACGCGACTCGTCGATTCAGGCCTATAGCACAATCAATTAGGAGGAAAACTACCTAGTTATGGGCTTTTATGAGTGTTTTTCTTTTCATCTGTATTTTTGGCTGTGGTGAAGTTGTAAAACGTAATAAAAGAAAATCAATAAATTTTTAAGGAAAAATGTTTCATGATATTTTCACTTAAAATCACTCATTGTCCAGCTGCCCAATTCAATCGTTATTTTTTGGAGATTTCCTATCAAAATTATGGACAATTTTTGTTTATTTGTGAATGGAAAACGGGTGATTTTAGAGAAAAATCCTACAAGAACTCTTTTGTAGACAATTTAACGATACACAAGGAAGGTTCTCTAATAAAATCACTCCTCATTGAGATAATTGATTACAATGAGAAAAATTAATTTACTACATTTTACAATTCCCACTACTGATCCAATGATTTTACTATCTTAGACCTAATTTTCTAGGCTCATTAAGACCTTCGTTCGTCTCAACCTTAATTATATTTCCTTAAAACCTAATTTTTGAGTCTTTGTTTGTTGATCGTTTAATTGTTCTATTTCTTATTCTAGATAATTAATCAAGTGATTTAAGCGAGAGATTTATCAATGACTAGATTAACTGAAAAACTTGATTCGATATCTCAATCATTTTTTCAATAGTATTTACACGTTTTTCTTCGTCACATCGTATAGTACACATTTAGGTCCCACTCGTTAATCAAAAAGAAGAATTAATGAATTCAAAGACGAAGAGATTGATTAGATTTACCTTGATCCCCTGTAGATTTAATGAGGCCGTGATTTTTTTCTTCTTTTCTTATTGCAAAGGAGAAAATAATTTTTTTTTTTTCACTCTTATAATGTGATTACCACATTAACGGTCTTACGAGAGAAACTTTGATCCTCAAGGAGAAGGGAGAAAAAGTTTTTTACAGATGAAGGAAATTATACAGTCAGTAAAAAAATTTTTTCCTAACAATTTTTCATCACTCGAAGGAAAAAAAACCTGATGAGGGAAAAGGGGCATCAGAGAAATCAATAGATTAATAGTTCACCACTTCTCTAAAAATGAAAATGGAAGACATAATTGTTACCTATGAGAACGTTTTCATTGTCTATTGAAGCAGTAGTAAATGGAGAAAATTATATAAAGGACGACTGAGATACTTGAGGAAGATTCATAAGATTCAATGAGTGCAAAATTATGGATCAAAATGCCCATTGAAAGACCGTCGACTCGTCAAGAAGCTCCTTATCAATTTTCAAAAGACCTTGCATTTGAGACAATACAAAACACGTCTGAAAACTGATACAATTGAGACTACTCTTATCCGTGAAAGAACATGATTGTCAACATTCGCACGATAAATCCCGACACACCTTTCTCCTACTGTATTTGTTCGATTGCGTCATAACTTGATGCATATTTCGAATTATTCTGAATATATTATCAGGCAGAAATTATGAATTAAAATTTCCGGAATCAAAAAAAAAATTGATAACATAATAAATTAACTGAAAAACCGATAATCCGTGATATTGAGAGCTATCTTCATTACACCAGAGTACCTCTGGCAAGTGAAACGTCGAATTATCCGTTGAAATTCACCAATAATATTCATAGCGAAGCACTCTCCACGATATCGGCTATCAAGAGCTGGGAAATAATAACATTTCCCAGCCAATGTGGCCCCAAATGATGATGCACATTTGAGTCATCTCTCCGGGAGTACCCACTAATGTAATTACAGTCACGATTCATGGAACAATACTGTACAACTCGAGCCCACTCCTTTATTCCACTATTTAAATAAAAATAACAATGAATTCCTCGAATTGTTCACGGTCATCCTGATATGTCAGCGAGCCAGCAAAAATAATTATAATTGGCACATACAACAGAAATTAATCTATCGTTTAATGATCATTAAACCAACTATCCTCGAATGGTCATTGGATGATAAATCAATGTATCACCAACTTTTCATATCTCAAAAGCTCATTTTTCCCTCAGAATCTTCATTAATACTGTTTTCCCATTGTATTACTCTATTGAAAATAGTTCACTACTATCGAATCTCATGAATAAATTTTGATCAGGATCATGAAGAAATAATTCTACTGTCTTGAAAAATATTATATGCATCAATTTGGCGGATACCTTGAAAACGAGTATATTGTTGAAAAAAGTCAGTTGACTTTTTTTTGTAGAAAATCTGATTGCACACAAAAAAGGTCTATTTATATTTTCTCATAGACCAAGTAAACTGTGAGTTATCAACAAAGTCATTATAAATTGATCATTCAAGTCAAACGTTTCCGGATAATTTCGTTAATACCTCCAGAATCAAAAGAGACAGGAAAATTCATCAAGATACCTCTTTTATAGAAAAAATTCGATAACTCATGAAAAATGTCTTTCAACAGTTTTCCTTAAATATTCTCAAAATAATCGTCTGTCCAACAAAATCAATGCAAATAACACGCAATAGAATTCGTCTTAAATCTTAGAGTTCATTCATTAGAATAATGATTATGAGTAATTAGAATGTTTAATCGCGTCAGTCGTCGGCGAAAAATATATACATATTCATCATTATTATTATAGATAAATAAATTGATGATTTTTATTGGATAATAATCTCCCATATAATTTCTAACGTATCTTTCCCTGAACTCGCACTTTTACCCTGTCATTCTATTTTTAAAATTACGATATTTTAAACCTAAAAACGGTTTTCCATCAGTTAATTTATAATCGCAAAAAATGCGAGTGATTTTTATACTCGCGTCTCATTATAAGGACTACCTGCCGCATCTGGATTTAATCGTCTTCTATCATTATCGCCGGGCACATTGAATGCAACACTGGGTACAGCTATTGGATCGGTGAAACGCGTTTGTCCCTGGAGTGATTGAGATTGATGTGATTGGGTGCATGAGAACGGTGGACCCTCGCTGATGGAGGTCCTAGATACAAGAATGCGCCGACCGCGTACCTGATAACGCTGAGGATAACAACGACCGCAGCATGACTGGAGGAGGCCACCGCGTGATGCTGTACTATGGGCTGGTGATGTCAGTGGTGATGGTGAACCTGGACGCTTTGGTGCACCATTGAAGGGCACATCCATTTCCACAAATTCACGGTCCTGGAAAATAATAATAATATATATAATATACATAATCCTCTTTTCCCTCGATTCATCATTCTAAAACTCAGTTTTCCCTAAAACACGAGTGAGTATTAACAAATTTCCCAAAGCTATAGTCGTAAAGTAGCTGTCGTAAAACCTCGGGATCTTGTTACAGAATCAGGAAATTGTCCTCATTGGACAATGGTAACACGAGAAACTTCTCTGGAACATGGTTTCTACTTTTCATGTGGAAAAGCTGTTCCCAGCTCTACAATTATCTACTGAAGGGTGGAGGAGGGGGGGGGCTGCTGTGCGTGGAAGAATGAGAGAGAAAGAGAGATGTGAATACGTCCAATGTGGTATTTCGAACAAGGTGAGCCACCGAGGTCATTCCCAGGTTTTCCGAGGGTATATATATATATATGGCTAAACCACTTTGTTTGTGACCAACGCCTCCAGCGACTCCACTAGGCTGATGTTCAGGGGAGGTGAAACAATCCACCCGAGACACACTCGTGGACTCTCAGCTTTTCCCAGGGGTCATACCACAAATAGGTCGAGTTGATGCTGGATTATAGTACACTCTATTAACTGAGTGTCAATGGATATTTTTTGTTGTTTATAGTTGGTAAATTTGTGGTTTAACCAAGTGGAGGTACCCCTGGGAGAATTTTATATATGTCCCGGAGAATATCGTAGGAGGTGAGAGGTTTAGTGAGAATTATTACGATAGATTTTTTGTGGAAAATTTTACAGAATTTTCTTTTTTCCAGGAAATTTTTCGTCCAAATTGTCAAAATTTTTTTTTGTAAAACGGTTCAGATGTTAGGTGATCAAAAATAATCACGAATACCATTTCAGCAATATCTGCCTTCGAACTTAACTTTATCTTTGAATAGAAATATAGGATTTACCGTCAACTATCGAAGGAGGAAGATTGTCCATGTAATAATCTACATCAGTCTATTCAGCAAAACCAATACTTCATCATGAATTTCGACATCTGATATTACTACCATCACATTACATCTGAGAGCCTCTCCACTACCGCAAACACCACACAACAGGGCTGAGTGTTCATTCAAGTAGGAATGGAACAACTTCTCCAAGAAACTTGGTAGCCATATTCAGAAAAGTATTCTGTCTCCCTCCTCCTTCCAATGAGAGGGGGATAGCACTTTCCGTTCGACTCTCGTTCCATTGTACAGACGGCATTTAGTGACCCAAATGTAGCCGCCGAGAAACTCTCAGCGACAGAGTTGTGACTGATGGCAATGAAGTTCGATGAGTGAATAGGGTGTGTTCAAAGTCTCCTCAACAAATAATGAGGGAGTTCCAGATTTTTTCGTCTGGAAAAAGTTAGTTTTTGTTTGAAATATGAATACCTCTGTAAAATGATGACAGAAAACGAGTCAGTTTATTTCAGACCAATCATTCCAAATATATCTCTTAGATTTTTCATCAACACATCAATCCACAAATTACAAAATACCTTGAGAAATCTTGATTGCGTGTTTAGTGAATATCTCTGACACTGATAGGTTTATCAAAAAACATGAAAATCTTTCTATAGCCCTTGGAATTCTCTACAAAAAATATTTTTTTACAAAATTCTCCTTAACATGAACCCCCAATAATACCCTTCATCCTTCTGAAACTGAAAATTGCGGAGAAAATCCTCTGCCGAGTGTTCAAAAGCCCTGGATATGCAGAAAGCTCAACGCTGACGTGGGAAAAATATTCCCCTCCCCCCCCATTATTGTAACTGTTACAACCGAAACGTTGTGAAAGTATCGGGAGAATTCATAAACGTGCTCCGTGCCAAAATCACATCGTTACCAGCATCCACCGGCCCACAGTACAATAAGAAAAGAATACAACGATTTGAATGCTGGTAGAAATGAGTGCTCACTCGAATAGAAAACTAGAATCGATATTGCACAATATAAATTCCAAATTCGCCAGATAGCTTTTTTTTTTTTTTCGTTATCCAATCTTCTCTTCACGTGTTATTCTCTTATTCCACCTGACGTTATCACCTCTTTTCCATGGAATTTGTCTCGGTGTGAATGAGTCGTTGAGCAAATTGTATTGAAATCTTTTTATCTGGGTTAAGCATACAGAATAATAGTTTCTGCATTTTTATTGAAAATGATAATATCGGTCCACGTCAATTCTTATGGCACAACTGACGTCATCAATCTTATCAGGCTGATAATAAATTCAATCGATTTGATTGAAATTGGACAAAAACTGTAAGTGATCAACACAGCTTCATGAATTATTTTTAGAAACAGAAAATTTCATGAATTTAATGCAACGCATTTTCTGAGTCACTGAGTCTACCATTCTCTACATGACGCACAATCGAAGATACATAAATAAATTGTTCATTTATATCGTAAGCGTGAGGATATTGTAGGAGTGAAAAAATAAACTTGACCCTTTTGTTTTTGGAACAAGTGAAATTTGTGGGTATTTAAATCACTGGGGAAAATAAACTTGTGATTATAATGGACAGTTGGCGATACTTAATATTACCAATGTTGAAGATTATTGTAATTGAATAATGAGGATATAATACTGAAATTTAATTCCCCCAATTGAAAAGAAAAAATCAATTTATATGAATGATCTAATCGTAATATTCTGATCATTTACAACAATTTACGAGAAGACATTTTTTGTAGATAAAAAACAAACAAAATTATCTACAAAAAAGGTCTCCTGACAAATTCTTCCAAGTCCACTAGTTCTTGAGATTCTTACCAAACAGTCTGAAGGGGATGTGAAAAATCGAGTTATTATCCTTCAGTACTAAAATCATCTGTTTGAATCCTCCCACTGGTAATGAAATTGCTATTTCGAGAGGAAAAGGAAATAAGAAAATCAAACTAAATAATTCTATCAACACCGTCATCACCACCATCCATATGATCAGATCTCCCCCTCAGTAAACTCAGCTAATGACCGCTCAATGTTCGATGATATATGATGAACAGCGTCAGTAACCTTTCGCAAACATCCATGCCCGAGACAAGACAATATACCGTATGGACAGCAAGCTGGCCAGGACAGTACTCCTCAAATAATTCATCCCTGGAAGATCCCCCCGCGTCCCATTAGTCCAGCCTCTCCGAAGTTAGCCAATATCCAGGGAGGAAAATTGGATTACTAACGACAATTTACACAGTTGACTGCCCTATTGTTGTTGCGTGTCACACCAAGAACAATAATGACAATCAGTGATAGCAATAAGCACCAGAGGACACTTGAAATTGACGGTAGGCATGCAGTTGTACACTGACAAACACCAAGTACAATTAAATTTCTGCATGAACAAGAAGAGAGAGATAGAGCACTGGTAAATGCTCCCGTCGGATTCTAATACAAACATCTAGGTAAGTTGAAGTTGACTGTCGGTGAGAGGAAAATTGTTAGGATAACTGGAAGTATTGTAGCATCACTCTGAGACAGGGTGAGGTGTAAAATACCACCCTTCTAGTGGAGTTGTTAAAGTAATTTACAACAATATTTACCGTAGTTTTCTCCAGACACCGGAGCAGATGATGATGCTGTAACTCGAATATGTCTTCTGGTCTGTAATCATCTGTTGGCATCCCACTCTCCTGCGCTGCAATTCTCGCCTCTGCTGCCTTCTTCTTGCTGACGAATGCCGCTCCACTCGATGCTTTGGCAATTCTAATCCTTGCAAGTCGAGCTTTCTGGAAAATTCCAAGAGAAATGATCATTAAAAAAGTACGTTAGAATAGATCGCAAGTGGAATTTTTTGGACAATTTGGAGACAAAAAAGTTAACGAGTAAAGAACATCAACTGAGGTGAATGTCCTGAATTGTTTAGGTTGATACACAGCTGGAGAGGCTCGCTGTACACTTTTACGAGAAAAGAGGTTTGATTCATCCACAGATAAACCAACAGTTTGTACATGTACTAAGGAAGGGGCCTTCAATTGAAATTGTCCTGGGCAGTTTTATCGGCTATAATTCTTGGTCATTGAGCAATTAACGTCCACAAAAGGGGTATAGGTATAAGTCATTGGAGTTTTATAGGAGACAGAAACAGTGTTGTGGTTGTCTGAACCAGGGGCAATCGACGGTTCGATAATTTAATGACTTGGAATTGGAGAGTTTCAACAATTCTGATAGTATAAATCCAATTTTGAGCTAAATCTATATTTTTCAATCCTCAATTACTTGATTATCTCCATGATGATTAATATTCGAGAGAAACGTCAAAAGTTTGACAACTAAACCTTAAAAATTGGATTTCTATAGTTTGTCGAATTCCTCGAATAATGATAAAATCACAATAACTACCTGGAGGCTGATCTAGCGGCCAAACTCGATAATTTGATCTGCACGTAGCAACTCACGGATTTATACTGTTATATATAGTTACAAAAGATGAGAAGGGAAATGAAGAGGAGGTTGAGGAGGGGGGGGGGGGTCTAGGGTATGTATTTGAGCATAAAGGGTCTAAAAGCGAAACTACCTATATATATATGAGCCCTCCCAGGCACAAAATTTCCAAGGTAGCTGGGAGGCCGTTCATTATTCGACTCATCGTATACAAGAGAGAGTCTGTATACAAGTAACACCGGGGGATTGAAATAATATGCCGAAGTTCAAGGCAAGAAACTCAGTACCTATATAGCCTATAGCTCACACCATCACCCAGAAATGTTTTCTTTACTAGAAGGTTTTTTCGCCGGTTTATTTTTTCATTTGATTTCGTATCTTCTCATTTCCTTCGAATTTCAGCCACTTCTGTGCAGTTTTCAGAAATCAATATTGCAAATTACTTCATCACTTCATCTTCATTCAGTGAATTAATCTGGGTCATAAACGAAGATCTTTTTGGATTGTAAACTGGATTTGTAAACGTATATTTCATTTTGAGATATACCGGTGTTTAAATTCATTCAATTGAGGAATTTGCTGAGGCGAGGAGAAATTCAGATTGTGCTGTGTAAACCTACTGTGAAAAACTTCTTAATCCGCTTGTTGACATGAAATTTTCCGTGCATATCGCTGGTTATATCAGTGTGCACCAACTGGCTAGAGCAAATAATCGAAATGGCTAAACCAGGGTCTTTGCATATACACTGGACTGGAGTTGGTGATGCAGGAGCTTAATATTAAATATAAATACGTACACGGAGAGAAATTTTTAGTAAAAATTACCGTTCTGTTTGATAAATGTGTTCTTCCATAAATTTTTTCTTCTTTTCTAACTGGAAATTGGTAAAATTAAAAAATTTAAATAATAAAAATTGATATATAAAAATGAAATTTTATTTTCCGTTTGAGAAATATTGTCCTGATGAGAATAAATAATGTCCAAGTTGTGTTAAATTTTATCCCTCCAGCGCAGTAATTTTTGTCTAGTTTTCAAGAAAAATTCTAGGTTTGGTTAGTAAATTTTACCATTCTGTCTGGATAAAAATTACCCTGACAGTACAGTATAGTAGACTCTCGTTATAGTCGAACTCATGGGGCAGTAGGGGAAGCGAATTCGGAGAATTCGACTATATTTTTCTGCCACCACCACGCACTTCGAATTTGAGAGAAATTCATTTTTCGCCTTTATTTCTTCTGTAATTCTATATGCCTCACCAGAGAGAACAATAGATTGTTTACATCTTAGGGCCCGAAGGTGATAGAGTGGGGGAAGCGTTAATCTTCGAAAAAATCGATATGAGGGGAAGTTCGACTATAACGAGAGTACTTATAACGAGAATCTACTGTAATTCCTATCCTACCGGTAGAGTGATTTCTATCTAGATGAATAGTAAAATTTACTAACCGGATGCACAGATTTGTTCGTCCGAGTATAGCGAACATTTCAAAAAAAAAAAGTTAAAATCGGATGAAAACTGTGGTGCAAGGAGCATTTTTATTGTGAAAACGTAAAAAATGACGTTTTTGGTAGATAGACGAGGCGAAACGGGTCGGGTCCGAATTTTTTTTTACTTTTACATATATACCTTCATATACCAAAAGTCGTCCGATGACTCTTGAGGCTGAGCTGAGACTTTAATTTCACCGACGTCTCCCCTTAAAACAAGTGGCTTTTCCCTCAAAACGAGAAACATTTTTCCTCTGTGTATAATCAATTCGGACAAATTCCCCGATACTGTATAATCTCATACACATTACCCTATATTATCGTGTGCTGAATATCCGGATGTACCGTGACAGAATACAAAATGATTGCATCAAGTGGATCATTTGTTACTTGAAAATGTATGGCGAACGCAATTATCCAGTAAACGCCAGTTGCATGTTAACATGAATTAACTGAAATAAATTTTACTCCATACTTTTATCTCAATATTTTTCCTATCACTTGCATTCAATGCATATCATATATGTTCAGACAAAAATAATCCATTTGTTGGGGTAAAAACAATGGTAATGATGCCAATTCGTTAACCTCTGCAGATATTCAAAAGGTTATTTTGCCCCACTTTTGTGCATCCCCTGTATTATAGTTTCAATTCCCTCTTCCCTTTGAATAGAGCAATAGGCGATCAAGATTCACTGGAGCACGTGCCGTATAATTATATGTATCCCTTGTCCTTGTGCCCATGGCTTTTCACCCCCCACCCCTTCCTTTCGTGCCGATTAATTAGTGGCAAAGGGGGTTACGGAGAACGACATAACACGGCGAGAGTAAACCTCGCACATAATAATAATCCCGGGCAAAATAATGAGTCACGTCGGAGTGGATTTCTCGTTACCAGCTGACGCTTTGGAGAAATTATACCACAACAATGGATATTATTTTACCTTGTATTGTATTATAGAACACAATTCTATTGACAATTACGTTATTAGGTTTTCCAGAACAATGGAGTTAATTTAATGAATTTTTTGGGAATTTTTTGGTTTTATAATCTTTTTTGTTTTAACTGGTCGAAATTCTCCTCCCAAATCCAGTAACGAAGTGTTTGAACGGTTTTAGTCCATTTTTTTTATGTGTAAATATCTTATCGCTCACCCCCACTACACTCTGGCTCGGAGTGATTTGGTGTAAATGCGACGGAAGTCTGTAACAGTAAATGACGTCAAACTGCGCTGCTCTCCCAACACAGTCCCTCGGGCGGCCGGCCAATGTCGCTAATGGGGGTAGGCCTTGCCACCAACATTGGGAGAGTAACTAGTGTCTATGTAATATTAACAGGGAAACCACGTGTATCTTTATTTTGAGAATGAAAAATAATAATTGACGGAGAATAGAAGGGGACACGTCAGTTCGCTTAATATGGATTAGAGACCCGTACGGCGGCGATGAGATGTTTACACGTAGATCTCAAGTACGTCACCAATGTCCGGATTATCTCAGTAATTGCACAAAAAATATCAAGGGATTCTTGTGATATTAGAGTGTATTAGGAAATATCTTATCAAGAAAGATTTTTGTCTTTCCTTCCGGAGCTCAATGACTATAGTGGGGTAATTTTGCTATTACCAAGGAGAGAGATGTCAGCTTAAATTTGAATTCCTTACTGATTTCGAAAAATATATTTATTACTATTCTCTCCCAGAAGAGACCATTGTATACCACCCGAGACGGTATTAAAGATATCGGTCATAAATTTTTCTCGGCCTCTCGAGCCAATCGCAAGTTTCCACTCGACTACCCGCACCATTCAATTCCCTCGCCCAAAGTTTTTTTCTCAAAAAAGCACATTACGTCGTAAAATGTAATCAAGAAGAAAAATATTGTGGATATGTTTGGCTCGCAAAAGCTCCCAAATACTCGAGTATGAGATAAATCAGTACTTTTTATTCATTTTTGAGGGTTTCACTAGAACGTTAATTTAATGGCGGGATGAACAAAAAATTCAGGTAGTTTACTCTGAGTGACAAAACATTGAACAATCCATAGAATAAAGCACGAAATAAGGGAAAAAAGTCAATATAAAAGGGGCAAAAAGAGGGGGAAGATATGGGGCAGAAACCACAGAGACATTTGACGTTTTTTTTTTTTTTTGTATATCCTCGGGCATCTTTTCAACCCACGAAAAACGTGAATCGTGTCATGTTGAGAGTTTTTTCGTTACTAGGGAGAGAGAAAGAGAGAGCGGAAGGGCTTGAGTTGAAAAAGAGACTCTGAATTCACTGAATTTCGCCATGACAAATATTGAACAATCGTACCGCATATTTTTTCTCATTCATGCATCAGCACTACTATATTTATCAGCTGTAACGGGAACAAGGGTTGAACAAGTGCTCTGTATTTATCATGCAGGAGAATGAAAATAAAAGGAGAATATGAATTATTATTAGTGGACCACAAATATATTGATATGACTTTTGTTTAATTGTTGATTATCTCTGTAATTAGTGATTCTAGGAGAAAATGTTGAAGGGTTTTTTTTTCATTCCTTGACTCATTACTGAGTTAATTCGATAATTAGTTATTCATACTATATGTACTTCAATTGGCTGATTATCAGGGAAGTGGGTAGATTTACGATTTTATATTACGAGGTTCGCAAACCGCAAACTAACCGAACGAAGTTGGAATCGCGGTTTATCGAGCATAGTGACATAAAAAAAATTTTTATTATATTTTCTGACATTGTTAAGAAAAGATTCTGAAATAAAGTTCTTTTATGATCATGAAAATGATGAACATAATAAAAAATTTGTCCTAGTCTCCATTATTGTTATCATAAAAGTGATAAAATCAATATAACGCGCGCCCTCGACTGTAGATTGATGTTAGATGATAAAAAAAAACATGCGAATGTTATGCTCATAAAACTCATTTCTGTTCTTGAGAAATCTGAGCCTGTACTCCATAAAAGCCACAAAATGTGTTTTGGTAATTAAGAATTTAACGACAGCGCGAAGGATAAACGGCTCTCGAATAGCATGATTACTCGGTTTATATTTCGTGCTGTGTTTGATGACGAATTTGGACCACGTTCAAAGACTCTATCATGGCGTGGAGAATTTTGTTGGTCTGGAGGGACTCAAGAGCTGGTGGATTACGAGGGAATCACGGGTACGTATTTATAATGTACTGATGGTTTCCAACTGTGTGTTTCAGGGGAGTGAAAAAATAGAACATGAATAGAAGATTTACGGGACGCGTGATAACGAGAAAACGTAATCCGCGTGTCAACGGGAGTTTCAGGGAACTAATGGGTGTTGGGAGTAATAAATGTGACCGTGACCTCGATTTCTTTAGTAGGTCCATTTCTAGGATAACCAGAGGGGTTACGGTGGGTGGACGCAGGAGTTCATCAAGTTTATATTTATGGGCAAATAGAAATAAAAGGAGTAACTTGATGAAATTCCGCTTCCGGGATATTGGATGCAATGAAATATTCTTCTTGAACATTAGAAAACCTAATCAGGTTTATCATCTCCTACCTGATCACTTATTTTTCCTATAAGAAATCATTCAATTCGGCATGAAAAACATTTATTCAAGAAAAATGTACGAATCTTACGATTTAAATTCTCAAGTCAGCAAATTTTCTTCCAAGTTTGGATTTGATATGGAAAATTTGAGCATTTTCATCCACCGCAAGTCTATTCAAATGACTCTAGCCGTTAAGCCGTTTTCCTCTAACGCACAAGGCAACTAACTCCAACCTCCACACTCTAGCGATTTCAATGGTGGGGATATCAAATGCAGATTCACGAGTCAACAGTATGAAGATTCATGGACTCGTGGGATTTGTAGGCAATTGAAGAATAGCCGCGCGTGAAATTCACATTTACACTCGGGCGGATCATTTATTCCATTGGAATGGTAACTCTCATGGAGAAGAAAAAATTGTCATAAAAAGTTTCAACTTCTTGGATTGTTGGAGTTCGTGCAAGACTGGAAGTGTTTCATGTTAAAAGATGGTAAATTTTACATTCACTCGAAGAATTATCGTGACGATTTTCACTCAATAAATTTCATTTTGTGTTTAGGTCTTACTTATGTTTGTAAATCGCTTGAAATAAAAAAAATCGACGTATTACTCCCGCTTTGATTATTCGAGGAGTAAATGAACAGCTCAACTCTCCCACCCCCCCCCCCCCCCGCGCACCGTTAATATTTTGATATTTCATGGCGATTCAGAAATTGAACGTCGATTAATAACTTGAAACATCAAAGTAGCAGAGTTGTAAACACTTCCCAGTGTCAAGGGAATGGAGTATCAGAATGCCAAAGAGAACGCCAGTTGAACCTCTCGATAGCTTCTTCCCAGCCTCGTGGACTTTGGCAGTAATGTGCTCCAGCACTCTACCGTTTACATGGGAATCTCGTTAACCCTGTTTCCAACCCCTGTGATGTCGCGACTCACTTGCGATGCTCAGCCGTTTCCCCTCTACCCTCTTGTGTGCTCCAAATCCACTGGGCATGAAGAACAGAAAGAGAGGAGGAGATTTCCTCTTGAAATCCTCTCGTATTTATTTCAGTATGTGACAATGTGTTTCTTAGCATTTCCAAGTTTTCTGTTGTCTATAGTACGAGAGGATTTCTCGTATTTCGGGAGAATGTCATAGATATCGACATTGGTTAGAAAAAAGTTTATAATTAAATTTTTTATCCGTGTCCGCGTATTAATGGATAATTTCTAAACCCACTAATTCCAGAGATTTTGGCACTAATACCATTTTATTGGCAGTAAAAAACCCCAGTATTTTCCATCAACTTTTGTCGAATTCAATCATCTCCTCAATGAAAGTTAATTAATTCCCTCGTATCTCGACTGGTTTCCTAATGAAATTTATTCTGTAATCATGAATTTCTATGGAACAAATAAAACTTGGGATTAAATTCCTTTTTTATCCCCTTCATCCGTAGAAGTTTTTCCCTTGATACTGGCTCAAGCATATTCCAATCGTTTGGCTAGAACTTTTCGTCCAACTCCTTAAGGATCTAAACGAGTTTTCATATTGATTCTCCCAGGGAAGGCGTAGAATTACACGAATGTCAATAAATTGAAGATACCTTTTTTTATACTTTCCAGTTTTTCAAGTATTCTCCAGAAAATGAGAAACAGGAAATTGGGATCAACTGCAGTAATTGGAGATATGAAAGACAACAGAGAAATACGAAGAGAGATGGAATAGCGAGATTGAAGATATTCCAATATTCCAATCGCCAATCTACGATTGCACGTTGAATTGAAAAAAGTGGAAAAAGAATCAACGAAACAAGAGGATGAAAAATTCACCATGGCCTGTATTTGATTTTTCATTTGAATTGCAGAATAAATACTTTAAAAAAATGAATAGAACTGGAAATGGTCCCAGCTTAATACGTCCTCCTATCCAGATGGCTTATAAAAGTGAGTAATGATAATGACTTGATGAGTTCTCCATGCTAATCAAATTTTCACCCCTCAATTTTTCTTACAACAGACAAAAAAAAGGAACAACTAAACTCCGGAAATGAAAGAGGACGGTCGCCAGAGGCTTGAAAAATCGATGTCCATTACTACGTAATTTAAATTGCAAATGGCCATGTGTGACTATATGTATACACCTTAAATTTTCCAATGAACTGAAAAAAAAGATGATCAACTGGAATATCATGCGATGCGTGGAAAATACTGTAGAAAACATTGATCACAGTTCCCCATACGTTCCTCCAACCATTTTTCACCCCCGCCCGAGTTCAGTTTTCCCAGAGTTCATCCGGAAATAGCAGCGGAAATTGCAAGAGCATGTGGTGATATCCGTGAAAATCAATGACCAAAGTTCTATTCCGATTTTCAATAAAACTGGATTTTTTTTTTTCGAAAAACCAGATAAATGGAATGTCGTCTAGAATGAAAACAAATGCTCATATTGGGTGAAAAATAACCTAAAACGACAGCGAATAAAGCAATTCAAGGGAATTAACGAATTGGGACAAAAAAAGAGTTGAGTTGATCGGTAGTAGTTATTTGTGTTCAATTACGCGAGAGAAAATAGAAAAAGATAAATTATATTCTTTGTGATAATAAAAATAATTTCTTTTAGAATTCCAATGAATGTCAATAGCTAATAAAATTACAGAAAGATTTTTTCCATCGCTGAATTTGCCCCCCCACCCCCTCTCAACCGCAATACCCCATGAGCTTCCTCTGGAGTAACCCCTCAATTACCAGTCATCAATTTTCCTAAACGTTAAAAATGGCGCAAAATGAGCCCTAACATGAGAGATTATCATAACTCAAGTAGCAAACACTCACCCTAATGTTGAATATCCAAATAATAATGTAACTTGTATACTATAATGGCTCCTAAATGCTATCCTCTGAATTATGTACCAACTTCATGTCCAACTTTACGACAACCCTCCGTTTATCATTCAAAGGAGTTGACCCGAGTATATCCACGCCAGTTAAACTCACCTTAATACTTTGCCAACCATAAATTTGTAAAGGTTAAACCGTTTTAGCACAGACAAAAGGTCACGCGATAACGAAATATCTCACTTGCACTGCAGGGCCATAGAAAATTGCAATTTAGAAATATATATCAGGACTTTCTTATTCCTCCTGTTAGTCTAATCGTCCAGAATCATCACAAGCGTATCATTCTTTTAGGAATAATTTTATGGCCATGACTCTACAGTCACGAAATCCCACTGTAAAATGTTAACTCGCTGATTAATCTTTTCCGTTCAATTTTACGCGAGTGAGAATTAAGTTAACGGCACTCTGGCGTTAATTATGCGAGTGTTGAAAATTTTCTCTGACAACAATATTTTATTTTAATGGGGGATAAGGATAATTGCGTATGGTAAAATGTGTGACTGTTTCTGGAAGTGACAATTAAGTTAACAGCTTTGCGAAAAATGCGAGAGGAATGAGAAGCATTGAGGGTATTATTTGATGATCACGTGCTTATTTTTATCGGTATGAATTTGAATTAGATTTTAAAATGATTGAATTCAGTATAGCAAAAAAATTGAAGGAGATTCACGTTTTATCATTTGAGGATCTTATTAAAATCTTTAACTTTCGAAACGCATGTCAGAACATACCTATTGGATATTTTGTTGATTATGGACTATGAAAAAGTTTTTCTAATGTTTTTCTCCATTATCACTTTCAACAATGTTCTACGCGGCTGAGTTTGTGTTGATTTTTCGGGCTTAAATCCCTCAACGGTGAGACTCTCCACTCTCATAATTATTCAAGACTCTTAGGTTCTATCTTAAGAGCTAAGAATGTAAAAATCTCGGCAAAAATGATTGTTCTGTAGCAAACAGGAACGGTTTTCCAGTCTTAAGGAGATTAGGAATGTATTAATCAGCCCACAGTTCAATATTCATGACTCTGAGGGGTTAACAATTTTCTTATTTGCAGAAATAAAAACTTCCTATGATAATCATCTCTTAACACTACTTTTCCGCTGAATTTCCATTCGAAATTTCGTGTCAATTAATGTAATTCCCTCAGGGGAAGGGGTTATTGATTAAACGGACTGATAACGCGGAAAATTTAGATCTGATCGAAAACTAAAATCAGTCGATTGTGAAGCTTGTTCAATATATTTCAATGGGGTGCTATATGCAGGATGAAAGAGCTTAACGAAGCTGCTACGCGTGTTCCGATGAAGCATTCACGTCGGGGTAAATTTATACAACCGGCTACTCGATATATTCATCGCTCTAAAGAGGCGTAAATGGCATTATTTCTCGATTTTCTTTTTAGATACTAGAGGTACGTCTTTTTTTTCTTTACAAGTAGCGTTTCTCCTGCGGAAGGTTTTCCGTCAATTTTGTCTTTAAATACGAAATGAACGTAAATCCAATCAGTAAACACTATAATTTATGTTCCCATTCCCTACCCTCTCCTGATCATATACTCAAACATTTTTCCTCCTTCTTGAGATCATGAATTAAGATGAATGAAATTTCATGATAGGAAATCGTATTAACCCATCGGCCCTGAAAAGCTTCTGAATTTCTGAACTGAGGTCAAACTTCGAGGAAACTCCAATTCTGTTCGTTTCCATCGCTCACTATATGTAGACTGAAGCAGTTGGAGTCCAGTTGATTTGTTTGCGGCAACTTTTACCCGAAAAGCCCTCTGGCCGTGAAATAATGGTGAAACATATCTCATTCCCGGCAGTTCTTTACCATTGAACACGAGTGAACGATCGCTCTTCATTCGAATCAATTGAAACATGTTCCTCCATTCTATTCGATTCTAAAAAAATGGAACGAATGGTCCTGTTCAAATACAAATAATGACGATGGTTGAAAGAAGACCTATCGTATCGCATTTGCGCTTGTGTTGCGTGCAAAGTGTCGACACGTTTGAATAGATCCACTCGATTCTCCGTCACGTGATTAGAATACATTTGTTTGAACCTTGAACAGAGGTATCACGATTTACGAATTCAATACTTCCATTCCTCCCATGATTTTCCTATTCCCCTACTCAAATTTGATCCTTATATGTATTGGAAATAAAGGGATGAGGAGAATATTTGCCTTGTAGCTTAACAAAATTTTTTGAAATGTATTACTAATGTCTCTGTTTGATGCATTGTAAAATCCCGCTATTTACAAATTCAATGACAAATATCATGTATATTTCAGTACCAATTTATATTTCAATCGTCTGCTCGTGCTTGCGTGTGGAATAGTGGTAATGAACCATACTGTATAGACATTGGATCAACGCCAAAGCAAACTTGCTCACTGTCCATACTATCGACATCCCTGACAACTATTCATACACGATACTTCCATTGCTCTGGGGTCAGGGGCAAATTTCTATAAAATCTAGACTTGTAAACAGCTACGACTGGGATTATGGGAAAGTAGAAAACGATAATGCGCTTGGAATAAAAAAAAAAACGATAATCACTATCAAAATGTACATCAGAAATAATAGTCGTTCGATACACGGAGAGAAATTTTCGATAAAAATTATAAGGAAATCCAGGTAAAAATTACCCAGACGAATAATAATTCTGTATTAATTTATTTTTGGAGCAATAAATATCTTTCGTGTGGATAAATTTTAATGAACGTTTCCGGATAATATTTATCATTATCTGTGTAAAAATTGCCAGTTTGTACCGATAAAAACAATGAAATATCTTGGTAGTGTTTATAAATATTTGTATAAATTTTACTGTTCCAGAATGGTAAAAATTACTAACCTTACCTACAGATTTTGAATGTGGTATACACAAAAGTTATCACGCAGAGGTTATATGAAATTTATTAACCTCGTGCCTCAGATGCGAGTGCCACTTTTTACTATTCGGAATAGTGAATTCTACTGGGCTTCCAGTAGAATTTATTGTTTCGAATGATGGTAAAAGTGTCGCATATTTTGATGCACGAGATGAATATAATCTGATTGAATTGGGCTAATAAAAATTATTATTATTTTTTTTTTATTACTAATAAAAAAAAACGGTTTAAAAAGGTTAAAAAGGTTAAAAAGGTTTTTAATTTTTATTGCTAATAAAAATTATTTCATGAATTCTATCATAATTACCGGGATAATTATAATTTTTATCCTTCACATAGAGATTTTTTGTCTTTGACAAATCTATAGACAAATCTATAGACAATTTTTTCTTTTTTCTGCAAAAATTACCATACCGAATAGTAAAATTTATTTTACTTATTATAAATTTTATTATTTAACATCAATTATTGTTAAACTTCCAGACAGAAATTGTCCTAGAATGATAATTTTTTACTGAAAATTTCTTTCCGTGTAGTTTTATTCCCCCCATGGAAAAGGTGTATTTAAATTTTATATAAAAAATTTATTCTGTATACTTATAAAATGTAAAAGAAATGTAAAGATTTTTATAAAATTTATGAAAAAAATATATAAAATAAGTAGAAAAATATAGAAATTCAATATCTGTAGTATAAATAATTTATACGACTTTTTGCCGTATTTTTTATACCTAAATTATTTCCTAGGTATGAAAAAAAAATAAAACAAGTAGGCGGCAGCGACATACGGCTATAGATTTGTAACTACAGATTTGCGGTTGTGGAGTTTGTTAATTTTACGTGTGCGTTTTTTTTCGCCATCAATCAATTGATGGAGCGCTTCCGAATGGTCCTTTCAATCCTTTTCGCGTATTATTATAACAAATGTTTTGCATTTCATATCTAGAAAGTTGAGCTGATTTTAAATACCAAACATTACAATTATGAGAGTCACTTCTATACCAAATTTCAAGTTGATATCTCCATTTTTCCGAAAGTTAGCGTGTTTACAAGGATTTTCAGTGAAAAACGGAAAAATAGCCATATCTTGAAATTTTTGTATGAACGGGTATAGATATTTTGATTGATTAAGATAGAAGACATCGAGACGAAAATTTTGAAAAAAAATATATAAATCGATTGAGTGGTTTTCGAGATATCGAATAAAATCGATTTGCATGCAAGGTTAAATATCTCCGGAACTAACCATCCAATTTAGCTGATTTTAAATACCAAACATTGCAATCATAAGAGATACCTCTATGCCAAATTTCAAGTTGATATCTCGATTTTTTCGAAAGTTAGCGTGTTTACAAGGATTTTCAATGAAAAACAGAAAACTAGCCATATCTCGAAAACTTTCCACCAACAGGTATACATATTTTTATTGATTGAGATAGAGGACATCGAGATGAAAATTTTGAAAAAAAAAAAATGGAATCGGTCCAGTTATTTTCGAGATATTGAAGGAAAACGAATTTTCGATACATAGCAATATCTCGAGAACTAATCGATCGATCGAGCTGAACTTTGGCACAGAACTAGCCCCATCTATTTCTAACTAACTCACAAAATTTCAGATTTTTTTGAACTCTTTTACCCGTTTAATCATTAAATTTACGAAAAAGTGACCACCGGTCAGCATGTACACATACAGACATTCTCGCCAAACTTCATATTTTTACGTTTCAGACCATTCTACATCGTTTCCAGGCAAAATTGGAAAATGTCAAAATTAAACGATGTCAAAGGCTTCCATTCGGAAGCCAAACAAGCAGGCGGCCGAGGCTATGCGGCTGTACATGTGCGACTGTAGAGTCTGTTCATTCTGCGAGTGTTCTTTTTCTTGCCATCAATCAATTGATAGTCGGCTTCCGAAGGGTGCTAACTGATCGATTGAGCTGATTTTAAATAGGAAACATTGCCATCATATGAGATACCTTCATACCAAATTTCAAGTTGATATATCAATTTTATCGAAAGTTAGCGTGTTTACAAGGACTTTTTGTCAAAACCAGAAAAATGGCTATATCTCAAACATTTGCCCTAACGAGTGTACATATTTTAGTTGATTGAGATAGAAGACATCGAGACGAAGATTTTGAAAAAAAAAAAAAAAATCGATCGAGGCGTTTTTGAGATATTGGATAAAATATGTTTACATTCAAAGTTGAATATCTCCGAAACTAATCGATCGATTGAGCTGATTTTAAATAGGAAACATTGCCATCATATGAGATACCTTCATGCCAAATTTCAAGTTGATACATCGATTTTTTCGAAAGTTAGCGTGTTTACAAGGACTTTTGGTCAAAACCAGAAAAATGGCTATATCTCAAACGTTTGCCCTAACGAGTGTACATATTTTAATTGATTGAGATAGAAGACATCGAGACGAAGATTTTGAAAAAAAAAAAGTGAGCCGTCGTGGGACGCCTGGTAGATGTGAAACATCATGAGCGCGGTGAAGGGGAAGGGGGGGGGGGGGTGCGCCAGCGAGTGACGCGCATGTATGCATAGGCATATACTACGTGAACATATACAACGGGGCCTAAGTGTTAGAAATATGTCCACACAATAGAAAGAGAGATCCAAGGCATGCCATCTCTGTCCAATCTCGCCTGAAAACTCGGTGTCCCCTCGCTGCTTTTCTGGTAACGTGCCATTAGATGTTTCACATAAAAAAAAAAATTAATCGATCGAATAGTTTTCGAGATATCGGATAAAATAGGTTTTCATACAAAGTTGAATATCTCCAAAACTAAACGGTCGATTAAGCTAATTTTTGGTATGAAACATTGCAGTCATAAAAGACACATTCATGCCAAATTTCAAATTAATCGCACGGTTATTTCCAGAATTAGCGTGTTCAGAAGGATTTCCAGTGAAAAAGAGAAAAATAGCCATATCTCAGATATCTAGCATTTAACGGTATACATATTTTAGGTGGATGAGATAGACAGCATCGAGACGAAAATTTTGAAAAAATAAAAATGCCGATCGGTGGATTCGTTTCCGAGATATTGGCAAAAAACGATTTACAAACAATTCACTATTTCTCAGAAACTAATCGGCCGATCGAGCTCAAATTTGGCACAGAACTAGCTATAACTAATACCAACTAACTGACAAAATTTCAGATTTTTTGGAACAAATTTTGTCCCTTTAATATTTAATTTACGAAAAAATGACCACCAGGTGGATAGGGGAACATACATACTTTTTGTCAAAACATCATATTTTTATGTTTTGGACCATTCTACATCATTTCTAGACAAAATTAGAAAATGTGAAAATCGACCGATTGCAAAGCTTCCATTCGGAAGCAAAAATATAAAGAACATATAAAATCCCGATAATTTTCATTATATATTAATTGACTATGCTGGAGAGTAGCTTAGACTCGAATTTTGATTATATTTATGTTATTTAAATGATAACTTTACTGTATTATTAAAATAACTAAAGAGGTGGCCTATTCAGCCGAACCAACAGATATAGAGTCCCTCTGGAAGACAAGAAAAAGATTATTCGATAGCGGGAAATTAGTTTTATACATTCATTGGTTTATTACATTTTCATTTTATATACGAGGAATATTTAGCAAGTTTTTAGCAAGTTTTATTAGCTTCCAACGATGACATGGATGAGAAAACTAAGTCAACAATTCATAATGATTAGGACGCACATAAGCAACAATCGTATTGAGGTGAGAGGATTCTAGAATGACAACTTTTTCGTCAATCGCTGTAATAGGTATTGCCGCCCAGCCATCATCGATTCTGTTTAGAACAATTAAATGTTTCAATTCACGATGAATAACGAGAGGTCATAGCATTCGCTCAAAGTACTTCCCAATTACATAACAATGTTCAGTATTGTCAATTTTTACGACTACAAAACGCATGATTTCGAATATTTCACTGTTACATAGGAGGACTGTATAACTGTTTTGTTTCTTCACTCTTGCATACGCCATGGAATGAATGACTCGATTATGCATGATTACCTGTTGTAATATCGGATTAATTGTGCCTGTATAGTATTGACATTGATTCTTTGTAATGCCAAGAAATCCTCCCGTGGTAATTGATGAATTGGAGTCGATTTACCAACCATATAAACATCGTCTACTAGTAAGACACTCTTCAGTAAATACTTTTTGTTGAGCACACGGTACAAGTATTTTTTTTGTTTGCACGTCAAGTGATCCATACAAATTCTTTCTAAATGCGAAATGGTAGTTGATATCCGGAAAGCACTGCAAACTTGTAACGCGACACCGTTAGAGCTTTTTACATAACTTAACAGGATTTGATTATAATCCTCGTAGCGGAATGAAGTGTGAGTCCATAGAGGACCCCAATTCAGTACACTTTCCGGAAGGTACAAAAGAAGATGAACGTTGAAAGAGATATGTTCCTTTCCGTAAAGACTTTCAATACCCTGCACAAATTTAAGAAAACATTTTCTAGCGTATTCAATTTCCACCTTTTTTAGTGATTTCTTTAGAAAGATGTAAATGCCATCAACGAGCAGACTCCAGTGATTCACATATTTTTGGGAGATTTTTGTCGAGATTTCCTCTCTGTGGGCCAATGTGATGATTACACACATTGCACGAGCGGTGGATAGTCATGTAGTTTGCGTAGGTATCCAGAATTTTCTTCTATCGATGTTTTGCTTCGGTCGCCGTCCTAGAATTGACCAATACATTCATCATTTTCATGATATCTTCACTGGCAGCCCAAGTCAAATTGTGTCTGATTTTTGTCGCCATGATCAATAGAGTTCTGATTAACACATCGAAGGAATACCCATCCTATAGTTGGTCAGTGCCGATACTGTCTCCTGTCTCAGATCTCTCGGATTCTAAGTCGGTGGCCTATGAGAAAGGGGAGTAAAAGTGTTGGATAGTGATTATATCAATTTGTTATCTAAAATTTCAGCATAGGGAGAATCCGGAAATATGCGCGAAGGCCCACCTGCATTTCGTCGCGATCACTGGGACCAAATTCCGGCATTTCATCTCGTTCTGTATTATTCAACTCATCCCACTCCCAATCGTTCCAACTCGGAGGGCAATTAGAGAGTGAAGGATCATCCGGCATATTTTCCTATGATTATGGGAATGATTCTGGGGATTAATTTAGAATTTTCAGGAATCCACTTATATTTTTATAATTCACGATCATTTTCGAATTTTCAGACAACCACGTGTAGTGTCAAATTTTAAGGGTTAACTACCCAGTTTGTATCGTCGTAGGCTTACTTCCTCGGGGTAACTTCCTTGGACAACGAACGTTAGTATGGAACTCGAAGCAATGAGACACCTTGTCGTTTTCGTGGAGGCTCAGACTAGTCTTTGGCAAAACGGTCTCTCGAGGTACAGTCACAGCAATTATCTCATTTGGCGTGCAATTGGTGAGCAATTGAATCCTCAACGTCCAGGTATTAACTTTATTAGCGTAGTCACGAGATATCATGATTTATGTAGCTGGAATTAACTAAGTTCATTCCTGAAAGGATTTTCAACCTGGTGGATATTTCAGTCGTTGAGAGACAGTCAACTCGAGCTGAGACGCAGAAATCCTAATGTCCAATTTCTTCTTGAGAATGAACTGATGTTTTTAGACGAGGATGATGACACTTGTTCAATCACATCTTCTGCACCTTCTCTTCCTCCTCCTCCTCCACCGAGCCCCCCTATGAGAAATCCTCCAAGCTCACGTGAAATCCTCGTCATTGAGCCAGAGCAAGATGAAGAGGATTAGCTCGAGAAAATAATCTCATTTCTACCAACATTGCAAAGTCATTGCAAAGAAGAAAATTTGCCAACCAAGTTGAAAAATATCTTGAGAATTTGTGATTTCAGGGGAGAATATTAAAAGATGATCCTCGTAGAAATATAGAATAATATACGAACATGTTCCAAGGCGTTGAAGGCCTTATTTCCACAGTAATTCAAAATAAAATTTTGAGAGCTTGATCTTCAACAAAATGAAACATTTAATTGTTGCCTAAGAACAATGACAATATTCTTTTTAACAATGAATAGCAAAGATTTATAAATTTACACATTGCATAATTCCCACATTGTTCAACAGTCCAATATCTACATCTTACCCACATGATTTTGAAACTTTTTTTTTTTGCATTTCCTGCATTCTGAAAGGAAATTCGAGGAGATTTTCTCTTGTGAGCTGCATCACTTGCATCAAACAAACCCCAGCAGTAGTCTGATAGCATGACCAGTGAAGACTTCCCATTGTACCGCCGTTCTAGAGTGGAAATGTCTAGATGGAATCTCTCACTGTGTTCATCTCACGAGCAGCAGTATTCTGGAGTCCAGGGCTTCTCCAAGTTGATCATTGGGCGGTGGAAGCAGTCTCGATAGGCATTTTTCACTAGTTCTGTGATGTTCCTCCTTTGTGATTCAGGTGTGAACTTTGTACAGACGTAGCAAAAAAAATTGGGGGAATAGGGAACTTGTATATTTTTTTTTTATTTTTTATTTTTACGTTATAACGTTTATTAGGCCTTTTTGAATGTAGAAAAAATAGAAATAGCAAAAAAAAATTATTAATTATTATAATTTTAACGATTAAAAATCATATAATTTTGAATGTCTCGAAACCGGTGATGACGTCACGATACTAATCGAGTTTGTGGCAGACGCCGGCATTAGCGCTGCAGTGCCGATTCAAATAGTGAAAGCGCGCTCAACTGATCTCTGAGAGGTTATGTTTTTCCTGTTCTGTGAGAAATAAATTTATTTTTCGAGACAATCTCAGTCCTAATCATAATATTTTTCAACTCAGAGAGAAAACGTTTCTTATACCGAGAGAATTTGTCCTGATTCAAGAGTAAGAGATATATTTTTCTTTATTTCGAGAATATCAACGATGTCTTGAGAACTTGAGGAGATTGGAGGTGGTTGTGAAAAGTGACATATCAGTGGAAGGACAGGGAAATTTAACTTCCAATTTGAGAGAAGACATTTAGTTCTGGCTCAGTAGTTTTCGAGAAAAAAGGGGATAATTGTCATCTGATGAATTTTTTTTCTCGTAGTGTCTCAGAACTACTGGGGTAAAACGGTTTATTTTTCAAGAAATTTAGCATGGATTTCCTCACTTTTCCAGTGAGTCACCATTCTCAATCTCTCATAGATACTGAAGATGTCGTGAATATTAGCGAAATGTGAAATATTGTTATTGGATTGAGAACAATTTTTTCAACACTTTACAAACAGAAAGTATTCTTTCTTCAAAAACGATATCCTTGAATTCAAACGGAATTCTGTAGATCCATTATCAGCTCATCAATTATGTTCATGTGAGCACTTCGAGTAACTAAAAGAAAATGAAAAATTGATGAAAACCAGACCTGGTCTGGTAAAGATATATGGTTTTTACTCAAGTAATAATTAAATGTATCACTCTTTCTAGGAGGTTGCAAACATGCATACGCGTTTGTTGCTTGGCTCCATAGAAGATCTGAGGAACCGTCACCCACAGAAGTCGATTGTTATTTATCTTCAGTAGGCACCAAATTGAAAGCAATGACCTTGTTAGAGATGAGAAATAAGAAAAAACCTAGAAGTTCAGTCAAATTCATTGAGAGAGTGACTTCAAGATCAAATTTCTTCAACAATGTCTTGAATTATGGTCTGCAAAAAGCCTCAACTAGTCATCTTGTACAATTTTATGCTCAGCGTGATGATGTGAAGCAACTGTCGTTACATAATTTGGCTGTTTCTTATGACGGAGACCGAGATAACCCCGAACGATTCCTGAAATATTGTGAAGATAGCATGACTGATAGATAATGTAATGCCGCCGTTGCTGCAACGAGGGATCAGAGTACATCATCAACTTGGTACGAACTCCGGTACGGTAGGATTACTGCTTCAAGTGTGCATGAAGCATCACGCTGTGAGACCTTGGATGGAGCATTGTTTGAACGAATAATGGGTGCAAAAATACCCGACAATGAGGCTATGGAATGAGGAAGATTGCTAGAAAAAAAAGTGATTAAAATTTTGGAAACAAAAATCGGTGAGAAGATCTCATCCGAGGGACTCCGTCTGTCTCCTGCATATCCATGTTTCGGTGCATCTCCAGATGGTATCACCAAAGAATATATGATTGAAGTGGAATGCCCGAGTAAACCCTCAACAGTGAAGAATTATTATCACAATGATCAGATCAACTCTAGGTATCGAGTACAAATGCAACTCCAAATGCTGCTCTCTCAGAAGCAAAGAGCGATTTTCTGTCTTGCTGACCCGAATTTTGAGAGAACAAACGTCATCATTCATTTCCCCGAAACTTTCGACCCCCAATTTTCATCATCGCTCATGAATGAATCCCTCCAATTGCTCTCCCCCCTCAAGCCCGCCAAGGTCAATCTCATCACTGATTATTTTAAGCCGTTAACTCTATCCTGACTCAGCATTATCAGTCCATTTGTATCTATTTTTACTGTCTCTTCAAGCACTATTAGCCAAATTGTACTGCTTCGACACCTACTCTGGACCATTCACCAATCAGAAATCAGTTACTATTATTCAAGTCTATCAACTACTGCTAATAACCTGTTATCTTGTCTATATTTTTAAATTTATATTTTATCATAGCTTTATATCCACTCCGGACTATTCCCCCTTCACCTTTAACTCCTGTTGAATGCAATTTTTTCTATGGCATCCAGTTTGACATCACTATATTTAAGCACGGCTGTCCATTTAATCTGTCGAAGCAATTCGAACTATTAACTGTTGTGATAATGCTTATTTTTTTGTCTTAGTTTTAAGAATGAACCTAGAAAATTTGCAAATTACTTATTTATGTATCTATATATTGCTTAACAAGGTTGTACCTATTATCAGAGCAAATAAATTGAAATTGATTGATTGATTTTCCTGCTTTGATGAGGTCTATTAGTTTAGTAGATAAAAAGGTTTAAAATCGTTGTTATCATTTTTTTAATATCCAGAATGGAATTATCATTATAACGGAAACAAAAAATATGTTAAATATGAATATTATACGAAAAATGTTATATTTATTCAATAAATATAATAAAACAGCATAATGAATCATCAGTCTCATCATTATCATCTCTTAACGAATAATCTAATCAATTATTTTACTTTGCAAGTTCACAAGAGCCGCACAAACGATAACAATATGATCCAAAATCTCCAAGAAATGATGATCGACATCCGAATGAGGCTGGAGTATTTTAAACTCTCTGAAACGTCGAATCACTCGTTCAACATGTATTCGTATACTAGCGATTTGTTTTGTTAATTTAACCTCTTTGGCAGTACACTTTTTGGTTGTCAGAACGCTGGGAGGACGAGCAAGTTTACATCCTCTTTTTTGCAAAAAACTTTCAAGATTTTTGAAGCCTCGATCAGCTAGAATGGTTACACCTTTTGGCAAGAACTCCAAGTAACCAGACTTTTGAACGATATCCACATCGGTCGTTCGACCACCATACCCAGAGGATATGAAATTGATAATTCCATCAGGTGTTATTGATATTAAGTACTTCCCAGTATTGCACTTCTTGTAATCCGACCAAGTTAATGCTTGATGTACTGGGTCACTCGGTTGCTCAATCGATATTTCGAAGCAATCAATAACTGATTGAACCTCATTATACCTGAGTCTGAAAGCAATGGGAAGATTGAGAACGATATCTCGATGAGAGGGCCACATAATTAAGTCCTTCAAATATTGGGCTAGCAACTGTAGTGTATTTCGAAAAATTCTGGATACTTGCCCGAGTGGAAATTGTGGTAAGGCTATGCTCAGTCACTGATCAGGACCTTACTCAGGTACCTGATCAGGCATGTAACGCCTCTGACCGAGATTTTCCACTCGGGTTTCACCGCCCCCACCATAGGCAAATATTATAAATTAAAATTTTGAGAGAAAAAATTCAACCGTTCCTAGCCGGGTATCGAACCCGAGACCTCCCAGTATCGCGCCGGGTGCTCTTACTTTTTTTTTTTTTTTTCTCAACATGGTTTTTATTTCAGTACTTCTATATTTACAATTATATACAATATTAAAAACTAGTTCTTAAAAAAATTATTGACAAAAATTTAATTAAATTTTCATATAAACTTTGGCCATGCCTGGCTCTCGAGATTTAAACAGTATTTTTCAAGAAAATAGAGTATTTTACATAAAATATTATTCCTTGAATATTAATCTTTATGATGACATTATAAATGGATTTTAAGCGAATTTTATTGTGCTATCTGTATTAATTTTGAGCCCTAAAAAAAAAAATTTTAAATGAATGCTAATTGCAAAAAAAAAAGGCTTTTTGTTTATCTGCGTTTAAATAGGATTAAGAGAGATGATCTCTATAATTTACAAGTTTTTCGTTTTAATTGAGTGTTCAATTATTCATTAATGTTATTACATTTTTTTTTTTTATATAGGATATCTTAATTTTGTAATACATTTAAGAAATTGCCTAGTATAATTCTGTATCAGTTTTATGATTGTGTGAGTCTTGATAGACTCTGAAATAAAAGAAGTAATTCAATGTAATAGCAAATTGTTCGTCTATTGTGGATAATTCCAATTTAAAAGGTATTATGTATCTTTTGAACGTTAAATTTTATGGAGGTCTGTAATTTTGTCTTGCAAATCTATTGCCTCTTCTAATATTATTTGAATTATTTGATTGTCTAAATATTTCTTCTCTAATAGACAGTTCTCTCATGTGCTTATCATCAATGTCCAGCCACCAAAACTGTTTTTTAATTCTGTAAAAGTCATTAAAATCGATATCTGGAATAGATCTGGAATATATAAAAGGACCATCTAAAAAATTGTCAATTGGGATAATTTTATTATTTTTGTGTCTACTGATGTGATATAGGATAGGAATATTATTATGGTCTTGGAATAGGCCTTTTTTATCATAGATGGTGAAGTATTGGGGCTTGATTGCACCACACCTTGCACGACCAATTGCATCAAGCTCTGGGTAAACAGTGAGTGAGTTGATTGTCTCGTTACTTATGTCCTTCAATTTATTATAATAATTTCTAGCTAATCTCAAGATGAAATTATCAATTCGGGGGATTAGAGCTTTATCATAGAGACTTTTATTAGTAATTTGGTGTTGGAAATTACTATGAGCGGATCTGTACATGAAAAGGCAAGCTCTCAGGCAGTTCCTCTCGAAAACTCTGATTATTTCAGTTTAGTAAGCGCCTAAATTCCACAGGATTTCTGCGCCATATGTTAAGAGGGGTCTTATTAAGAGTAAATAACAAATTACTCTTGCTCTTTTGTTAATATGTTTGTTGTGAAATAGAAACCCCAGGGATTTATATCTCATTTTAGCTTTTACCAACTGAGTGTCAAAGTGTTTGGAGCAACGAACAAGTTGATCGATATGAATGCCTAGATATTTAACCATAGGTTTATTTGGAATTATTTCTTCAATTTTGGTAATAGGATCTTTAATTTTGATTTCAAAATTTTTGATGCTTCTGATTTTTTTTTTGGACATGTTTTGGGTGGTATTTCTAAATAGTATCGATTCGCTTTTTAATGGATTGACTTTTAAATTCCAAGTGGAATGCATGTCATTGACTTTCTCTATCAGAGGATTTAATTTATCAGCAATTTCAAAACCGTCATTTCCTGAGATATAAATGATTCTATCATCTGCGTAAGCAATTGAATGAGTATTATTATTACCATCATTAAGTTCAAATGAATTAATCATATGAGCTGTAAATATTGAAAATAAACAAGGAGAGTTGATGGTGCCTTGTTGCAGTCCCTCAGTGATTCTAAATGTTGAACTTATTACATTATTTTGATTAACAACTTTAAAATTTTTTCCGTGGATCATGTTCCATACGGTTCTAATAAGTGCATCAGGGAATTTGTCTTTTATCATTATGTAAATTAGTCCATTCAACCAAACAGAATCAAATGCTTTTTCAAGGTCGAGTAATACAGCACCGGGTGCTCTTACCATCTGAGCTATCAGGACACTTGTGAATTCCCTCTCTCAATCAACCTCACACCCGAGTGGAAATTGTGGTAAGGCTATGCTCAGTCACTGATCAGGACCTTACTCAGGTACCTGATCAGGCATGTAACGCCTCTGACCGAGATTTTCCACTCGGGTGGGCCTCTGACAAGCCAAATTCATAGGCGAGTATAGCATTTGGACTATTTTGTCGAATTTTCTTCAAAACCAAGTAAATATTTTTCTTCGATTCACCAGAGACATTCATCAACTGATCAATCACGTACATGGAATTCTTTGGAATCCCTAAGAAAAGTAAGGGATTATCTTCGATAAAATGCCTTGTTGTTGATTCAAAAGCAGTTCGTAATATCTGTTGAAATTGTTCGCTGGTATCAGAATGAGATGGTACATAGCTAGTGCTACTATTAATATTACTGGGATTATCCAAAATACTGCTATTTATAGTTTCCAAAGTATTTTGTCCTGAATCTTTGCTTCCAGGTTCATTACTACACTCCTTAACGTTCAGAGCATTGGGATCTGGGTTGTCTGAAGTCTGGGTCTTTTTGCTAGCCATTAGACCCATGATTTCGGGTGTGCAACGGATTCGAACTGATCTGCGATGAGGTTTAGCTTGAACTCCAATCGTTTTTCGTGCATTTTTAGTAATCTCGCCTTGTCTATCGTGACGTGGATTCTCTACAAGTAATGATAGAGGATTTTCAACTGCTTCATTTACTACTTCTGATGTTTTATTATAATGTTCAACATTTTCGACACTTGATAAACTCAAATTCCCATTCAGTGTTGAGGATGTTGTCGAAAAATCATCTCTTCGGTGGAGAAAAAAACGAGGGATTACACCAGCTTTCAGTCTTTTATTCCCACCCATCATTTGCCACTCCAAATAGTTTTCGAGATCCTCGGCCAGCTGTTTGTAATAGAAAATGCAAAATGGAGATTATATTTGTAAAAAAAAATTTGTTCAACACAATTGATACTTACACAAAAATGATCTTCACACATACACGCATTAAATGGGATATTTTTATTACTCGGAATACCAGCAGCTTCGCACCATTGTTTTCGTATCTTATCGTTTTTTGGAACATAAATAAAGTGTTTACAGGGCGAATAAATTGTCGTATTCAAACAATAAGGTACAACACATTTTTTGTAAGGGTTCACTGATGAATTGGTCAATTTTTGAAACATTTTTAATGATTATTAGGAATGATTTGTTGGTGGCGAGATAATTTCAACTTAACCTCGCGGCTGCTCATGACATGAGACGCCAGTACAAGGTTTCAACGGTCGGCGGCGCGCAACAAACGAATAGTATTTTGACGTCATCTCCGTTTTCGGAGCGTTTGAAAACGTTGATTTTCAATCGATTATTATAAACAAATTGTGAGAGAGAAAATTTTTTTTTTTGCTTTTTTATATCATTGTAGGCTATTTACTTCCAGAAAAAAAAATAAAAAAAAATATGCAAGTTCCCTATTCTTGCAATGACGCGTCATGAACTTTTCACGTTTCGAAGAATGTCAAATCGGTCAAAGCTGTCAACATGCAATTTGGGCTGTCACTTGTTGAATAAATTGAAACTCGGAAGTGCATATTCAATTGTATCCTTCCCTTTTATCTTTTTTTTAGTCTATACGTTAACAACAAAAGGCAGGGAAGAATAAATTGCAGGGTAGAAGCACGTATGAGCTGAATTTACTCGGATTCAATACAATTCTTGCTATCTATCACGAAATCCAGAAGAGATGCCAAAATTCAAAAGAAACATTTTGTGCAGCTCTTATTCCGGACTACAAAAAAGATTTTTGGAGAAATCCCGCTATCTCTCTTGGATGCGAAGATATCTATCGAAAACTCACCCCTAAGGACAATTCATCTACCTCAATTCATTGAATTCTTTCGAGAATCCACATTCCCACCATTGATTTTGCCCCACTGAAGGAATCCTCATGATACATGCAGATTCACAAGATTAAGTATGTAAGAAGTGAACACAAATATTTCAGTAACGACGGTAAAAACTTGAAAGAAATTGTATGATTTTATTCCCTTTAAAATGAAAATATTTGAGTAGCACAGTAGTAGATTATCCCTATCAATCCCAGACTCGACTCTGAGATAGTGGAAATTTCCCCAGAGTGAGCGCTAGCTAACTCTGAGAAGTTTCCACCATCTCAGAGTCCAGTCTGGATCATCCCAGAGTCAAGTCTGGGATTAATCCATCAGGGATGACAAGACGATGTTTCACATCGTTCACACACACAGAAAAGTTTCTGTAAATTTTTCGCTTGAATCACTCCTTTCCGAAATCAATCCGGTCAGTAACAATGATGAATTTGAGTTTAACGATTCACCACTTCTTCATCAATTTCTCCTTTCTTCTCTTGACTTTCCGAAGGCCTTTTCTCAAAGATATTCAGCTTAGCAGCCGAGATACTCAGTGATCAAAGAAGCGAATAATAATTGTAATAATCAATGAATACTCTCAATAAATCCATCAACGCATTCAGTTAAAATCCAAGATGACCACTTACAAATGGATGGGGACAAAATGCAGAAATCAGTTGAAGATGTAAACGGTCCTCTACATGAAGATTATTATCTTGAGGATGATCTCTTACGTATCAAATAAATCCTTCGATACAGAAAGGTTAAAATTTTGCTCTCTGAGGGAACCACCTTAGATGAAAAATGTATACCCCACGTTTATCCAACATTAGTGTACGAAATCAAGGCAAGATAACCCTTTCAATAACCTTTCAAATTTGGCGGCCGGAGCGACACGTGGTTGTCCAACTTCACATTGCTCCGCCATGATGTTTTTAAATAATTAAATTAGATTTTTAGAACCGAATTTCGGAATTTATTGTGACCTTTGACGAGCACCAGTCACACAAAGTTCTCCTTGACATGGATGCTCTTAATTCTCTTATATTTTCGGTATTTATTTCATTCTGATTGGTGCAGGGGTCATTTTTTTATTGAATTTCAAAAATTCCCATTTTTGAGATTTTCAGCAACTTTAATAATTTTTTTTCTCCATAACCGGCTCATTCTCAGGGATTTTATGGGCAGATTCGGAATCAGCGAAGAAAAATCTATCGATTGACGGTAGTTTTATTTCTGGGTCTAACACGGTCAAAATTTTGTTGGTCTGTGTAATACATAATAGAAGAAGAAGAAGAAGAAGAAGAAGAAGAAGAAGAAGAAGAAGAAGAAGAAGAAGAAGAAGAAGAAGAAGAAGAAGAAGAAGAAGAAGAAGAAGAAGAAGAAGAAGAAGAAGAAGAAGAAGAAGAAGAAGAAGAAGAAGAAGAAGAAGAAGAAGAAGAAGAAGAAGAATTCAGGTATCAACAGAATTTTTATGATACTGGTGATCGATCGACCATGTCCTCAGAAGCTGTCTCGTTGAATGATCTTATGACTGCCATACAAACAACTAATAAAAATTTGACGCAATCGCAAAAGAGATTAGACGTTGTTGAAAATCGTCCCGGTTTATCCCATGGAGAACTGTATATTCGTCGATTTCCAAATCAGGCTGTGGCTCCTCCGTATCCTCCAGCAACTCATAACACCGAGGAATCAGAGTATGCACGTTATCTGACCCTGGAGAAGGTATTGAATTTAATGAATTCCCGATAAAGAATCACAAAAACTCTGAAAATATTTATGATGAAGGTGGAAATTGGTAGACCTGGGAGTAATGTCTACATCACAGCAGATCAATGGGAGACAGCGGCAGACAAGAATACATTCACCAAAATGACGTCCTCGCTACTAGTTGCTTTATTCCCTGAAGAAGTTCTGCTACAAAGCAACTTAAGAGGAGGAAAGAGTAAAATTGATAAAAACGCTGAACATTACGAGGCTCTGGATGAGAGGCGTATTAGAGCACTTCAATGTAAGAATAACCAAAATAGACTAATTATTCTTTCCATTTTCGAACCGCCACGAGTAAAAAAAATGTTAAAGCTCACTATCGAAGCATTAGCAAAGTGTCACCATAGCCGACGGTAGTGAGCGCTCGCTTGTGAATCTTGAATTCCAAGATTCAAGTCCCTTTTCGGATTTTTCCTCCCTTTTTTTAATGAAAAGACGTTCATCTCACGGAAATTTAATACTTCAATAATTTTAATTAAAATTTTTAGAAAAAACCTGTTAGAAAAACTTTTCTCAATTACCAAAATGATTTTCCGCTAACTCCTCATGAAATTATTCATTTGTCTAATAACCATGAACAATTCTTGTTTATAGATACTGTGCGTAAAAAATTCCCTCAGACTTTCTTGAAAAGGATGTTCGGATCCTGCATCAACAATAAACTGGGCAAAGTGCGTCGAGAATATTATGGTCGAGAATATTGATTGAACTATTAACACAAAGGAAAAACTATTGAAGTGCTTTATTTACTGGTATTATTACTTTAAATTCAATTTCGCAAAAACGTAGTGAAATCAATAAATTGAATGTTGATTCCAACGATTAATGACTCATGATTCACATTATTTGAAATTGAATTGCAAAATATTTTTGATATTTGCAATTTCATGTTTCTCTTCTGTGACTCAACAAGGCATATTGTACAGGCAAATCTTATTGAACTTATGGATTCCAAGAAAAAACTAGGTGAGTGCTGTTGGTCGCTCGCAAGCTCGCTCACATGGTATGTGTGACCCGATCGGGCCACACAAAAAACTTCCCGGTTTGGCTACTCGCGCCAACAATTCGATGAGATCCGTTATGAAGAAATGAAAAAATTGTGATAAAATAGAACTTTTTTCACTTTGTTTATCTAGAACTCAAAACAAATCAATAAAATTTGAAAATCACAACGTAAACTCCACTGGAGATTTAATTAGATCTTAACAACCCGTAGATATTCCATTTGGGTGATGGATTACCTCGATCACAACAGTTGTTCATGAAAAATTAGTGACTAACATTTTCGCGAGTTCTGTTTTTCATGTTTTTTGCGAAAATTAGAAAAACTATTAGATCGATTCCATCCAAAATCTAATCAGCGCTAAATTGCATGAAGACGCATCGATTGAAAAAAAAAATCGAATCAGGCTATTTGTTCGCGAGAAATCGTTGACGAAAAATTTCGCCACATACAGCGAACATACATATGCACACACTGTGCCGACTATATAAAATAATCGATATTTTCAAGCCAATACTTAAACTCACTTGAAATAACTCACGACTTTTATTTTTTGAATTTGTTTTTAATTAGATAAAATTTTCATTAATTATGATACAAAATTGATTGTTATTTATTGAATTAATCTTGGTTTGATGATTTGTTTGAATATTTATTTTAACTGAATTATCGAATTAAATGTTGAATGTCTCTTTGAATTTATTTTCGCACGACCTTTAGAGGGATGTTATACCGATGAATCTTCGGTAAGAAGTGAGTAGTAGGGAAAAAGACCATTGCTGTGAGGGTGATGATTGAGTGTTTACCTCTTAGTTTCAAAATTGTAGGTGGTAGGGATGAGGATCTTAAGATTGGTAGAGTATGAAATTTGAGTGATTTGGTTGGTGGTCAAAATTGTATTACCCTCAGTAATGAGAGTAGTGGAAGAGTCCGCGTGGAGTGACCGGGTTTTTCCAATGACGTTGAACGCAGGTAGCAAAGGCCCATTAGGTGGTGAAACAATAGGTCTATGTGGATGGGACCAAGTCATAAAGAGATTAAGGTATAAATGAAATAAAATGAGTTTACTCTATGAAGCATTGTCTTGGTTCGAGAAGGAAAAACACTTGAGTCGCGACAAAAGAGATTAAATTGTAAAAACGGTCCCAAAATTTCTGGCCCTCCCCTCATATAACCTTTTGAATTTAAGTATGAACAATGGAGTTTAGATAGAATGGATTAAGTCATAAAGTATATTGAAAATTCTACTTTTCTTTCAATAATTTTACAGTTATTAGTTTTCTAGAGAACAATAAATTGTATCATAAATTATCAAATGCAGCTGCAGAAATTTCCAGAATTGGGGATTAAGCCACGTTAATTATCCAAGTATTGGGTGCAATAGAGTTTTGAATGGATGAGTAAAAACCCGGTTTAGAATAGTTGATGAGACATTCGACATTTCTAAAATATCTTAGTATAAATTTTCAGAATGAAACACACACACACATACATACAGACATTTTTTTGAAAATGGTCCAAAACGATTGTGGAGACCTTGAAACGTGAAGATATGTTGAAAAATCGATTTTCGATTTTCGGAGGGATTACAATAACTTCCCTACCCGGGAAGTTAACAAGTAGTCCATAGGCTCCTATGTGGCAGGAGTTAATGTGGCAGAAGTGAATTCGACAGCAGCTGAACGTTTAACAAAATATGTAATTATAACTCGTGTTTCTTTTCATTTCTACCAATTTAATTGGTAGTATGCTTCCGAATGGATCTCGAAATACTGTAATATCGTGTGATTGATTCACAAGACCCAGGTGACCACAACCATGCGGAATACTATGCATTAACTGTTTTTTTTTTTAAGAAAAAGAAAAAAACATTGAATTTGGTCCACCAGTTTTAATTTAGGTATTGAAATTTGAATATCTTCGAAACCTATCAGTCGATTTGGTCCATCCACAATACCGATCTTCATTATCATAAGACCTAAAATCCCACCAAGTTTGATCTTTTTTTGTTCATTGAAAGTTTTCAAGATATTGCCCATTTTCCATTTTTCACCTAAATTCCTTGTTCGCACAATACCTTCAGAAATAACAGTAAAAAAAATTTCAAACTTGGTGGGATTTTAGGTCTTACGAAAATAAAGGTCGGTATTATGGATGGACCCAATTGACTGTGAGGTTTCAAAGATATTCAACTTTATGTATAAAATTATTTTCTCAAATATCTTCTAAAGTATCTATCCGATTGAATTTTTTTTTTTTTTTCAAAATATTTGTCTCGATGTCTTCTATCCAGATCAATCATAATATGTATACCCGTTCATTGAAAGTTTTCGAGATATTGCCCATTTTCTATTTTTCAACTATTAGCACGATAAGTTCCGAAATAACAGGAAAAAAAAGTTCAAACTAGGTAGGGTGTTAGTTCTTATGATAATGAAGGTCCGTATTGTGGATGAACCAAATCGACTGATAGGTTTCGAAGATATTCAACTTTCAATACCTAAATTCAAACTGGTGGACCGAATTTAATGTTTTTTTTGGTCTGTAATATCACTCGATATTACAGTGATTCGAGATCCATTCGGAAGCCTATTGCCAATTAAATTGGTAGAAACGAAAAGAAATGCGAGTTATAATTACATATTTTGTTAAACGTTCAGCTGCTGCCGCATTCACTCCTGCCACATAGGAGCCTATGAACTACTTGTTTTCTGTTATTTCTGAAGTTATCGTGCTAATAGGTGAAAAATAGAAAATGGGCAATATCTCGAAAACTTTCAATGAACTGGTATACATATTATGATTGATCAGGATAGAAAACATCGAGACAAATATTAAAAAAAAAAAAATTCAATCGGATAGATAGTTTAAAAGATATTTGAGAAAATAGTTTTATACATAAAGTTGAATATCTTCGAAACCTCACAGTCGATTGGGCCCATCCACAATACCGACCTTTATTTTCATAAGACCTAAAATTCCACCGAATTTGAACTTTTTTTAAATGTTATTTCTGAAGGTATCGTGCGAACAAGGAATTTAGGTGAAAAATGGAAAATGGGCAATATCTCAAAAACTTTCAATGAACGGGTACACATATTATAATTGATCTGGATAGAAGACATCACGATAAATATTTTGAAAAAAAAAAAATTCAATCGGTTCGATAGTTTAGAATATATTTGAGAAAAACGATTTTCCGATAAATGGCTATATCTCAGGAACCTGTTGACCGATCCAGCTGAAATTTGGCACAGAGTTGCATCTCAATGATATCAATTATCAGCCAAAATTTCAAATTTTTTTGAATGAATTTTATCCTTTTAGTGTTGTATTTTCTAAAAAATAATCAACTAAAATTCAAATTATCACACACACACATACAGACATTTTCTAAAAATATCATTTCTCTACGTTTCATACCATTCTACATAATTTTCAGCCAAAATTGGAGTAAGTCAAAATCCGACGAAAACAATGCTTCCATTCGGAAGCAAAAACGGAGTAACGGTCAGTGCGGAAATTGATCCGAGGAGTCAAAGTTTGGACGCATAACACTCGTCAATGGATTACCAAAAAATATCAACTCACTCATTTGTCTGTCTTCGGTCTAAAAAGATTACTGGGAAGCAACTGATGTTGTGAAAACTCAGCTCTCGAACGATTAATGCAAAATATAATTTATAAATTGAATTTTTATATTTTTTATATATTCCGCGTATATTTTCAGTATAATAATTCAGGCAAAAAGTTGTATAAATAATTTACATCATGAAAATGATTCGAATATATTTTTTTTACATACTTTGTGTAAAAAAATATAAATAGACTATAATCTACGTATATAAACTCCTATAAAATGTTTATATTTTATGTATGAAAAATATATTTATCTAATATATACGTTTTTCGTGGGGGCGATCGAACTGTGAATGCTTTGAATACATTCAAAAATCACTGAAAAATGTCATTCCAGAGACGTCTTTCCCTCTAGATCATTCGCCCCAATATCTGGAACTGCAACTACTATGACGCAGAACAGATACCTGCCTCAGCTCTTTTATTTTGAAAGGATATACCCCATCGGAGCACTTTATTATGGTATATACTCTAACGTTGAAGGGATTTCAATATCGACGGCTCTGGTGAACAGTCGATCATCGGACTAGCCAATCTCGTTACTCACAACGTCACTCTTTTGGATGCTACCAGGAAGGCTCAGTTGGAAGCAGTGAACCGCCACGAAATATCAAAGTTCAATTTCACCCCGTGGATTGGAGTTTCTTCGAGGCAATAAATCAAGGTAAAATATGCGAAAGTATATATTTCCTGGAATTTATGATTCTCGAGGAAATACTAGATGGGATAATTCATCGTAAATTGTGAATGTTTCGAAGTGAAACAGGTGAATTTTAATGGGAATTCTAGTTGTTGTGAAGTATTTTTGTTTATGTTTCAGTGAATTTGAGATTCTATCTTTCTCATTCGATATCTGTTGATGCCAAATACTAAAGTTCCCATCGCTTCACCTATCCCGAAATTCAATATAAATGCTTCTCGGGGGCATTATCGATGAAATAGCCCCCGTAGCAGCGCCTCTGAGGCTTTTTGGCCCCAAATTCAACGCCCAATCTCTTGATATTCAACCGCTATCCACCGAGTACACTACTAGTTTGCACTCAAACTCTCTGGAATACCTAGATGTCTGATAACTCGCGTTAAAACGTCGTAAGAACGAGTCAAGCGTAAATTACTGGACGTGTCGGTGGAACGTTATTCACCGTGGGTCGACGTGCAGCATCGTATGCTCGCCAATAGTACCCGTGGGCATGTTCGGGGGTATGAGATAAAATGAATACGATTTTCAGCGGTTTTCGGGGGAAATGGCATGTGTTAGTTTGAATTAGATGTGATGAATGAATTTAAGCGTTTTATGATTAAATTGATTCCCGAATAAGATTAAATTATTTTTTTACTGAAAGGAAATAATTTCCCAAAATTCTCAGAATTTGATAATTTTTTTTATTTAATAAATTTGCAGCGAAATTGAATTTTTTCACCTTTCATTGTCGGTTTTGAATGAGAAAAACTCATTTCAATGATTAACATACTCATCTTTAATAGAGTCTACGCTGATGATAATAATCAAGTAGTAGACTTTGAATTTTAGTCAAACAGCCAATAACCACTTTACCTTCATCCTACTTTTTTTTTTTATTCTCATTCATTTCACAAGGCCTTCCCACCTACTCTCTAATTCTACAGAGGTACATATCCCTGGTTATCCCAGATCTCACCCAGCATTCGAGTTAAACTTGATGAGGAATCTGTCTCTCGCATGGTGTATTTTTTTTTTCATCTACTTAGCGAGCTCAAACTTTTTACTGACATAAAACTCCATCCTATTGCTGAGCGCTACTCGTCATTGAGTTTCGGTGGGAACTCGCTGCTGGGTTTATATATGTGAACCGGCGAATGTTCTAGGGTAATTTTAACATTGGGTAAGTGGAATTAGTCGTAGGATTCATAAAACAATGGAAAGTTCAGTTTTGATCAAAAGTTTTGGATCATGAGTGTCTGAATTTTCAATACATTTTGCATGAGAAAATTCAGATACTAATAAATGTCTGAAAAATGAGGTGAGATTTAAAAAATCTACTCTTTTTATTGTGTTTTACAATTTCACTACTGAAATTAGGTAATCAATTGGAAAAATTTAGGTATTAAATTAGGAATTCCTCTAGGAAAATATGTATTTCGGTTTCTAGAGGGGACTTGATAAAAACAAAGTCACAATGAAGATTCCCCGAGTAAGCGAAAGAGTTGCCCTGGTTTGACAGAGTGGTAGTTTATCCATTATTGTCCGTTCTTACCCAATGCGTCTAACTTGAGGCATGTATCAAACATATATGTATATCACGAGTGATGGTGCAGTGCACACACCAAGCTCTTTTGAAATGACTTGAGCTTGAGACTTTGGGTGGGTAAGGTTGGAGTTCTATAACCCAACACAATATCCCTACCATCAGTTATCAAGACAGACGGCTGCAGTGGTTCTTATCATGAGAGGAATTTTCAGAAAGCCTAGGTGTAAATTATGAATACATTGATATAAGATTAAAGGAAGGGTGGGGTGAAATTTAGATCGGCAGTGATAAATTATTTGTTGCACATATTATTTCTCTATCGAAGGAAATTCTATTTGAGAACAAAATAAAGAAAAAGTCAATTTCAAAAATATTTCTCAACATTTTTCTCTAAATCTAGTAGTCTCGTAGCTATCTTCTCCAACATATTTTTGAACTGTATTATTGCTTTGATAATGGAGAACAAATTTCTTTCCAATTTAATAAATTTTCTAATATTTCCACTGAAAATGATAGTGAAAAGGGTACCATTAATGGTTAATTGATATACTTACCCTCTGTGCCTTCCTCTTATCGGCCCGTTGATTCTGATGATAAATACGACTGAAGTTACTAACAATGACAGGCACAGGCAGGGCTATCACGAGCACTCCGCTCAACGAGCAAACTCCACCCACTACTTTTCCAGCGATGGTATCTGGTACCATGTCACCGTATCTGTAAAAAAAAAGAAGACGATTTGTTAATTCATTTCCAATTACTTGTATTTTCAGAGTGAGAACATCGATCGAGAGAATAGGCCTAACGAAATTATTCTATCACTAGAGGAATTGAAGACGATGGACTAGAGGCATCGAAGGATAAATCCCTGGAATACGTGTCCTGAAAATCAGATGAAATCGCCTGATGCCAGAAGAAAAAAATAGGGCACAACCGTGTGATACAGTATCTTCATCGCCATATTCACCATTGGTGCAGTGCTTCCGTTAACGGAAAAAGAGTGGGGGATAATTTTTTTAGTACCCCCGGGTAAATTGCAAAGGACTAATGTCTCCGAATGCTTTTATCTCATGGCTCAGTGTTTTGTTCCGAGAGATTTCTTTCATTTCCTCCTGAATTACATGAAAATCATGGTGATAGAGTATAAAATCTCCGGAACGGAATTGAAAAAGAAATACTCCATTTCTCCTTCAGGTTAATGATTATTTCTCATCCTCCTGGAGATATCTCAGAAACAAATTGATGTAAAAAGATTCAACAAGCGAACTTTCTCGTAGGAAACTTTATAATCCACAAGAAAGATCTCTTAATATTTTTCCTAAAACTCTCAGCTCCCTCAGAGGTTTCATTCTCCTTTCAAACAACTCCCCATAGCTTCCACAATTGAATCGATGAGACATCTGTTCAAAAAATATGACAATCAATTGCATGGACCTGAAGTAAATCGAAAATCTACTCGATTCAGATAGAAAGTGGTCCTGTCGAAAAATTCTCCCCGAATCAGAAGATTTTTTTTTGGGTGCAGCGATGAAAGAGCGGATTAGAAAAAATAAAATCATTAATAACCATCATTGAAATACAGTCTAGTGAGTGCGTCACTCTGGAGGGATCTGCGTACATCCACAAAAACGAAAAGGCAGGAGGAAAACGAGGTGAAGGAGTGGAGAATAAACGTAAACGTGACTCGACTTTTTTCATGATAGAATGACTCGATTCTTATGGAATTGATAAAATCCCCAATGCCTATAATGATATAGTGAATCATAATGAACATTTGTTTTCAACTGAGTAATCAAGAGGATGAGGTGTTACTGGAGTGAAAATAGAGCACCAGGTCAATTACGAAAAGATTGTGGCATCCGGTGGGTTCCAATCGGATAATAAAATTCCCATCTTGCAGATTGATTAATCGGGGATTCTCAATTCCTTAGTCTTTTCTTACTGAGGAGAAGGGTTCCTTAATGGTTGAGATACCGGGTCGAGGGTTGAAGTTGGTCGGAAGTTTTGAGGGGAGATTGGATTATTCTGGGGATGAGGAGAGGGACATCAATTGATGATAATTAAAAGACATACCAGCAGATGTGTTGCATAATCAAATTGGTTGGAGCGGTGAATTATGGAGGGATTTCCACATCAAATTATGCGAGAATCGATCGCAAGATATATAAAGATTTCTGTCTTCATATTTAAAACAATTCTACATTATTCCCATAAAAGGTTGAGTTTTCTTTCTTGAAGAAAAATTTTTCATTCGCAAAAAACAACTCTTTTGTTTCTACATCAACGTGATAGCCTATTCGCGATAGAATGCAATTACATCCTTATATCGTTCTCCACCTTAATCCTCTCGATTTTCAGGGACAATCGTTTGGCTCGAAAGATGATATTAAACCAGGCTCAGAATGGCTCAGTTAAAGCATGAAATTAACAAGATTGCTTGCCCAGTGACCCAGTATCACGTTGAGAAGTGCCATGTGGAAAAAAAAGGGTATGAAACCCGGAATAGCAGTTATGAGCTCGACACGTACGTGAGACGATTCGCTAACTCTCAGGACGGAAAAACTTCCTTCTGCCCAGGGATATAGTTGATACTTTTGGAATTTCATGAAAAAGCCATCGATCTGAAAGTCCCCGGGCGAACTCCCGGGACGCTCACGACCTAAAAAAATTCATCTACAGGAAGCGTCAGAGTGTCGTCGGATGCTCTGATGCAGATCGTGGAAGGCACTGGAGGAAGCTGTAGCGGTGGTCCTTGTAAGCTCGTAAGGCTCCAGAAAAATTCAGTGTGAGTGATGGAATCTTTGAACTTGAACTATCACACACAGAGATACAAACATTCTCTCCATGTTTCATAACATTCTACATCATTTCCAGGCAAAATTAGAGAGAGTCGAAATCCGGCAAATATAATGCTCCGTTCGGAACCAATAAAGAGTTAAAAATGTATTCAACGTACTCTTGGCCGCAAGGCCGATTATCAAAAATAGATGTATGTAACGCTTATTTTGCAGATATCTCAAAAACTTCTTTTATAGATGTTAGAATTTCCAACAAGAAACTTTTTAACAAACTTTGTCCAATCTCATTCTTTCAAAGATATCCATAAAATAATCTGAAAATCCTCTTTGGACTTATTATTTCAATTTTTTCTCAACAATTTTGAAGTTCTAACGACCCTCCAATGTAGAATAATTATTAGAAAAGCTAACATTTCAATTCTTTACATTTTTTCCCCCTTCAGAAATGAAACAGAAATTCAATGAAAACGTTGAAACTAATAACAGAGAATCATCTCTGACATCTAATGTGCCATTTTAGGACGAATTTAATGCAAACCAGATTGATCACGACGCTGTACGAGCATCAGAATGGCACTCGCGTAATCACGGCTGTACCCGCGATACCTCGAATTAGTGTGCCATGAATGGCAAATTCCCGAGGGAGTACATTCGCGGATTGGTTCTGTGTTGATATATATGGTAGAGCTCGCTACCGTTGGTGCGCACCTGGCTTAATGCAATAACGGATGCTCGACAGGGTCGTCATGAGTGCCGTGAAGGGGGCAGAGACGAATGGAATGATAGAACTGGGTTTCGATTATGATTGGTTCCCTCATTGAAGGGGATATCCGCCCAGCGTTGCTGCAGGGGCCAAGAATTTTTCTCTTGTTTAAGCACTTGAGAGCTATGACATCCATTAGCTAGAGCAAATTAGAATGCATTAGAGGTGAAGCGACAAAAATAGGAATGAGGATCTAAAGGCTTTTATGTCAAACTTCAAAAATATGGAAGAGAGAAAGAAATTTTCTCCATTGAAAACCCGGAAAGTTCCAGAGAAAATGGTGGATGAATGGCATTGAGATGAATATTAAATGAGTAACGAAGTCATGAATCGTAATGAGTCAAATTTGATTATTTTTATTCACTGGCTAGATATCTTGGATAGCGTTCATTTCAATTAGAAAAATTGAATTTTTTTTTTCTCAAATCACTCACTATCGAAACAATTTGATAGTGAATGATATGTAGAAAATCGAGTGGTTATACTCTCTTCACCAATGAAATTATCTCCATAATAATTGATTTAAGTGGAAAATGTCAGATAGCAATTTTTTGTAGAAAATTTATCCAGCTACAAAAAAAAAGTCCTCGATGTTTCCTTCTAAAACTATTAATTATCGAGATAGTCTGATAATCCTATAAAATATAATAAATCTATTTTTTCAGCTTCACCACTGTGCTTTTAAACTCATCACCAAAATTAGAAAATAAGAAATCATGAATGGATTTTCTCTCATTGCGATTCTTTCCACAAATTTCCCAAGTTGTTAATTACTGCAACTCCTTGTTAAAAATTTGGTTTAATCTATGCATTGAATTCCTCCATTTGCCACGAAATACGTGAAACAAGTTTCTTTTTTTTCCACCGCAGATTGTAGAAAAAAAAACCACTTCAGAGCCTCATTTAGACACTTAAAAAAGGGTGTCGGCGTGTGAGTATGTTAAAAGGGTCAAAAACGTCTCGAGACCCAGTGACTCTTCATCATGTTCACGACGAGCGTTGGATTCTCCGTCAGATGCCACCGTGCGAGACGCTCCAGTTAATAATATCATTGAGAACGTGCCAGATGGATGATGATGCACTGTGAAATGAAGAGACGACCTCAGAGTTTGTGGGTCCCTTTGTTCAACGCAACATGACGATAACGGAAGTAACGCGGAGACCAATGGAATCACTGTTGCTGTTTCACAAGGCCAACTTCCGTCACTGGTGGGGGTTTCCTTCGTTATTGATGCTATCCTCCTTCTCCTCACCTCAGGTTAAATCAAAAATAAAATTGTTTCAATAACTTGAAGTTTGAGTTTCCTCGCAAAAAATCACGAGGGGTGAATGAAGATATTGGTTTACCAGAATGAATTTGATGATTTTGATGAATCTCTGTAAACTTTGTCCCTCTGAAGATATTCTAAGATGAAGTTAACATTTCATTGTCGAGTTATTAAACATCGGTTCTTCTCTTCTCCCCCCTCATGTAAAGTGAAGGCAAGTGAAGGATTAATCATCTCCAATGGCTCGAGAGTGTTTTCAGTTGACTGTGAATTTTGATAGTTTAAAAGCCAAAAAAAACATTTAAAGAAAAATATTTTAAAAAACTGAAAAAAAAGGAATTTGAGGTGTAGATGAACGACTTCCTCTTGACGCTTTCTACGAGCATAAAGGAAACTGGCCGTTGATGGTTTTTACAGTTACAACCTCGATCGCACTGTTGAGCAATTGGAGAGGTGTTTTCAACAGTGAAAAATAACGGATGAAAAAATAGCAATTGAGAGCTGAGAGCTTCATGGCGATTATTATTGCTCAATTTCACTTGACTGATTTCCTCTTCTTTTCATTTTATATTTATGATTTGTCACAATTTTCCTGCATTTTCTATAAGTTCTTTCAAATTTCCGTAGGGTCATGGGTTTTAAACTCGCTCAAGGCCATCATGAGTGAAAAAGAAATATTCTCTAATTCACGAAGATTGAGGATACGATAGGATATGAGGAGTGATATAATGACAAATCGATGGAAGATGACATCAAACATGTGATTATGGGTAAGTAAAAAGGGGTAAGGAGGGAAGGGGAGGGGGGAAAGGTGATCTGGTGAGAGCCAGAAAGCATGCCGAATTCGAATATCTATTTTTAGAAGAGCACTGCTAGGTGTAGTACAAATATAACAGAGACTAGAGACGCGTGGCGCGATGATTCTTAATGCATGTCGCGGTGAATTTAGATTGGGAAGAATCATGATGCAGGGAATATTGCAGTTGTCATAATGTTCCCCTATTATTTCTTCATTTTCAATCCACGAAACATTTTAGTATTTTTACAGAGGAAAATAAAATTTATCGAATTGAAGATATTTTTTCTAATTGATAATACATTTTTTATTGGATGAGAAATTGACGAAATTGAAAAATCAAGAAAAAATGAATTTAAAAAATACGATTTCCCAATTAATCAAATACTTCCATGATATTTTTGGATTAAAAAATATGCAATTAAAATGCATGTAAACAGGAAATATCAATACCAAAAATTTATGAGAGTCTTCACCACAGCAGCTGGTTAGCCGCCACAAAAAAATTCAATCCATTCGTTTGTCCTACTCTACAGCAAATTCACCCGCAGCGCTCTCTCGTTTCGGTTAATATAAAAACGGGTTCAACTGCACTGAGGCTCCTGAACAACACCCCAGGGCTTAAATACTCCGAGATGGGTAACAATGAATGTAGACATTTATGTACACTGTAATCGGTAGAAAAATTGTCGGGATATATCCAACTCGAATGGCAATTCCCAAGTGAGAAAATTACCGTAATACGAGCAACACTGAGCTCACCTTTTTTTTGGAGGGGAAGAATGTACTGTATTGGGGCACATACACGTTTTCATTCAGAGTTACTCTGTAATTTTACTAAAAGCTTCAGAGACGTACGACAAAATGGAGTAGAGGAGGAGGGAGCTTTTTACTCCGAAGTGTAAAATTATAGAAAAGGTTGAGCATAAATTTTGCAGTGAAAAGAGAAAGAAAAGTAAACAAATTGTGTCTAAAAAATTTAATTAATAGAAAATTGACATTTTAGAGATGAGAAAAAGTCACTCCATTTGCAATTCTGTCATAATTGAATTCATCAAAGTGTAATTTTTTTTCACTTAATGCAAAAATTGATGGTAGAAAGTTTAAAGAATGGTAAAAATGACGTCCTTCGTTGCAGAATAATTTTATTGGTAAGGGAGAGAAATTTAAACTGCAAAATTTAATATGCTGATCTTTTCACTTTTGAAATGACGGGAGATACAATAAAATCGAGTTTTTAAAGTGAAAACGTCTCTTGCTCATATCTCGATAACTTGATGAGATGAATAATAACGTCGTTAAGCTGTGTTCTCCAGTAGAAATTTCACTGGCTCTCACAAGAGACCATCCTCAATTTCCTCACCATTAAATCGCTCAGACATGAATATTGAATATGTCTTCAAAGCCATAAATCTGGAGTTTAATATATCATCTTAGTTAATTATGCGATCATTTCTTGAACGAGCCACGTTAGGACGAAATACTGGAGGACTTTATTTGCATTTGAGATTATGTCCTATAAAAAACGTCAAATGACAATTTCTCTGAAAATCATTCATTATTCATGAGAAAATTCAGTAGTGAAAGTGGGTAGTAAAAAGGAAAAAAAATAGATTTTTCACATCTCATAAATTTTTGAAGAATATGTCAAAAGACATTTGTTGTAAAAAATTTGTTGCTTCGACGTTCCCCTCTGAAATCACTCGTTCCTGAGAAAGAAATCGTTTCAAAAATAATAGAATAAAGTCAATTAACTTGGAAATTTCCATACCAAGAATATATTTGTGATATCGACCAAATTGGGTCACTCATGACAATAGCTAAAGACTCAACCCCAGGCTCCCTTTCAGTGAATTCAGCTAACTACGGAAGCCCCTTCAACCCCTTTTGAGCTCCGAAAATTCTCAGTTGATCAGCTCAAGCCTCTTCATACACTCTCCCCCCCCCCCCCCTTTTCCCTTCCCGTCAGATACTCCATCGAAGTTGAACAATTCCCTCATTAGTCCCATCCTCGTCACCCACTCAGCGAATTATCCACTCCAATAATGACAATTTCATTTATCTTGTGAGCATATTCATGAAAAACACAAGGACTCAACACCATTCTCAGAATAATTGAAAAGCCTTGTAGTTTTGCTGATGATGAGATGTAGTGAAAATCGGTCTAAAGAGGTTTACATACAAATTTTGGTCGCCCACGCGACAAAAAATACATCAACATTATTCTACTGCGAGTTTATAATACCAACAACATTGTCCAAAAATTTTATTTCTAGACTTGTATACCATTCACTCATTCACTAGACTGTGTTGAGACGATTGCTATACCATGTGATATGACAAAGGCCGAGGCTTTTTATAGCACACCAATTGCAAAACAAATGCATTAACTATTTTTGAGAGTTTGAGTCAATGGCAATAATCATATTATTTTTTGGTGGGGGTAGGATCATTAGAGACCCGTAGAAGATCATATACCTGTCATACCCTTCCTCAGCGACCCATGACTTTTAGAATGACATTTGGACATTCTCTCATAAAATCACTCATCATCGAGACGATTTGATATTCAATAAGATATTGACAATCGACTTGATACCCTTAACCACTTCATTATACCAAATTCATGATAAAACTCTTAAAATTAATCAATTTTTCCCCCAAAATGTTTTAAAATCACTGAACGAATGCAGCTCCATGAATCACAACAAGAAAAAAAGTACATCCCCAGATGAAATCCTCCTAACCCACTGAAATAAATAGTCCTCATCTAAAATAGAAGACTCGGAACATGTATACATATTTACATGTTTATCGTATTCTGAAATATCTTATTGCCATTCAAATCTCGGTCCATCGATCTTAAAGAACCCGAGGTGAGTCAGCATGATAAGTAGAAAAAAAACCAAAGTTAAGAAGTGAGGAGAGAATGGTGGATAAAGAAAATTGGCTTCATCAAACTGAGTGCACCTGACTCGAATTATCCTACAGAAATTTAGCTGGGGATCTCAACCACTGGCGCTATACTGGGCTACACTAGACGTATTGCAAATAAATGGTGAATCGTGACAGGTGGTTACGAATACCGTTAAGGAAAAATACCCAATACCTAGAGCCAAATTTACATCTTGGTATTGAGATGGAGGAGACGGGATAAAATTAGATTATCTGCGTCGCATTTTCGAGATGTCGATCAGTAAATTCTTGTGTTAAACTCTAGTCCCATTGCTTTTATATTGGGAGCAATTTCATTTGAATTCTTGGGATAATATCTGGAACCATTATTATTGCTAGCTAGGTGAATAGGTTTTTTTCGATTAAATAGAAAAAACGAGGCTCGAGCCCTGAAAAATTGTAATGTCGTGATGAGAGAGGAGGAGGTTAATTAGTTGGCTGATTACTCAACAGTTAGATTGGAAAATTCTAGGGGAAATTGAATATGAATGTGAGATGAGAACTTTTTCTTGAAGGTTGAAAATGAAAAAATTAATTGATGAATGAATTTTTCCTCGGAAACTAGAATTTTAAAAAAACAATCGAGAATAATTTAATTTTTTTTTTTTGTTGAGGAGTGCCTCATTCAGGAGCTAGAAAAATTCATAATTATGAGATCATGAAAGGGAACAGATGTTTTTTCGATTGAAAAATTTTTTCCTTGCGAATTTTCGAAACTAGGAAAAAAGTCTCATGATATTTTCTTATGAAATAAGTCGTTCTCGAGATGAATACAATGAACATAAATATCGAATTTGACTGATTCCTCTGCGAAAACTTTCTTGCTCATCATACGAATCTATTCTCAGCTGCCGACCTCTCCAAGTTGTCAAACAAATCCTATCAACTATTTCATGAATGTGGGAAACCGGTTGTCGATGTCTAGGGCTCAACAAAGAAAGAATATAATTTATTATAGCACCGGGAGAATGTTCGAATGATTTACTTCAAGGAATTTCAACGATTCCGCAGACCGTCATCCCTCCCAATCACTCAAACATCAATTTTCGGGTGGAGCTAGGAAAAAAATCGCCTGGTGAAAGGAAATAGCGGAGGGAAAATAGGAAGGTGATCTCGACGAATGGTTTTCCATTAGAGATAATTTCCTTCGGAAAGCTCAACAGGGTGTGCGTAACACTTGAGTGAGGAAAGAGAGAGAGAAAAAGGTGGAGAGACGATGGGTGATAAAAAGCTACGAGCGCTGCTATCTCGTTTGAGCACAAACCAATGACTGATATGAGAGGGCCAGAAAACTTTGATCTAACGCCATACATTTTTTTTCTCTCATCTCTTCTCCATTTCTTCCCTCTGTTCAATCTTCTTGCCTACATCATGGAAAGTAAGGAGATCTTTATTAGGGGGCTTGCATTCAAGGGAGTCCATTACAATTGGACATGATTATCAATATCGTCGGATATTTTTCTAACGAAGGAAAATAGGGCAAGATGAATAAGGGAATTTTTCTAGCCTCAAATAAGGAAGAAGGTTAGAGATAAATATCGGAAAATCTGGGAAATTCGAGTGGACAAATTATCCTGTGAATATCTTATAGGAATATGGAGTTGCGATCGAATGTATGCTCAGTCGAGTCGCAAATCAGTGGGGAAGATAAACCCTGAGGCTATTCTTCCGTAGATGTACGTAGGGGTTGAGCAGGGAGAGAGATGATACGCACAGAGACCACCCGCTACCTTTCGAAATATCAAACTAAAGTCGACTGGGAATATGTAGGTGTGTGAAATCATTGAGACGTAACAATTTACGGAGCTTAATGAGGAAGGCTATTGATGACAACGGTACGATAAAGCTTCAGGGCTCATTCTGTAGAGAAATCATCTATAGTTCTGTTTTTTCAGGGGTCAAGAGTATGTCTCACTCAAATAGATGATCGATACTCGCGTTTTCGAATTCCTTTCATGATTCAATAATATTAAAAATTGATGAAACTATTAAATAGTTAGTTATTAATTAATAATTTCCTCCATGTGATTTCATTCAGTGTTCAAAATTGATTCAGATCGGCACTTGGCGTTATTTTTTAAAAGAAATTTTTTTTTTTGTTAGCACTATTTTTTTCATTCGCCTCGATTTTGATTGAGACCATTTCCCTAAAAAGATAATAGGGTGTAAATAATGAGATGGAATCAACGATTAATTCCAGGAATTTCGAGTCAATAGTTTTCCACAATTTTTTTTTTCATGTTCGGACTACATTATTTCTGTATTTTGGGAGAATCATGGGGGAAGCTTCGGCTCATCGATGTGGTGGCCATCAAAGCGCAAACAAAGATCATAAGTCATTGTCAGAGTCAGGGTATTGGAAAGGCTACAGCTGCTTCGATTTCGCGGGTAACTTGTTTCCCCCCGTTAATTCATACGAAAATGACGGTCTGATGGAGTATTCCAAAAGGATGGAGTTGAAAATTTGGAGGGATTAAGGAGCAATTGCTAGACGCAGTAAACGCTTACAAGAAGAACCTATTTTCAGTCTTTCATCTCCGAAGTTATCAACTACCAATGAACCATTCAAAATTAAATTCTAGTTTCAAAAAGTTCAAATAGGTATTAAGGAAAATCGGCAAAAAACTGACGAGAAAGCATTAAAAAGGAAATTTGCCATTATTGAAGTCATAAAAATTTGGCGACAGAATTTAGAAATAAAACGTGTTTTACGATGTTCAAAGTTTAACGATTTTTGTGAAGAATAATTTAGACTCCAGGAAAAAAATTCAAGAAGCATGAAATTTACAACATTTGATCGTTTTTATAGGTCTATGGGCATTTGAACGGTGAATGCAATTCAAAGTAGAGAAAAGGTGAATAAACTTTTGAGAATAAATGATTAAATATTTTGCACGTAAAACGTAATTTTGAGACCTTTAACCCCCAGTCCAATGAAAACCTAAAAGTCCCGGAGCTCCCACCCTGACCGCTAGTGAAGCGTTCACTCCCGACCCCGGATATGACGCTGGATGAGAGCTAAATGTTGAATTCAACGGATTCCGCGTTTCATTCAATGTCGGAGTACCGCAAAGATATCGTAAATTAATATCAAATGGACTCAACTGTCTCTTGGAAAGAAAACATTGAATCTACGTTATAATAAAAATATTTCGGAGTTTCTTCGTAAAGTATTCATCAACCAAACGGTGGCCCGTGGCGAGTCAACTTCGACATTATTATTCATTATGCAGATAACTTTCAAATATGTGTGATTCGAAGAGAAAAAAAAATCATCCATCAATGAGGATAAATGGTCAAACTAACTTCGAGATAATCGAGTTCGATTATCACGAATCGACTTATTGTCATGCGTTTTCCCGTAGAATGAAGAATAAAAAGAAGATGCATGGAATGATATTCAAGTTGAATTGTTTATTCTTTGCGAGACCCTTTGTCAATCTTATCTCCTCCACTCAATATTCGTTCCTCTCCCCAATGGCCAATAGAGAAACTTTCGAATGATACCACTCCTTATCGCAATCAGCCACAGACTTATATATAAAACTCTTCAAATCTCCTTGACAAATTCTCTATTCACCTGTTCATTAAAAGTTTGTAACTCTCCTTCCACAAACATTGGCAATGCTTCTGTTAGTCTTCAAATACCTTGAAATTGGATTGCTTCGCTCCAAGATAGTCATTGTTCTTGAAGAACTTCATACTTGCTCCGAAAAATGTATTCCTGGAGTCTGTAGCATCTCTTGCTGCTTCATGGCGTGCGTGGCCCCACCCTAGGAAGTTCATCCCGTCAGATCGATACAGACAGAAGGTGAGTGAGAAAGACCCACGTGGAACACCCGGGGGAGGTAAGAATGAGAGGGTGGGAGGATCGTCTGAGGAAAACTTAGTGACACGGGAGAAGAATATGCGGGGCGTTCTTATTCTTGGAAAATAAATGCCTCTGGGCCAAATACTCGGGGCTTGAGTTAGTTTATGGTGTGGATTGTATGGTACAAGAACTTTCAAGTTCATAATGTTATTATAAAGAGACCGACCGTACATTTCGTCTTGTTTATTGTCTTATTTACTGTTTAGGATAAATTATAAAATATCATGATCACAGAATGAATCAATTATATTTAAAAATACAAAATGTTCTAATAAAAGAGAAGCATTCAACTAGAAAACTCACGTTCCTTACAAATTCGTGAAATGCCTGCTGTCACGACACTAAAACACGAAATCCATGTCCTTGTTTGCTATCATTTTCATACGATATGAGTATCGACCAGCAATAAAAGGCACTTGCATGACGTGTTTCCGAAGAATATCTAAACATCCAAGATGAATACATCAACTGAAAATTGCACCAATTTTCCTTATTCATACCTTACTCAATAATCTGATCCTTGTAACGCTGTTGTTTCCAGGAGTGTATAACTAGGAATTGGATTATTGTTAACATGAATCTATCAAACAGATTTATAGTCCAATCCTGAATCCGATGTGTATGAATTATTTCACGGTCACAGAATTGTGTTGCAGAGTTGGAATGGCTAAATCATTCAAATTACAATGTACAAACCTCTGGGTTTCAGCAGGGTGCAATCAAAACTTGGAAATTTTCTGTGTTTATCCATCAATGTTAGGGCAAGTTGCTTTGGGCATTTAGTTGGATGGTATTATTCAATCCTTAGTTCGTGTTTCATGTTCACAGAAATATTTGGATTTCATTAGAAATGTTCAAGCTGTCAGGACAATTCTGTAACATTACTGGAGATGATGAACAAAAAATGAATCAATCGATTGAACTTAGAATTCAAGATGGCTTCATATATCTACAATTCTCCAATTCCTGATTATAACCAAAAACTCTCACGATTGATGCCCGCCATACACGGACAGAAATTTTTGGTAAAAATTATCATCCCATTAAAAAATTTATTAAAATTTAATTTTAAATAATAAAATTTGATATTTAAAAATGAAATTTTATTTTTTGTTTGAGAAATATTGTCCCGATGAGAATGAATAATATCCAACTTGTGTTAAATTTTACCCTTCCAGTGTAGTAATTTTTGTCCAGACTAATAGTAAAATTTACTAACCAAACCTAGAATTTTCATTGAACTCTAGACAAAAATTACTGTGCTGGAAGGGTAAAATTTAACACAACTTGGACATTATTTATTCTCACCAGGACAATATTTCTCAAACGGAAAATAAAATTTAATTTTAATATATCAAATTTTATTGTTTAAAATTTTAAATTTTACTAATTTCCAGTTGGAAAAGAAGAAAAAATTTATGGAAACACACATTTATCAAACGGAATGGTAAAATTTTTACTAAAAATTTCTCTCCGTGTATATTCAAAAAATTCCGGGCAATTGTTCCTCCATGATAAGTAATCCACCACATTTTTCATTTTGTTTCTCCATTTACCCGAAAAAGCCTACGTGACACTTCACCCCATTTTCCAAAACTCTCCCACTGGGACCATAAATTTGTTACCAACACGACAAAACAAAAAACTCTCTTGTTAATCAGATTATTGGAAACTCGTGCGCAGAACAATCGATTCTGTTCAATGAGCATCGAAATTTTGGAGAACGTCATGGGAGATCGATGTTGACAGGATGCAGTAAATATTCACGGGAGTCATTTTATCCGCTTCATGATACCGATAACGAGTAGTTACTAGCTAGCTCATTTCAGATACTATCAACAATTTTTACTTGTTCATGAGTCAAAACAAATTTGACCCAACGGCCTGATGATATAAGCCCTTTGCCCCTCATGCGGATGATTCTTCAGTACTTAAATATCTCCTAGAGAATCTACTTGATCGAGTAGTTCATGGCGATCAGAGGATGATAAATTATTATCATTGCTAATATATGATTTAATTTCTGATGTCAGACTGCAGCAAGAACAACGGAGGCTCAATAAGGGTGAAATAACGAGAGACATTTTGGGAATAAAAGTACCCGTAGCCCCTATCTACTTTACAGCACTGAGGCCAAGAGACAAAAATACTGGAGTATTTTTGTTTTCGCTGACAGTTGGGGAGGTAGATAAAATCATTGGATGTCATAAATGGGAATGGATCTATCTACAGTATTTCTGATCCTTTTCCTTTTGGCTGTTCAATGCAAGATTTTTATGTCGATGGACGAAAAGGGATCTCGCGTGACCCTCACAAATTTTTGATGGGTGAATAAAGTAGAACAAATGTGAAGGCGGATGTGATAAAAGTGGTAGGGAAATGACGATAATTTTATATTTGGGGATAGAAAATATTCAGTGATTTCGGTTTATTTCCGATGATTTATTTCCCCTTCCGATGAATTATTATTTGAGGGATGAAATTTTTAATGAATTTGCTAAATGCATGCGATTGATCGATAAATGAAAGAAATGGAATTTGAGTGAATTTATCTCCGAGCTGGAGTAAACGAATTTGTCGAATGAAATTAATTTTTGGTTCATGTAGGTAATTATTTTATCGCAAAATACATTGGGCCTTTAAGCCTCAATAAATTCATGTCATTTACATGAATAGACTCCATTACTTTAGTAATTGGGTCGTGTAGTGTTGAAATTAATAAAAATTCAAAAATTTTTTTTTGAAAAAACTTACGCCAAGTACTCGTTTCATTGCGTTGGAATTGGCAGAAAAGTATTTGTTGAAAAATGAGATCCTGTGAGCCCTAAAATTACGCAAATGACCACAAATTGTTCTGAATAATTGAAAAAACAAAATGGAATGAGAAATGAGCGCCAAGCTTGCTGGAAACTATAAAGAATCAGTGAACAAAAAAAATTGGAAAAAAAAGTCAGGGCCAACGTACTTGGCGCGCCTTTCAATGCTAATGTGAATCCTCATCTGAGATTTTTGCATTTCGTATCAAACTTGGAACTCAGAAGATGCATAATATAGTTCTTAGGTCGACAGGAAACATCGACTCTCGACTCCCTGAGTTTTTTGGAAAACCGCGCCAAATACGTTGGTCCTGACTTTTTTTTCCAATTTTTTTTGTTCACTGATTCTTCATAGTTTCCAGCAAGCTTGGCGCTCATTTCTCATTCCATTTTTTTTTTCAATTATTCAGAACAATTTGTAATCATTTGCGTAATTTTAGGGCTCACAGGATCTCATTTTTCAACAAATATTTTTCTGCCAATTCCAACGCAATGAAATACTTGGCGTAAGTTTTTTCAAAAAAAATTTTTTGAATTTTTATTAGATTTCAATAATTTTTTCAAGATAGAAAAAATTAAAAACCACCTAAAAAAAGCGTTTTTTAGGATTATCTCAGAAACCACTTCAGATACAAGATAAAAGGTGGGATACAAAATAGTAGAGCGTAAAATAGTCTACATGAAAGGTCATTATGACTCCACCCCTATTTCCCACCGTTCACCCCCTCAGAGCCGTGTAAAGATTCGGGGTGAGACCAAAATTAGGAAAAAACTAGGGGTGCGGCCGGTCTACGGAGTATTGTTGGTCGCTCGCAAGCTCGCTCCCGAATTTGAGTGCGTTCAAGTCGGAGCGAACCATTGAGGTTCACAACTAAAACTTCCCGGTTCTCATCACTCCATATATGCATTAAAAACAAAAAAAATAAATGTTAAATGTCATTCATTGATTCACACAAAAAACACTATAGGTGTTTCACCTTTTCTTGGGGTTGATTTACCCCTATCCTTTAAGAGGTGAATCACCACTAATCAAGGCGTGGTTTACCGATACTAAGGTGTAATTCACCACTGCCATGTGATATTTTACCTCAATTCAAGGTTAGAATTCCCACCTTAAAAGGGTGAAATACCCTATCAATGAGGTAATTTACCACATATTTAGTATTGAAATACATCGATCGATAACCCTTGTCGATGAAAATAATTTTGGATCATTTTTCCTCATCTAAATCGGGGAGGGGAGGGGAAAACTGATCGGAGGGCGAAACGGACCCCGAGGGCAAAACGGACCATGTGATTTTTTTTTTCTCACTCGATTTGGCCATCGAAGATAAGTCCAAATCGAGTCATATATAGATCAAATGGTCTGGAGGGAAGGGTGGGAGCGAGGGTCCTACTATGTCAAAAATGAGGGCAAGTGTCAAGAAGCAAAATGTACCAAATGGCCTGATTCAAGAGATTGGAGTTTTCGACTTTGGTATTTTTTTTCAATACTTCAAAAGGTTTTTCTAGTCAATTTCTCGATTGGAAATTCATCGGGGGGTCCAGGAGGCCTAAATTTTGAAAAGAAAAAAAGCGGTTTTACTATGTCAAAAGTGAGGGCAAGTGTCAAGAGGCAAAATATGTGAAATTACCCGATTCGAGAAATTAGAGTTTTCGACTTTGGTATTTATTTTTAATACTTCAAAAGGTTTTTCTGGTCAATTTCTCGATCGGAAATTCATCGGGGGGTCCAGGAGAAATAGCTCCTAAATTTTCAAAAGAAAAAAAGTGGTTCTACCGAGGGTGGGAGGCCAATTCAAGGGTCAAAGGGTCCACAGGGGAAGCTGAAATATCAATTCGAGGGTCAAATGGATAACAGTAGAGGCTAAAAAGTCAATTCAAGTGGCGAACCACCGAAAGTAGAGGCTGAGTGTCGATTCAAAGGTAAAACGGTCTAGAGTGGAGGGTGGAAGGTGAATTCAAAGGTAAAACGATCTGGAGTGAAGAGAGGAAGGTGGATTCGAAAGTCGAACAATCGCAAGTGGAGGCTGAAAGATCAATTCAAAGATCAAACTGTCTGAGAAGAGCCTGAAAAAGTCAATTCATGGGTCAAGCGGCCTCACTACTTAAATTGACCTTTCAGACTCCTCTCTAGATCGTTTGACCCTTGAATTGACTTTTCAGCCTCACTTCAGACCGTTTGACCCTTGACTTGACTTCACAGCCTCTCCTGAGACCATTTTACCTTTAAAGTGACCTTTCACCGTCCACTCCTTACCGTCTCACCTTTGAATTCACTTTCCACCCTCTACTCTAGATCGTTTAACCTTTGAATCGAATCTCAGCCTCCACTTTCGGTGGTTTGCCCCTTGAATTGACTTTTCAGCCTCCACTGTTATCCATTTGACCCTTGAATTGACCATGAGGCTAAAGCTAGCCGTCAGCCGTTCAGCCGCCACTGAGTTGCTTTTGGTAGGGACTGTGGGCTCTGGCGGCTACGTGCATTTCAACTACGGTTAACGAAAAAAATCATTAAAAACTCTTTAACATTAGCGCTATCGCAAATTTCTAATCGCGAAATATTCAGGGGAGTCCCCTTGATAGAATGAAATAAAAAAAGAATTAAAAACAATTTTCTGGGCGGTCAAAGGGGCATATGTGTGGGGAAAACTAACTTTTCCCTCTCGATTATTAATGAAAAAATTTATAAAAAATACTTTCAGGGGGCGCTATTGCGATTTTTTAATTGCAAAATATTCAGGGGGGTCCCCTCAGTAAAATGAAAAAAAAAGTATTAAAAAACAATTTCCTGGGGGGTCAAAGGGGCATATGTAGGGGGAAAACTATGTTTCCCTCTCGATTATTAATGAAAAAAATTTTTAAAAAATAGTTTCAGGAGGTGCTATTTCAAATTTCCAATTGCGAAATGTTCAGGGAGGTCCCATGAGTGAAACGAAAAAAAAAAGTATTAATAAACTTAGTTTTCTCCCCACATATCCCCCCTTGATCGCCCAGGAAATTGTTTTTTTATACTTTTTTTTTTCATTTTATCAAGGGACCCCCCTGAATATTTTGCGATTAGAAATTTGCGATAGCGCTAGTGTTAAAGAATTTTTAATGATTTTTTTCGTCAACCGTAGTTCAAATGCACGTAGCCGTCAGAGCCTACAGTCCCTGCCAAAAACAATTCAGTGGCGGCTGAACGGCTGATGGCTAGCTTCAGCCTCATGAATTGGCCTCCCACCCTTCCCTCCAGATCGTTTGATTTATATATTACTTGATTTGGGCTTATCTTACATGGCCAAATCGAGTAAGAAAAAGAAAGAAAAAAAAAATCACATGCTCCGTTTTGCCCTCGGGGTCCGTTTTGTCTCGGGATCCGTTTTACCCTCCCCTCGTCTATTCCTGAATATTAAATGCGATTAAACATAAATGTCTAGATTAAATACTGATAATGATACACAAGGAACATTCATTCATCAATAAATTCTGTCCAAGGGAAAAAATCTTAATTTCTTCCTCTTCCAAACAGAATTGTCTTAAGATTAATCAAATAATAATTTTTGGGGTCATTTTATCTTCAATTTGGGCATGAATTACCACCTTGATTGAGTTGATTCATGCCCAGACATAAGTGGCGATATTACCTGAAGTTAGGGGTAAATTACCCCCAAATATAAGGTATTTCACCACTTCGTGAAACATCCCGAAGTTAAGGATAAAACACCCCAAGAAAAGCTGAAATACCCTTACCAAGAGTTGAAATACCTATAGTGTTTTTTGTGTGTTCATCGTTTATCGTTTTTTAAATGAAACACGAAAAAAATTTTTTCCGAAAAAAAAAATAGCAAGATAATTTCATTTTCAGAATGTTTTTTAGCATTTACCCCTCTTCAACCGCTTTAATTGATTCGGCTCCTGCGCGGAGGTCAGCGAAAGTAAAAAAAAAATAGAAAAAAAAACATTTGAAAATTTGAAAAAAAAAAACAAAAAACAGAAAATGCAATTTTTCATTTTATGTTTTCCTGGAAAAACTGGAGAACAGCTGGACCAATTTTCTCCAATATCCTTTCCGCTCTAAGTTGAATGGAGACGCTTCGTTTGCACCATTACTGACCTCGATCGCATCATCCGTTCACGAGATATCGTAAGCGAAAATTTTTGGCCACATACGGACAGATTCACACACACACACACACACACACACACACACACACACACACACACACACACACACACACACACACACACACACACACACACACACACACACACACACACACACACACACACACACACACACACACACACACACACACACACACACACACACACACACACACACACACACACACACACACACACACACACACACACACACACACACACACACACACACACACACACACATGTTCTTGAAAATTATCGGGGAGTGTTGTGGTGACCTTGAAACGTGGAAATATGATAAAAATTCGATTTTCGATTTTCGGGGTGATTACAATAACTTCCCTATCCCGGGAAGTCAATAATAAAATTGATAGTTTTCAATTTTTTCTGTTGTTAATAGCTCCAAATATTCCCATCTGTGATTCGGCATTTTTCACCCCCAACGAGAAACAGTTTTTGAAAATTTACAATTTCAGATTGGCAATAACTTTTGAACCAATCGATAAATTTAAAAATATCTCAATCGAATCTGTAGATAATTTAATTATGAAAATTCCGGAAAAAAAAAATTTAATCTATCGATTGGTTAAAAAGTTATTGCCAATCTTACTCGTTTTTTCTATCCCTCAATAAACCATCAAGAATCAAATCAATTTTGGAATCAATTTATTGCGCCATGTGAGTGGAAAGAAACAGACTTTCATGAGAAAGTGGCGCTGATGTCGCGTAAAACACTAGATCCGACATAGAGTCCCTAGAGTTACCGACCGATTGATGGCAAGCGCTGAACATCGAAAATAAAAATGCCATTACGTTCATTTCATTGCAGCCAACTCAGTGGCTCCAATCTGACCATTCCATACAGGGATAATAAAATTCGTGAAAATGTGCACAGTAACTCGTTGCTACGCACATATCTTCGTTAATATTAAATTAATTAAATAAATAGCGACATCAGTGAATAGCGGAAAGGCGATTTATATAATGTAACTAAGGGCAGTTTTGGTGTAAGTGGTGACATTTATTTAATAGCACCGAAAAACTAATTGGAGGTAGTGGAAGGGGAAGTTGTGTCGTGTATAGATACTTGGTAGCGCTCGGCCTTGTTATGTGAGGTTATGAAACAAGTACTTGGCCGATACGCTACCGCAAATCTCGATTTTTAATCACATGATTTCGATTATTCGCAAAATAAACCACAAGTCTGTTCATTCTGGCTTCTGCTATCTATTGTATCACTGTTAAATTTAGTGTGGGAATTGAAATGATAACTCATTCTACTTTATCAATAGGAATCGATTGAAGTCCCAAAGCAAAATTCATCATGTGGAATTCTTCCTCAAATAATCCCAATATCATCTGACACTTTCCGACCCTATACGTAACTCCTCTTTGGATAATTGACGATGATAAAGTAAGTCCGGAAACCTCACCCCGCCAAGGAGAATAAACGTTAATCACAATGTTTCCAATTGAAGGAAAAGGGATAGCCAGCGGGTAAAGGAACAATTGTCATATTGAACGCAAAGGAGAAAAGAAGGCATAAAGGAAAGCAATAAGTATAAAAATCACGGAACACCTTAGAGATTCTTATGCTCAAATCCGACAAAAATGCTCCCTTCCGAGAGATGTAGCCAATGAGAAAAAATTGCAACCGCTTCAGGGACGTTTTAGTGGTTCCACCGGAGAGACAAGCCCACTACGACCCGGTTTTACCCGTCGGCTTGACGCAAGCTCGATGGTTAACGAGGACGGTATATGTTAAGAAATCGGTTCCCCATTGTACACTCACACCTATTCCTCTTCATCCCTAATATGAACATTAATTGACAGTCTACCACTTTTCCTATCGGGTATTGTGTACCCATACATGTTAAAGAATAGTATCAACGAGGGGGATGAAAAAATATTCCAAATTCAGATCACAACAGATCGACAATATTTTTGATGTATAAACATCTTATCGCTCGCCCCTACCACACTCTGGCTCGGAGTGATTTGGTGTAAATGCGACGAAAGTCTGTAACCGGACATGACGTCGAACTGCGCTACTCTCTCAACGCAGTCCCTCGGGCGGCCGGCCGATGAGATATTTACACATATGTAGTGATACCATAAGACAAGACTCGCATTCCTCTTGTCTTGTCTTGTAATATCGAGACAGTCCTCTTGTCTTATCTTGCTGTCGCGGACCCCGCGGATAATTAAAATAAGGTGTAATCAAATATTTAAAAACCCATCCTAAAAGAAAAATCAGTACAATATTACGGGTTTTGTTGAGTAAGATGAAACCCCTAACCGACTTTTAAGTGTAAGAACAAAAGAGAAGGGATCAGGAAGGAGAGTTAAGCTGGATGTATTGGGAAACACCCGCCCAGGTTACTCCTCCTCATTCCTCGCTATTTGAAAATATCCAGGAGGGTAGGTGAGAAGAAAAGACCAACAAGTTAAAACAACCCGCCGAATAATAAGAGATCTGAGCCTGGGAAATGAAGCAAATTTATCTGTGGGAAGCAAAAGGAAAGAGGTCTGGAAAGTGGGAGTTTTTCGTATATGATGGATACCAATCCGCCTCATAGAGAAATTACCTTGAGGATACGTTAATGAACCGAACACCAAAAGGTAACGAAACAAGGGGAACACATGGCTAACGATTTGAAGGTTTTGAAAACGAACTGGGAAATCAATCACAGGGTAACTATTCATTCCTTTGGTCGGATCCGGCTATAGTAATATCGCAAACTCGTGAACTCATAATGGAAACTCGCAACAACCCTTGGAACACCTGCACAGAATCCTTCGGGGATTGAGGGGAAAAACGAGAAAAATATCTAATGATGTAGCCAAGGGCAACCCACGCCTATCTCATGAGCATGAGCTAAGTTCGAATGATCCCACGATCGGGAGTAAAGAAGCTTCCAAATTTCCAATTAAAAATGAGAAAGAAATGGCCATTGGAAGACGAGGAAATACCCATTGAAAGACGAGGGAATACCCATCGGAAGACGAGGGAATGGTCATTAGAAATCTGAAAGGGAGGGTACCAAGAATATAAAAAGACGACGCATCCCTTCTCATCATCTCAGTCTAACACCGAATTTCTAACCGTGCAGTTCCAGCCAGAATAAATCGCCAAGTCCAGCAGTACTCAGAAGTCTGAGCCAGTACTCGCCTCAGACAATTGTCAGAGTTCTACACCTCTTGTCAGAAGAGTCCAGTACCGAATTATTAGAATTCTACATCTCTTATTGTAAGAGTCTGGTACTTATTACGAGGTTTCACAGGCGTGATTCGCTCAATCAAGACTTCGACCCGTTCGAAGATCTTCATCTCTACTGAAAGAGTCCTACACGAACCTGACTACGAGGAATTCACCCAGTTGATTTCCTCATTCAGCATACAGATCGCATTCAGTACTCATGCGAATTCTGTTTACTATTGTCCTGGTCTACGCAGCGATCTGGTTTTACCTGAAAATCTAGTGCGAACTGCGGATCCTGAAATCAATCGAAGTTGCGTCCCAACGCAAACAACATCACCAATAGTACTTCTGCGAGATCATCCATCACCCCTGAGCTGGTGCCCTGCCGACACCTCCGAATTCTATCGGAAATCTACCAGCGCTGAGCCTGTACCTGCCGACACCTCCGAATTCGCATCTCACCGCCACCGAGCCCAGCCGTTAAAGTCTACTCAACAACATTCGAGGGTTCAACCTCCGCCAGATTCATCTTGCCTGAGTGATTTATCCTCCTTCTAATCGTTCGACAACTGTAAGTAGTTTTAAGAATTCAACTGAACATATCTTTATTTTCCTATAAACACCTTTCCTTTTTCCTTTCGGTTTTATCTTGAACCCAGTGTAACTTGATTTAGTCTATGGAATAAATTAGTCTTTTTAAAGGGGTATTTCTCATTGTTTTCTACCTGTGGAACCTTTCTCTTTCGACTCTTGCGTTGTATCAACATTTTCGTACTTTAGTACCTAATCCCATGCAATCAGATCCCACCTAGTGAAGAGAATCTTTCCTTAATTCCTTCGATTTTCTTCCTGTTGTGACTAGTTACGGTCCGATCGACTCTGAGGTCCCTTTAAACTCGATCAAATCATACAAATTATTCAGTGAAAACCGTAACATTGCTGTCATCGACAAGAGAAATTCTCTCTTTTGTCTTGTTTCAATTTGACAAGAGAAAGATATCTCTTGTTTTGTCTTGTAGTCTCTCGTCTATGTTTCTGCGTGATGCCGAATCACGTCAAAACGGCCTATGGAGGGGAGAAGAAAGAAAGAGAGAGAGCGTCCCACTGGTGCTTATAGTTACACCACTGCGGCCTGACTGAAATTCCCCTCTCCCCCACTCTTGCGTTTGTTCTCTTCACTATATAACCTAGTCGAACGTCAATGGGGCTATTTCCACCGGGAGTTAGCCCCCATGGAAAAATATATAAGAGAAATATATGAAATGGGCCAATTTCTTATATTTCCGAGGAACATAAGAAACATATAAGATAATTATATTTCAAATAAATGAAATATATTCCATATAAATGAAATATATGAATTGGGCCAATTTCATATATGAAATATATATTTTCACCAAATATATATTTTTCCGTGTGGGAGATGAGAGAAGAGTTGGGCTGAGTTGGACTGAAAGTGCGGTGGAAACGGAAAAAAGTTAGATTTTTTACTGGTATTTGCCGTTTACACCGCAGGTTTTAGTCCAACTCAGTCCAACTTTTCTCTCATCTAACTCCCGGTGGAAAGAGCCCTAATGACTCTCTCTGGTGAATTATAGAGATCCTAACTAAAAATGAATGTAACAAAGCGAAGACGTATCATTGATAGTGATGATGATTCTCTACCAGTACCATCAACAAGTGAAACTAATGATGCTTCAACAAATAATGCGAGAAGAAGTAAAACTGGCAGTAATTCCAAAAGCGAGAAATACGATTCATACTTCACATTTACTTTCGATAATGTGAAGGGAATTGAGGTTAAGTTTGCTCGTTACACCGTAGACAATGCCTCTGTCAATACTGCATTTATCAGAGAACTGCAGAAATCGCTGGAGGATAATGATGTTGCATTTGATTCAGAAAATCAGCATTTCCACTATTTTGCTCACGTGATCAACTTGATTGTATAGGAATTACTTAAAACACTAAAAGTCGAAGTAGATACACTGGATGAAGTGGACACAAGGTCTGAATTCATTGATAGTGATGAAGAGACTGATGACGAAGAGGATTTGGAAGCAGCCGATGATGAGACGAGTCGTGATAAAGCAATTCCAGTGATAGAACGGCTTCGATCTGTGTGCAAAAAAGTGAAGAGGTCAGAACAGCTGAGTTTCAAATTGAATCAATATTGTCAAGTCTTCGATGAAATACAAGTCCAGCTACCACTAGACGTTTCCACCAGGTGGAATAGTACCCACGACCTTTTGGTGGCTGGATTGAAAATGAGAAAAGCCATAACAGCCTTAACACGGAACGACAAGAAACTCAATCATTTTTTCATAAGTGAAGACGAATGGAAACTCCTCTCTGTCATTCAGAAATTTCTGAAAAGTTTTAAGCAGTTTTCAACGTTTTTGGGTGGAGATAAATACCCAACTCTTCCAGCTGTAGTCGTTGGTGCTGATATTTTTCTAGATAACCTGGAAAAACTGTTTCACTCATTGGATTGGAAAAAAGATCGGAATCAAGATGATGAAATGTTGATTGTTAGTCTTCAAGCAGCTCGAGACAAGCTGGTAAAGTATTACAACATGACTAATTGGATTTACGGTGTGGTACTGATACTGGATCCTCGACACAAACTCGAAACATTCGAGAAAACGCCATGGGGTCGAGTATTGAGAGAAGAATCTGACAGAGTGTTCAAGACGATATTCCAGGAAAATTACATTGGACCAGCATCAATTCTGCCTGAGGATAAAGATACTCTGGAGACCAGTACAGAGTCAGATGATGGATACACTCACAGTTTGAAGCAGGTGTATAATTCACGAAAGCAAGAAGAGTGGGAGGAGGAATTGAATAATTATTTTTCATTCGCGAGAGCTGGTATGAAAGAAAATATTTTGAAATGGTGGAGTATCAATGAGAAGAGTTTTCCTCGACTCGCTGCGATGGCCCGAGATTTTTTAGCTATCTGTGCATCGAGTGTCCCTTCTGAAAGATTATTTTCACGAGCTGGTCAAATTGTTAGGAAGCATCGTAATCGACTAAGTAATGAAAATATCAAGAGTCTACTCTGCCTGAATTCATGGTTCTCTTCACCGTTAGCTCCTACGATTAAAAAAAAGCTCTTTGAACAATAAAAAACTCAAAATATATCACTTGAAGTACATTTTTTTAAATAAATTATCTGTTGTTTAAAAATTTGTAGATTTTATTTCTTGTCTCGAATTTCATTCTCTCTTGTCTCTTGTTGGAGACTCTCTTGTCTTGTCTTGTCTTGCTCAGCCAAACAAGAGAAAATCGTATGTCTTGTCTTGTCTCTTGTCACCATTCTCTTGTATTGTCTTGTTTCTCTCACTCTCTTGTGGCATCACTACACATATGTGTATATATAGATCTCGAGTACTATATAGCTCGCTGGTTTTTTTTTATACTTTCGCTCTCAGGTCAACAAAAGCAGGAATATCAATGAATTTCTTTGTGATTCCGAAGTGAAGTTTTTCTTTTTAGACTTGTTACGGGTCACCTCATAGCTACTAATTTTTTAATAGTTCTTATCATACCCATTGTCATGCGTACACCTGTAAAAATAGTGGAAAGCTTCTAATTCCATATGTATACCATAAATGGAATATAAAATGAGATATCAAAGACGAGAAGTCAGTTGGCATTGAACATCCCTCCTGATTCTTCAAAATGTACCGCACAGTATTCATCCTGATGATTATCATGATTATCGCAATTTCTTGCAATACATCACTGGTGAGTATAACTTTCAATTGCATGATTGATTCTGCACGATAGAAATTCCGGAATTTTTGAGAATATAGTTTTCCTGTTAAATGGAATTCCAGGCAAGGACTTTGAATTGCATAGATGGAGAGATTGATTGGTGTCAGTCGGAAGAGACTACACGGAGAAAAAAATACAGTAAAAATTCGGGTGCTAGCACGGTAAAATGGGTGCAATCGCCAAGCACCTGGAATTTTCCTATGCAGCACCGGAAAAATTCCTATAATCACGAGAAAAATTCATATAAATACGAGAAAAATTCCTACAAATATATGAAAAATTACTGTAGTTACAGGAAAATTTCAGGTGCTTGGCGATTGCACCCATTTTACCGTGCTAGCACCCGAATTTTTACTGTATTTTTTTCTCCGTGTACAAAGAAATGTCATGTGAGTCATTTTCACTATTTCTTTAGAAGAATAGATTTTTCGATTCTTCATCAGTTCTATCAGATCATTGTTCTATCCTCTATTTCTAATTGAATAATCAAGTCACGTATATTCTAACAAAGCAGCACCTAGTCGATCTGATTGTTCAGCTGAACATTATGATTTCTTTGACACCACGATCTGATGTGTTATTCCATTATTCCACTATTGAATAGTTCATATTTCAATAAATAATTAAGATAGAATTTTTCCATTCTTTTTCCCGAATTCCTGAGGAAAACTGATTCAAGAAATACATGTCGAATCCCGGCGCTAAAACAATCATAATCATATTTCCATCATTACATTACATTTTTTTCTTCATAAGGCATTGATAATGAAAGAGAAAATTGTTGAATAATTTGAGATTCAAGGCTATACTTGGATTTTCTGGAGTAGCTCATAATGTACTCTACTCTAATATCGATTTCAGAGAGAAAAATATTGTCAATCCGTTTCGAATCCATCTGAAGACATGATAATGAGTCCTGTTCCAATCGAATTTCCATTAATCGGAGACATAGAGACTTTATACCATCAGTTAATGGAATATTTGAGTGACTCCAGTCCAGTTGCTCAGTAGTAGATGTGAGATCTGAATAATAAGATCAACGTTTTTCTCATCTGAATAAATTTCTTATATTTTTCACCGATGTATTATTGAAATAAACAATTTTCCTTGCAATCATCGGATTGGGTGAATTCTTCAATTTTAGACCTTTCATGTATGTAATTATTGGTAGCATGAGACGAAGGAATGAATGCTTTTTCGATACTTCTCTTATCTAACTGTCGCAAAAACCTTCACGGTCGATTGACTCTAATGCTCGTGACAGCATGTTTCATTAGAATAGCGGATGATTTCCTAAAAAAATAACAGACTGGATCTGAGGCATCGTTAAATTAGATAATTGTGTGGAGCCAACGCGTCACTGACCCCTGAAGTATACGGGAATATAATCTGATGTCCATTACACATATCAAAAATGGATTATTAGCCTTTTCCAAATTTCAGAAAGAACAATATTGTCAATGGAGGAACATGAAAAAAAAAAGATTCTCCTAATTATCTAAGTGAAATTAATTTATCTTGATTAAGTTGAGTTATGAGAATGAATATTAATGAAGGAAAACTTGAATGAAAATAAGGACTCACAATCATCCTCATGAACATTAATACCCCTTATTCGATACCAGAGTTTATTACCCCAGGTGAACTTTTTTCTTCATTAATGCGAGTTAAAATAAAAAACAAGCTAAGTTGAATAATGAACCTAAAAAAGTTGGACGTTGAGGTCGCAATGAATTACAAAGGCGATGAGGAGAAAAATATTTTTAATAAAATTTTATTACAGGAGGCTCATCCAACTTGTCTTGGCACGGAATTCAGTGAAAAAAAGAGCGAATTTTTTTTTCAGTACAAAAAGGTTGAAATGTGGATTGGGGTTTTATAAGGTCACTGCACAAATTAATCCCGGCCAATTGATGCTATCGTGTTGGTTTACCCTCATTAATATATGTAAACCTTGGGTAAATCTTATATGGGTGTTTCTTTGCAAATTGTCATTTTCTTGTCCTCTGGATTTCCTAAACTTAAAATGGTGGAACAGTGATCAAATTGTTCTACATTTTCGAAGTCGAGGTGCTACTCCACAATATCCATGAAAGCTAGCCGTCTTTGACCTATTTATTTCGGGCTAGGAAGCAAAAACTGTCCTAAATGTCACAACCGTGGAATGTCCTTATTATCAAATTCAGGGTTTCGTCAGTAAAATCTATGGAATATACTGCTACAAAGGAATTTCCTGCATACAGATTGCAGAGTATTATAGAAACTATACTGCCAGACGAAATTTTTGGAAGAATAACCATCCTACGCTCGTTAAATGAAACCAAAACTTTGTCCTACAGTTTTATCCCAAATATGAGAAATTTGAATTAGACTGTGGTGGCGCCATTTCTGATATTTCAACATGGCACACGTGGCAGAATTTCAGAGTGGAGATGTCACACTCAGTGTTTATACCGGTATAGGTTAAGGTAGTTATCCTGTGGCGTAATCGTGACAAACAGGGCCCATGGGGTGCATATGATAAGTGATATAGGAGTAACGGGATTTGCATATAATTTACAGTCGACTCCCTGTAACTCTCACTCCTTCTAGCTTATCAGCCATCGTTCTTCTTCTTCGATTTTTATGGCACTGACTACGGTGTGTCTTGCGGCCGTATCAGCCGTCGTTGAGCGGAGGAAAATGTTTCCCCCACTACTCGGGTAACGGCGAACGCGAGACGAAGGATCCTTCATTGGGCAATTTTCACTTAATAGTCTCGGAGTTTTTTTTATAATATTTTAATTATAATGACCACTTAAATGACGATTGTCTTTGTTTGTATGTTTGAAAAATCAATAAATAAATTATTGATTAAATTACAAGTATTTTTCATTCATAAAGCCTGTCATAAAATAATAACGAAAATTAAAAATATCAAACTGTTCTGACAGTTCATTGAGAGGTTAGGGACGTTTCTGCCGTACGACAGTGGCTATCGCGTTCTCACTCCGATCGTCGCATTATCTCTAGTATGTGGGAGTTTCGAACTTTGTGCATGATTATTTAATTAACTATGAGTCAGATCGATCTGAAAAAATTTTGAACAATGCGTGAAGGATCATTTTACAACATGGTGGTTTTTAGAAAAAACGGTAAGACGCTTTTTTTTTATATAAAAGTAGAGGTAAATTCGGAGGGACCTAGTATAGGGGGTTGCGTGTTAAGGGGTCTGCATAAGCTTGAAATTTCAAAAAATCGTTTTTTTTTTATTGCATGCCTTGATAGCCTAGAGTCTTATCTTCAATTTCCAGCAAACATTTTATGGAAATTCCGCAAACTGACTGAGTTATGACGATTTTTATGGAAGGCCACCTCGAGCGTCCTACACCGCCTACGGTAGGTGCCCCACTTCAATAGGTGGTATGGTTGCAATGGTCCTCTGCGTACTGACACCTTCTTTGAATTATTCGATTCTAATTATTCTTCTGAATTCTTACTAGTATTATTCATTAGTTTACTATTCCATGAATTAAGAATGACGTGACCCCCCGCAGGTCATGACTCCTTGCACAATAAAAGCAATTGTTTCTCTACCTGTTCATTTACTTACTCGTAGTTAGTAATAGAGTACAGATCATCAGTTAGATTGTATTATACGTGACGAAAATGCACCGAACGCAATTTGAGCGCAAAAGTTCCAGAAATAGTAGAGGACGTCCTGGCCTCACTAAAAAAAGAAAACTTCCGATTCCACCGAACCGTTGGGCATCAAAGAGTGATGCTCACGATATGAGCACGGCCGCAAAAAAATTAAAAACAAATGACTTAGAGGTACCAATGGATGCATCGTTCGGATATCGGATCATAAACTTTTCCAGCATTTTTTCTGCTATTAGTGAAAAAGTGAAGTGTAAAAATTGTAATGGAGAAGTTAAATTCCAAGAAGTAAATGTTGCTGGATTGGGATTTCAATTACTGGTTTCTTGTAGCAAGTGTAAGCCTACGAAAGTAACAGCGTGCCCCAAAATTGATCAAGTTTATGATTTGAACAAACGAATAATTTTCGCTTTTCGATTACATGGAATTGGTTTGAGTGGAATTGAAAAATTTTGTGCAATAATGGATTTGCCGAGCCCTACTTTCAAACACTCTTATGACGGGATTGTTAAGAATATTCATCAGGCTACAAAAATTGTATGCAACTCATCAATGAAAAATGCCGCGAAGGAAGAGGAAAGGTTAAATGAAGACAGCGGGAATGCACCAGGTCTTACTGTCTCGGGGGATGGCACTTGGCAAAAACGTGGCTTTTCATCCCTTTATGGTGTAGCATCACTCATTGGACATTATTCATCGAAAGTCATAGACTTTGGGGTGAAATCTTCATATTGCAAAGCTTGTGAGCATTGGAGCAAATTGAAACATACCGAGGAATACACTGAATGGCTCCTCACGCATGAAGGAAATTGCAGTGCCAACCACAAAGGATCAGCTGGAAAGATGGAAGTCGATGCAATGACAGAAATGTTCACAAGGTCAGAAGAACTTCATGGAGTGAGATATGTGAACTATATCGGAGATGGTGACAGTAAGACATTCAAGGGGATACTCGAGTCAGAACCATATGGAAAAGAAGTGATAGCGAAAAAGGAATGTGTTGGGCATGTCGAAAAAGGATAGGTACGGCATTGCGTAACGTGAAGAAAGAAAATCTAGGTATTGGCGGAAGGGGAAAGTTGACTGCGAAGCTCATCAGTGAACTCACTATTTATTTTGGACTTGCGATTAGACGGCATTCGCATTCAATCCATGAAATGAAAGCAGCTATTTGGGCCACATTCTACCACAAAATTTCCACCGATGAAAAACCACAGCATCATCCCTGTCCTCCCGGGGTAGAGTCCTGGTGTTCGTGGCAAACACCGAAAAAAAAAAATTCTTGAATCAGGCATATTATATGCTTGATTTGAGCATAAATAATATTCTCAAATCAGGAATATTATATGCCTGAATTGGGAATATTATTCTCAATTTGAGAATATTATTCTCAAATCAGGAATATCTATATGCTCGAATCGAGCATATTTTATTCTCAATTCGGGAATAATATTCTCAATTCAAGAATAATATTCCCAATTCAGGCATATAATATTCCTAAATCAAGAATATTTATATGCTTGAATCGGGCATATTTTATTCTCAATTCGGGAATAATATTCCCAATTCAGGCATACAATATACCTGATTTAAGAATATTATTCTTGAATTGAGAATATTATTCCTGAATTGAGAATAAAATATGCCCGATTCGTGCATATAAATATTCTTGATTTAGGAATATTATATGCCTGAATTGAGAATAAAATATGCTCGATTCGAGCATATAGATATTCCTGATTTGAGAATAATATTCTCAAATTGAGAATAATATTCCCAATTCAAACATATAATATTCCTGATTTGAGAATATTATTTATGCTCAAATCAAGCATATAATATGCCTGATTCAAGAATTTTTTTTTTTCCGTGAAGGGCTAAGGCAAATGGATCACTGAGGCAGTATAAGTATAAAGAACCTCTTCCTGAAGTCGTTGCCGATGTCATCAAGCCAGTATATGAAAAACTTTCTCGAGATGACTTATTGGAGCGATGTGTAGGTGGGTTTACACAGAATAACAACGAAAGCCTCAACGCCAACATTTGGAGCTTTGCACCAAAAACGAACAACAATGGTCTCACTGTAGTAGAAATCGCAAGTAACTTGGCTGTGAGTATTTTCAATGATGGATATCAAAGCGTTCTTTTCATGATGCAAGAAATGGGATTGACGATTGGGCCCAATTCCCATGCAAAATGCCAAAGAATCGATGTGCAGCGGATAGAAACGGCTAATCAGTGTGCACAGTAAGCGTCAAAAGAAGTCCGACAACTTCGTCGAGCAGCTCAAAAAGAAGCTGAAGATATTGCTGCTGCTGCAGAGGGATTACTTTATGGCGCCGGAATCGCAGATTAAAGGTAATTTTTATTTTCTTATTTTTTATTATGTAATTTTCTTTTTGAAGCTCATTTGGAACTAGTCGCCTACTCACCAGAGTAATTTTTTTTCCTGCATTTTTTTTTGCAATTGTTATTTAAACAATTGATTTGTTTATTTACAAAAAGTAAAAACTTTGAGGACGAGACAATGCCTATGTGCTTCTTTCCCGTGCCCAAAAATATGAGCAAATGCCAAAGGTATGAGACAATCTCCTTAATTCATACGAAAAATGTGCACGGTTAATGCACATTTTTCTGCCCGATTTTCTTTTGCGTTTTTCTCGAAACTATAGTTTTCAATGGCATGGGGGGTGTAACTCGAAAACTATCCATCCGATTTACTTCTCCTTTGGACAGCGCATAGTTAATAACATTTTCTTCGGTATGGCCCGATCATTTTTGAAGTGAAACTTCTTACGGCTCGTTGGAGGGTAAATTTAGTATCGGATGAAACGAAAAATAACGACAGGGAAAGGGAGGGGGTAGCGCGCGTGGTGGGGGAGCTCGGGTAGAATGAGACATGGGAGAGAAGCGAAAATATGACAAACTCGGAGTAGGGAAGGGGAAACGCGCGTGGTGGGGCACTAGATGGAGTCTATGGACGGTGAAGGGGGTGCGGGGTCTGTACTGTAAACCCGACTATAGGCACATTCGAGGGAGAGACTTTGCGCGTTTTTCCCGACATAAAACTTAATTTTTTCTTCCGTTATAAATGTTTTATAAATAGAAGCTAAAATATCACATGTCCTTTCTCATAAACCTAGCTCCCTAATGAATTAATCAATAAGGGAAATTCATTCTGTTATCAAAGAACGGTTTTATTCGTAGGAATATTTGTGATCTAGGGGATGAGCTCGGAAAGTTTCACTTCTATCGCGTAGGCTTCTACGCACCACTTTTTTTTTGTTATGTTGATACATTTGTTAATAACAAATGTTTCAAGTCATTTTTTCCGGTTGAAAATGGATTTTTTTCTTCCAAAGCTTGCCATTTTTGTAATTTTCAAAATTTCGAAAAATCATCGGGCCATACGGAAGTTCTATCATCGTACTGGAAGTATAATTTTTTTTTTTTTCCAGATCACCCCTAGTGGTCGTCACACCCTCCACCGAGTGGCCGTGCCGCGACGGAGGCCCTGCGTTTGAATAATAATAACTATTGTTTATAAATTTTTTTTCCATTAAAATAAAAAAATCAAGCTTTGCAAGAGTGTCTGTTTACTGTGTAAAAAATTCAACCTCATCATGGCAATACTCTCGTTACGAGGAGAAATCGAAAATCAATCTGTTTTTGGTGCCCCAAGCTTATGCAGACCACTTAATGCACCGTGAAAATGCAAAATTTGATCATTCCTTTCTCGGCTCCTGCTAGTCAGATCGATACCAGATTTTCAGAGATGGTCAAGTAGACTCTTCTTTATCGCTGGTAAAAATTTCATCAAATCGGTAAGAAGAACGATTCACACGATAACTACCTTAACTAGTCAGATCTATACCGAGAGGAATTCTATTCAAGAATCTAAAACGGTAAGTCACAAAATAATCTGTCACTACCGTGGTCTCGTGATTCTCACATGTCGTAGAATATTTTAGCTCAACTCTCTATGTTAAAAGTAACATTTATTGGCCTGAAACTTTTTCTCTTTGGAGATCAGTGAATTCCAAACCGGTAAGCAGTGAGGTTAGGTTAAACGCAATATGTCCGTGTGATATTATGCATAAAATAGGGAAAATCACGTTTCATAGCTGTCAGTATTAGAAAAAAGTAAAAGCGATGTAGTCGACGGTGCAAATTGATAATTAAATATGTTTCATGGGTTTAGATGGTGCAAACTCAGAGTAAACGTTGTGGGAATCATCAAATAATGCTGGATCAATCTGTGCCGAATCAAAATGATGTTTCAAAACTCCAAAAACCGAAGAAAACTATACAGAAGAAGAAAGGGAAATTGTATCAACAAGATCGTTTGAAGAAGAAAAGAGAAGCAGAGCGGGAGAGATGACAACTGATAAGGAAAAATCCAGAGAATCATGAGCTTTATTGTAGAAAAGAACGAGAAAGGAATCGAAAGAGGAAGGCTGCTGGAAAATTCAAAAGCATTGATCAGTTATCAGAGAGGGAGAAACGCATTCATTGTTGTAAACAGAATGAGCGGAAGAGAAAATTAAGGCTCAATCAAAATTCATTATCCAGATCACCTCAACAAGTCGTGAATAAGGATAGTGTAGTCTCGAAACAAGCTAGAGTAGGGAAGAAAAAGATTGTTAAAAATATGAGGAAATGTTATCGTGATAATCGAAAATTGAAGGAGCATAATTTGAACCTCACGAAAACTTTGAATACACTGAAGAAGAGGATTGCAAGGGTGCACCAGAAAAAAACGACATCTCTAAATTCCAAAGTAAATGATTTTTTGAATAAAAGACGAGTGGACGAGGAGAAAACTCCTCACGAGTGAAGGTTTAATGCAACAAATGAGAGCTACCTACAAAGATACAACGAACGAGAAATATAAACAAATTCTCGGAAGAATTTTGTGTGGAAAGGTGATAAGGAAATATCGCCTAGACCTACTGCAATATATTAGGAAGGAAAAGGCTGGTCAGAAATTGATTAAAAAAAAAATCAAGTGTTTCTATGAAGAAAATTCCAAAAATGATCCAGGTAAGAGACACACTAGACAAGTGAATGGCCAACTCGTATCAAGACATTACATGAATGCGAGTGTGAAGGATTTACACTCTAAATTTAATGCAGAAAGCTCGGTTCCTGTAAGTTACTCTCTCTTCGCTAAGAATTGTCCATCGTATTGCGTTACTCCGAACGTTACACAACGAGATACGTGTGCCTGTTCTGTCCACGAAAATTTTGGATTATTAATCACTGCACTACACAGGATGAAGTTATCTTACTTACTCTTATAATACAGGAGAATACGATTGAAAAAGTAATCACTCGGATCACACGTATTGAAAGATCGGAATAATGCCTTTCTAGAGTGTATCAGGTTTGCGTGAGTAAAGAAGTGGTTTTTAGCTTTCAAAACGTAAATCTGAGTGAGGAAATGTTCTATCTGAAGTGGGAAACATCCACTGTCACGCGAATCAATGAGGTAACCCAAAAAACAATTACTTTAAGAATTACGAAAAAGAATAAAATCAGATACAAAGTCCATGCAGTGAAAGATATGTTGAGGATCGAGTTGGAATTTTTAATGGCCCACGAATATCGAGATGTTCACCAGAAGAAAATCATGGAAAAATTAACAGAGAACTTGGAGAGTGAAGAAATAGTTCTACTGATCGACTTCAGTGAGAATTATGCGTGTAAATACGGTACAGAAGTTCAGTCAGTACATTTTAGGGCGAGCAGAGAGCCATATACCCTACATACCGGTGTGCTGTACGCCGCTGATTTCAAAAAGGGCTTTGCTACATTATCCGGATCTCTCAGGCATGATCCTGCAGCCATCGGTGTCCATCTGAAGAAGATCATCAATGCCTTTTTACCTCAATATCCAGCAGTCCAGAAGCTCCATTTTATGAGTGATGCCCTACCACTCAGTACCGAAACCGCAAAATGTTCTATCTCGTAACACAGCACCTACCTAAATACTATCCACAAATTGATTATTGGGGTGCCATCACCTCATTCATGGAAAAAGTCCAGCTGACGGGATTGGAGGTTGTTTAAAGAAAACAGCAGACAATCGAGTAAGCTATGGAAACGATGTTTCCAATTTCGAAACCCTTATTTCTACACTTCGCACTCGAGTGAAATCAGTACACATTGATATTGTAATGAAGGAAGAAATTGGACCTATCGATAATGTCTTGCCTGCCGAAGTGAAGCCTTTCCAAGGAACCATGAAGGTGCATCAATATACTTGGCAGAGAGACAATCCCGGCCTCGTTTTTTTTCAATTCCCTTAGTTGTTTCGACTGTCCTCCAGGTACCGATTGCGTTCATTTTTCCCTAGGTTCAATGGATTACATTATTAAAATCCCATCCTTATTGAAAAATCCCCCTATGGTATCTCATGAAGTTCCTAAAAAGAAAACAAAATCCAAAGATGGAGGAAAGAGGGGTAAGAATGGAATTCCGAAATCCACGCATACAGTGTTCCCATATCCCTCACTCAGGAGAAGTTCAAGGTGCTGATTCTCGTTCTCAATTTTTGTTTTCACGAATAATTTTTCCAATTCTTTGTTTTCTGATTCTTTTTCTAATTATTTTTTTAATTTCTTTCATTTTTTTTTCTAATCCTTTACAGGAACAAAAACACGTGATTGGAGTGATATCTTGTCATCGTTATGAATCAATTATCAATATTAATTATTGTCCTTGCTTCGATGTGATGATTTGAACAAAAACTCTAGTAATAAGTCTGAAATTACCCTGTGATTCACTAAACGATGAGGAACAAAGTATTATCTACACCCAAAAAAAAAGATGGCTGGATCAAGTCGAGAAATCGACCTGCTTCAAGCAGGATATCTATGGCTGAATCAAGCCGGATTTTCGACTTATTTCAAGCAGGAAATCGACTTGATTCAGGACGGAAGAGGTCAAGTCGGAAACCCGACTTGATTCAGCTCGGTTTCCGACTTGATTCAGGTCGGGTTGCGACTTGATCCAAGTCGAATGGGGGCAGGTCGATTTCTCGACTTGATTCAGTCATCTTTTTTTTTGGGTGTAGTTTAGTCCAGTAAATGTAATGAAACAATCGTTCGTGTTCAAAATAAACTAAAGTGGTTACGAAAAATGGATATATATCATTCTAGAGATATCAAACAAATCAATAAAGTTATTTTATAATGAAAAAAAATTGATTCCTTTTATTGAAATACAAGAATTTGTTAAAGTTCATTGAGACGGTCACTACCGTGGTTACGGAATAGCATCAATACTCGATTACTCCAGATCTTTAGAAGTTGTAGTAAAGTGATGTTAGTAGTATATTATTGAACCATTATGACGTACAAAAACGTGCAAAACTTTGCTCTGTAGATATTTTTGAATTTGGAAAACTTGGGAAGTAAAAAATCAGAATTTGCAGAGAAACAATAAAATTTTTAAACAATAAAACTTGATATATTAACCCTAGATTGGTCACCCTATGAGGGATTCGCAGCGTCGCGTCGTTTTTATTTTTTTTCTGCTGATTGTTTAAGCGGAAAATTCTAAAAAAATTTGTATTCGTCAATTGGAACCTTTAACATGTTATCATATTTTTTTGGCTGTCTATATTCGTACCCCTTGGTGGCTGGTGCCTGGTGTCTGGTGGCTGGTGTCTAGTGAATGGTGGCTAGTGGATGGTGACTTGTATATGCCGTTTTGTGTCTGGTGGCTGGTGGATGGTGACTCATATGTGCCTTTTTTGTGTCTGGTGGATGGTGGCTAGTTGATGGTGGTTGGTGACTGTTGGATGGTGACTCGTATATGCCTTTTTCGTGTTTAGTGGCTAGTGGCTGGTGACTGGTGGATGGTGACTCATATATGCCTTTCTCGTGTCTGGTGGCTGGTGGGTGGTGGCTGGTGCATGTCAGATGGTGGATGGTGATTCGTATATGCCTTTCCCATGTCTGATGGCTGGTGGCTTGCAAAATTATGATAGTACTGAAACTTCGAAATTATAATATCAATTAATAATCAATGGATTATTCACTATTGATAGAAATAAATCCACTCTGCTGTAACGTAAGCAATGCACGGGTAATCTCAACATAGCCGCGGGTGCAGTAGAAATTTACTAGGTTTAGTCACTAGATTGCTCGATACACTGTTCTCCCTTCCACTTTTTCTTTAATTTCATCGCTGATTGAAACTGGAACAATTTGGAGGCAAAACTGACATTACCTACTAAGTTTCAGGCTTTTTCGGGGAAATGCCCTATGCACCGTAAATACTAGTATCCATGTGTCGGTCTCGCACCGACTAAAACCCTAACCTAATGTAGCTACCGCTCTTCCTTCAGGTGGTCGAAGTGTGTGTGTGTGTGTGTGTGTGTGTGTGTGTGTGTGTGTGTGTGTGTGTGTGTGTGTGTGTGTGTGTGTGTGTGTGTGTGTGTGTGTGTGTGTGTGTGTGTGTGTGTGTGTGTGTGTGTGTGTGTGTGTGTGTGTGTGTGTGTGTGTGTGTGTGTGTGTGTGTGTGTGTGTGTGTGTGTGTGTACTCTGTCGCATAGAAAGGGAGTGAGCAAAGAATGGAAGCACAGAGTAGAAAGGAAGTCATGATCTCGACCACTTGAAGGAAGAGCAATAGCTAGATCCTCCCTCGCGAGGATGCCTAGGGGCAGTGCACGGAGCTTCATCAACCTAGCAGAACGAGTATGTTGGAATCATTTCTTTCTATGCGGGATAATAATTTCCATGGACCATATTTTTGTGCTTATAATGTGCTATGTGAATACCTCACTTAGAATCCTTGTTCTGCTAGGTTGATGGAGCTGTACCACGGCGAATATGAGGACAAGAATCACCCGGCGGTGGTTTTTCAGTTTAGTCGGTATTGATTGCACATCAGACTTGATTGAGTCCGACATAACACGAGAAGGGAACGCTTTCCAGACCGTGACACACACACACACACACACACACACACACACACACACACACACACACACACACACACACACACACACACACACACACACACACACACACACACACACACACACACACACACACACACACTTCGACCACCTGAAGGAAGAGCGGTAGCTAGATTAGGTTAGGGTTTTAGTCGGTGCGAGACCGACACATGGATACTAGTATTTACGGTACATAGGGCATTTCCCCAAAAAAGCTTGAAACTTCCAGTGTCAATCAGCGATGAAATTAAAGAAAAAGTGGAAGGGAGAATAGTGTATCGAACAATCTAGTGACTAAACCTACTAAATTTCTACTGCACCCGCGGCTGTTAGGATTAGCCGTGCCTTGTTTACGTTACAGCAGAGTGGATTTATTTCTATCAATAGTGAATAATCCATTGATTATTAATTGATATTGTAATTTCGAAGTTTTCAGTAATATTATAATTTTGCAAGCCACCAGCTATCAGACATAGGAAAGACATATACGAATCACCATCCACAATCCGACATCCACCAGTCACTATCCACCAGCCACCAAACACGAGAAGGGCATATATAAGTCACCATCCCCCAGCTACCAGGCACAAAACGACATATACAACCCACCATCCACCAGCCACCAGCTACGAAAAAGCATATACGAGTCACCATTCACAAGTCACAAGCCACCAGCCACAAGCCACCAGCCACCAACCACGAAAAAGGCCTATACGAGTCACCATCCACCAGCCACCAGCCACCAACCACGAAAAAGGCCTATACGAGTCACCACCCGACGGCCACCAGCCACCAGCCACTAGACACGAAGAAGGTATAGACGAGTCACCATCCACCAGATACAAAACGACATATTCAAGCCACCAGCCACCAAACACGACAAAGGCATATACGAGCCACCATCCACCAGCCACGAAAAAGCATATACGAGTCACCATGCACAAGCCACCAGTCACCAACCACGAAAAAGGCCTATAAGAGTCACCATCCACCAGCCACCAGCCACCAACCACGAAAAAAGCCTATACGAGTCACCACCCACCAGCCACCAGCCACTAGACACGAAGAAAATATAGACGAGTCACCACCCACCAGCCACCAGACACAAAACGGCATATTCAAGCCACCATCCACCATCCGCCAGCCACCAGCCACCAGACACCAGGCACCAGCCACCAAGGGGTGCGAATATACACAGCCTATTTTTTTTAACTCATATTTTACGCAATTCGTGGAGTAATATAATTAATTTCAGAAGCTGAGAAGATTTTTCCCATGTTAAATGAAATCGCTCGTCTTGCGATGTTGCCGAAACTCACTCAATGCGCCCGACCAGTGTAGCGTGAATTCGGCAACTAAACGTTTTCGCCTAAATAGCACGGCCAGCGAAAGGCTCATGAGGCGACGAAAGTCGTAAGGTCGCAAAACGCGACCAATCTAGGGTTAAAATGAAATTTTATTCTCCGTTTAAGAAATATTGTCCTGATGAGAATAAATAATGTCCAAGTTGTGTTAAATTTTACCTTTCCAGCACAGTAATTTTTGTCTAGATTTCAATAAAAATTCTAGGTTTGGTTAGTAAATTTTACTATTCGTATGGATAGAAATCACTCTACCGGTAGGATAGCAATTACTGTACTGTCAGGGTAATTTTTATCCAGACAGAATGGTAAAATTTATTAATCAAACCTAGAATTTTTATTGAAATCTAGACAAAAATTACTACGCTGGAAGGCTAAAATTTAACATTTAATAATATCCAAGGTGGATATTATTTATTCTCATCAGGACAATATTTCTCAAACGAAAAATAAAATTTAATTTTTAAATATCAAATTTTATTATTTAAAATTAAATTTTAATAAATTTTTGAATGGGATGGTAATTTTTACCGATTATTTTTCCCATCCAAATTTCAGCCAATAGGATTGCACCATTCGACGTTATTTTGTATAGTCAACACGGTATTCAACTGATAATTTTCGATAATTTCACTGGTAATTTTTCATGTTGCCTATATATAAAGAACAAAAGACGAGAAATCAAGTTAAATCCCATCCGATCTGACAGATTGAATTTTTAACCGCGAATTTTGTCTCATGGTGCAATCTTATCGGCCGAAATTTGGATGAAAAAATAATCCCCCGAATACCACTCGAGCTCCCAAATTAATGAAGCTCTTGTGGTATTACATGCGAAAATTTCTCTCCGTGTACGAATACAAAAATAACGAGATAGGAGAATGGATGTTGTAGATGCAGATTTTTTGTTGGTCATGCCAAATCGAAAAGGGAGAATACAATAATTTTGTCATGATTCGTTCGACAAAATCAAGGAATAAACATGTTCCGGATCAGTGGTTGGGCTTCGAGCCAATGAAAACTTTGAGACATGAGGAGTAACTAAAATTAATGGAATTCTGGAAACCTGATTTCATTGGGATCCTACAGTAATGATGATAAAAATTTTTGACACATTGTCTTTTTTTTCTAAGAACCATGTGCAAAATTCCAGATTTTTTGTGAGTCTAGATAAGATTTAATGAACTTACAGAACAGTTTATAGATCATCTCCCGTTTCTCCAAATTATCTTTAATCTTCCAACCGAATAAATTAAAAAAACTCCCACAAAGCTAATGTTTATCCCCATCATTAACGTCCAAAGGCGACTAATAATCGATGATAATGCCCACGGTTGATTGCTCTGTTTTCGCAAGGCTGCTATTACTGCTGAGACCTGTCATTATCGGTTCCACTGTGTGGCAACTTCCCACAGTCCATACGTTCTGTCGACTCGAGCTATCAATGGCTATAAATTTGGTTCAATATTCCAAATCGATCGCCTTGAATCCTCAAAATAATGATAACTCTGATACAATTAATACGGAACACTTGCACACTTGAAAACAGTCATGGAATGAGGTCACAGGGTCTCCACCGAAAAAAAAACTATTGAATACTCGATGACGTAACGTATGATCAATTATTGTTTGAGATGTATTTTTGAATGAAGCAGAATGCAGAGAAAACCAAGATGGATTTTCAATTATTCGTGACGTTCTCGGAATATGCCAAAGGCTTTTTTAAAAAAACATTTGACCTCGAGTGCTTCACTACAAGGCTTCTCATTGCACTTAGGACTTTATGGTTTGTCATGAAATTTTACTATCAATTTTGAATTAATCAGTTTCACTATAATTTGATATCCCCCTGGATATTTCAAGAAACATAATAATGCATTTTGTTATACCAAATGAAATTGTTTACTTGAAATTTTGAAGTGGTTCCAAGTCATTTCAGATTTAAGTAGTTTCTACAATTTTTGTCAAATAATTTCTGTAGTGAAGTGACAAAGCAGAAAAATGAAAATATTTCGATACTGAATCATTTTAGAGAACATTTTCGCCCACAAAAATGTCTCATAACTTTTATCTCTGAAATCAATCGTTAACAAACTTATCCATAGAGGATTCACTTGTTCTATTACATTTTACCACAAGAAATAGCATTCTAATTCTCCTTTGATATTTACCTCTTTGGAGTTCGCATGAAACTGCAGAAATTAATCAGACCCCTATTACCAGCACAATACGTATATCTCCAACTATTTCAAAATTCAAATTATCGTAGTTCGAGTTGTTAAATTTCAAAAGTTTCATCCTCGCATAACTCTAAATACGTCATCCCTCTCGCAACCAACAACAAAGTGAAATATTTCCTCTAGGCTGAGTATAATAATTGGAAGCATTAATCCTGGATAATTATAAAATCCAGATGTTGACAGCTGTGGAAGTAAACACGTACAGCAACATGAGGAAATTTCAACGAACGACAGAATCAAGAATATTTAAGTGTAATACCACTTGGATATTCTTAATGAAGACAGAGAAGAAAAAAATCCTGTTTTTCACAGATAGAATACATTTTCCTTTTGTTATACCCCCAATCCGGAGGCACATGAGTCCTTAATCCTCTCACCACCTTCATCCCAACTTCTTAGCTCGTTCGCGCTTAATACCTTTTTCTCAGTCATTTTGACTGCCGGGTGAACAAGTTTTTCCAAGAAAATTGAGTCGTTACTCCATGCCGAGATAGAGTTGAGAGAAGATGGTGGGTTAGGAAGGATGGGGGAGTCGTACGAGAGTGTGATGACGGTGTATACAACTAGACAACGGGATTTTTAGAGCTTGAAAGCTCTTTCGACGGAGAAGAATTATGGCAATATCTCAAGTGGAAATGCATTGAATATTGCACGGGAAGCAAAAACGTACATCACTCGGAGGGTGTAGTGTTCTTATTCTGATTCGGAGGGGGTAAAGGGGGAGGGGTGCAAGTGAATTCGGAGTTTTTAAAAAATTAGGATATACTTAGGACATTTTCATTAATAGTTTCAAAATTTTCCAACCAAAAATCATCATTTGTAGTAATGCCACAAGAGAGCAAGAGAAACAAGACAATACAAGAGAATGGTGACAAGAGACAAGACAAGACATATGATTTTCTCCTGTTTGGCTGAACAAGACAAGACAAGAGAGTCTCCAGCAAGAGACAACAGAGAATGAAATTCGAGACAAGAAATAAAATCCACAAATTTTCAAACGACAGATAATTTATTTTAAAAAATGTACTTCAAGTGATATATTTCGAGTTTTATTATTGTTTAAAGAGCTTCTTTTTAATCGTAGGAGTTAACGGTGAAGAGAACTATAAATTCAGGCAGAGTAGACTCTTGATATTCTCATTACTTAGTCGATTGCGATGCTTTCTAAAAATTTGAGCAGCTCGTGAAAATAATCGTTCAGACGGGACACTCGATGCACAGATAGCTAAAAAAAGAGATTACAAGACAAGACAAGAGATATCTTTCTCTTGTCGATTTGAAACAAGACAAGAGAAAGAATTTCTCTTGTCAATGACAGCAAGACAAGGCAAGAGGACTGTCTCGATATTACGAGACAAGACAAGAGGAATGGGAGTCTTGCCTTATCTTGTCTTGTGGCATCACTAATCATTTGCATGTACAACTCCAAGGTAGCGCCCTCCCCCCCTTCCACCTCCACTTGTCCATTCTTCTCCCTCGGAACACAAAACGTGAAATTCACAAAAGATAACATCCAGAAACTCGAAGGACAAGCCTCTTATCTCCCTCGCCATGCGCATCACCCTCTACCCCATTCCTCCCTTCAGCCCATCAAACCGCTGAAACCCCACTGCTTCTTCCACCCTTGCATTCCCGCCCCTCCCATGAGGAAAAAAACGATGGTAAAGCCAACTTAAAAAGAAAAAAACCAACCCCCCAACGTGTCAAAGGGCAGTGAAGTAGTATAAAAATAGCGGGTGAAAGGGCGAACAGAAAATGACTGCGTGTACTATCCGCCGGGAAAAAATAAACTCACATAGAAAAAAATGCCAACACGAATAACACAAAAACTGGAGGGGAAAAGAAAAGAAAAAATGAGGAGAACAAGGGCATAAAGAGCGAGAGACTGAGGTGAAGATGAGATGGGGAAAAATATTGTGAGAGGGTGGAATATGTAGCCCAGTGACCGCAATGCCGTGCAGTGTGTGGCGTTGAGCCATTCCTACCTCATCCCCTCTTCCATCACCCAGACCCCCTTCCTCCAGTATTGTGGGTCAGCGCATAGCACCTGTCTACGTGAGGACATACATCGGTGTCCCACAACGCTCGTCAGATAAGTCCGCCTATACATACGTTGAATTCCAAAGACCCTTGTAACGACTTACAAACAAGGGGTGAGAATAAAGGTAGCCATTCCCGAAAATTAGGTTCCCTTGAGTTGGCCATAAACCGATAGACTATGTCACGTGGTTAATAGTGATATTCACAGGCATTTGTGAGGGGATCACACACCCTATGCTGTTGTTTTTATTCATGTTGAATATATAAAGAACATAATCCGCATGCGCATGAGGAGATAGCTATTGTTGGTATTGTCTGCACGTTATACTTGGTGTTTTTACATGTATTATGCAGAATCAGACAAGGTAAATATTCGTTTTGGAAGAGTTCTCTGATTAGTATTTAAATGGTAAATATAATGATAAAAAGTTTAAAAAAAATTTTACAGGACATTGGAGTATTATTTAGGTTCATTATAACACATAGTTGATTGTGTGAAATGTTGAAAATTTCTAAAGAGGCCAGACTAACTGTCCAATTTTACTTCTCTTCCGTAATCTGCTCTCGCCTAGGGGTTATGGCTCGTTGTTAACCCGAAAAGACTCATTAAACGGTCTCGCTGTGCTCTGTTCCTCACACAACTATGTTCTCGGCATTGATAGTCTCAAAGGCAGTCAAACGGTTTCCCAATGGGAACTGGACTCATGTAGCTCAGTGATGAGACTGCTTACTCAGGGCAAACTTTGAAGCTACTCCAGCTGTTTTCTCATACAGTTGGAGGATGTATTAATGGAATACAATATTCACGAAGATATGATATTTGAACTAAAGAATTCATCTAAACCCGTGACTCAGCGAACTCATAATAATTTTCCCTCAATTTTAGGGGAAAATGTACGAATATTTTTTTTCTGTAGATCCAGAGATTTATCACAAAAAAATTCAGTTGAAATTTTTTCCTACAATTGTTAATTTCCTAAATGATCAACTGAGTAATAATGTCTTCATGTTCTACTCAACTCCCGGCAATAGGAAATAACTTCATTCACTATCATATGAGTTACTACAACTCAATAGAAATTGTTTTACTCGAGCATTTAGACAAAAAATTCACCCACTTTTTCCGTCAAAGTTGAACTTCCTTGAAATGTCGAAATTGTATCACGTTTGGGAGATAAAAATAGAATCACCTGACACGGAAGTATTGGAGTAATGTTGTAAAAGGGGAAGGTAGTGTATAGGTTGGTAGATAGAGAATGAGCGTGAAATAGAGAGAGAACTATAGATAAGGAGGTGGCTCTGGGAAGCACCTCTGAAGCACCTGTTGATCCTACGATTAAAGTTTGAAGGAAGAGTGACCGGTCGAACCATTTAACTGGACACGCTAAGGTATAGGAGAGAAGTCTTGAAGTTTTGCTAGGAATGATTATTCGCTGCAGGAGAGACAATTGAGGGCTTCTAGCGAGGGGTCTTTGGCCGTTGGAAGCTCAAAGGTCAAGAGTTAAACGGAATTGAATCTAACCATTGGTGGATAGAAGCAAAAACTTTAAATTCTATTACATCTAACACTTTTTTTCTCCAATTTCCCGTTTCCAAGGTCTTTTCGATATGTCTCGAATGGATTAATTGTGACAGTTTCTTCAATCAAATTAGTGATGAGATCACTTGAATATGATTATAATAATATTCTCCCAATTTTGTCTTCAATAATTAGTCAATTTCACAACTTTTCATGATTCTCCGTGCACCATGAGACGAAATTGAAATTTTAGAGATACCGCAAAAAGCAAACTGCATAAGCTATATACAAAATAAGCAATAACATATGTCTCCTAACATTTCTTCAACATCAGCTTCACTCGGAGTCGAAAATTATAATGATTAATTTTAAACAAAATAAATCAAATGCTTCACTACCTAGTTACAAAACTTTACGTCAACAATGACAAAAGTCACATGTTGAAAATATGAATGCAACGTCATTGTCAACAGTGATGCGTAAACGAAAATAATCATTGACATAGATTTTCCTAACATAAATAAAAATAGAGTGTCAACTTATGTTTTTCCAACCAAAACATCATTTGATTTTCAAGCCGAAGAAGCTTGACATGTTTTCTCTCTCGAGATGAATAGAATAAATGAAGAAAAACTTTTACAATTCCACCTCTTCTGGAATATCACGAATACTCAGACGTTATAGCATCAGAATATAGATCAGCTTTTTTGTTCGATATACTTTCTTTTATCTAGCTATGGAAAATAAATGAATGGATCATCACGTAAATCCTCATTCCGTATATCACGAAAAGAGCCAAAAGTCGGGTACATATCTCAGTTGAAAACATATTGCGAAAAGCTCCATGCAGGACACGTGTCGGCTGACAAACTACTCTGCATTGCAGCCTGGCATGGACTGGAAAACCCGACAAAGCCGTCGTTTATTTGATGTCATATGGATGATTCGCATTTATTCATGCTCACAGACTGTTGTATCTTAACGTTAATAAACAATGAAGTCATGTAGACATCAACTTGACACTAAACTCGTAACGTAACGCGTTCGATATCGGTTAAAGTAGCACATGTATTGGTCTGGGTGAAGTAAACAATTACATTGTTCAATAATCGTCATTTCTAATATATCCGTACAGCACCCTAATTACACCCTAAGCACTCTAATTACAATCAACATCAAAGGATCGAATCATGGTATTGAAATTCATTGTAAGAGTATTCATAAAAGTCCACCTCCTTTAATATTGGACAGGCAAAAAGATCTTTTTACAGCGTAAAATCCCTGATATAATAACAACGATAGAAATAATTTCTACGTCAGGGGTGGGAATTATAAAAAATCAACAACTCACAAAGCCAAGGGGATAAATATGAAACATAATTGTTCACGTGCTTCTGAAAACAATTCACTCTACGCTAGCGCTCAACGTCTACTCTATTTAAAGTAAAAAAAAAAAAAATGAAATAAATTATAAACTCACCCCAATGTGGTCATAGTAACAATGGTGTACCAAAAAGCTGCCGGAATAGAGGTAAAGTTGGTCCCCTCGACATTTTTCTCAGCATAAAACATGACAGTGGCAAATATTATGATCGCCATGGCCAGTGAAAAAACGAGAAATCCAAGTTCTGATGCACAAGATTTGAGCGTATAGCCAAGAATTCTCAAGCCCTGCGAATGTCGTGAAAACTTGAATATGCGGAAAACACGAAAGACCCTGAGGGTGACAAAGGCCCCGGACACATCGTCGTTGTCAGTTATACCAAGGCCAATGTAATAGGGTAAAATGGCGACAACATCGATTATTGACATAACTGAACGGGCAAATTTACATCTACCTGGTGCGGCAAAAAGTCGCAACAAATATTCAGCTGTGAATATCATGACACAAGCTGTATCGAGACAGAAGAATACAATTTTATATCTCTCTCCGCACGACAATGTACCAGCCCTTCCTGGTCGTGTGCCACACGGTACAGTCTCAACAACATTAGCTAAAACACTGACAGCAATGAAAAAACCCGTAACATAATAAAATACAAGTGCTGCTGTCGATGTATGAGGATTTTGAAATGCCCGCCACATTTTTTCTCTCATATCAGTCAATTTTTGTAACGCCTGATCACCATTTTCACTCAATTTATCATCCATCAATCTCTCTGCATTCTCCCTTTTTCTATCACGATAATCCTCGTAACAACAATCACCAATAACATCAGGTAAAATTCCGAAAAATGCAAGCTCCTCGTCATAACTCGTCAGACACTCGTGCTTTGGATAATGGAGTTTACCGGTCCTGTAATAATTTAATATATGACGAAATATGTCTGGATCCCGATCGAAGAAGTACTCCTTGCTGTCCTCGTCGTAAAAAAATTCACGTTCATTCGAGCCCAGCAGTGTATCGGGGTACTTCTCGAGCGTGTTCCTCCAAGTTTCAAAGCGACGACCGCTGACGTTTATTTGGAGCTTTTCATCGTCAGCTTTACGCCTATCTTTCGGTATTGGCGGTGGTGGTAATGGATGAGTGGCGATCGGCACCCAACCGATCGCCGCCGCCCGCGCAAATGGCAGCCAAGCTGCCACCGAGGCCATATTTGACGGTGGAATAACGATTGATCAAACTTATTTTCTATCTAATCAATCTCCTGACAATGATTACTCTTGCCAATATTATTGTGTCCTTCGGCACTTTACCTGTACACTGGTGATGTTATCCACTTCCCCATCACAATTACTCTCATTTTAAATTTAATATTTCGTCCTTATGATTTTCTCATTGTTTCAATGGGATTTTTTTTTATCTCTTGATACATTCAATTCATTTGTCTTGATCTAGTCTGCAGCACGTGCTCTCCACCTTGTCTTTCGTTCTTGCGTGCTGTCTCTCGTAGTACTGCCGATAGCGACAATTACTACGAGCGATAATGACCATAATATTGTTAATCATTATACAAATATTTGAACCAATCAATTTTTCACAATTCAGCTTTGTTTATATTTTTTAACGAGGCTAAAACAACGACCTCGAGATAGACTTTTTGCACACAGAGCAACAAAAACTAGTAGTGGGCAAATAGCGTCTTGGCACACTGCCGTCCACCATCATCGATAGCCCTCAAGCTTTCCACGTATGTAACAGTCTCAAGAGTTTTTCTCAATACCTCAACTTTCTAACATCAATGAAATAGTCATCATTTGTTTATGACAATCTTTTATCTTTTTGGTTAATTTATGATTTTGGCCATGTGGGGGCATCAATTTTGGGGGGTTTGAGGGCTCTGGTGATGGTGGAAATGGTTTTCAAGTTATTTCTTTTATCAAGATATGTTTTAGCTAACGTTTGACATAATTTGTCCCTGAAGGGCTTCGCTGAGTGACAGTCGACGTTCCTGGTACACTATGATGATTCTCACTCATTGTTGACCACTTGTTCGTTATAACACGAGGCACGACACACCTTGCCCGTGCAATCCAAATTTAGATGGTCCAAAGTAACGTAAGTAAACCACTGAAGATAAAACAAGTCTTTTATCCTCAGTTCATCCCTTAATTACTGTCAATCTATCGAATTATCGATTATCACAGTTTTCCCAGGTTCCTTCAACGATAATCGACTCACTCAACACGCACCATACGTGTGTCCTTGACCCAGGCTGATCCACTTGAAATTGTGTTTATTAATAAACAATACTCGAAATATTCAAAACTTCTATTTGAGTTTTTGGATGGGTGGATTGGGCTTGTGAGAGCTCTCAGCTGTCTTGCCGGGCTACACTGGAATGGGAGCTTCACGATGTTTTCCCTGGCTAGTGGCAGATCACACTGACGAGGAAAAGCAGAGGTGGAGAAACGAGCGCGCGCGTTAGACCGCGTCCCTGCTAGTGTATATACTACTTTTGTTTTTTTTTTCTTTCTTCTCTTCCACTTCTCTCTCGTGAACTCTCTTCACAGTCCTTTGAGTCTCTTATTACCAATTATCATTATTTCTTCCCACTATTTGGTGACAATATAACTTGAAAAAAAAAAAAAAACAATCATCGGAAAATTATTGATTCATGTTTTTTGTATTCACTCATGTTATGTTTATTATCTTCATATTTGAGTTTTTTTTCATAAATTTTTGCAGTTCAGTTGAATTCATAGCTAATTCATACGCGAACCACTTGAGTTATACCGTTCAATCGAGACGGTCACTCACGACTGGCAATTTCACTCGTTCTATTCTGTTTTCTATAACAGTTCCTCTATGTATTCAAGCTTGTGACATACGAAATAAACCTGGTCGAGGGGAGGGGGAAGAGGTGGTGGCGCGGCCCGGCGTTTTCAACTCAAGCGTGTATACGAGTTGGGTTATACCCACCCGATTTCACCTATAGAGAATCCTCTGGTGTGTCTCGGCGGCGCGGCTCAGCCCGTACGAGCCAACGCGAACGTTATACCTAGACCCCAAACGAACTACTCAAATTGATTTTTACGGGAGAGGAAAGCCAAAGCGCCACTAGCGACACTATGCGTCACTGACGCGCAACGCCAACCGTTACCCGGGTAACCCTCTGCGGTATGACGTCACAACTTCAACTCTCCCCTGTTTTTACTATCCTTCGCGCATATACGGCATTTTACGGTGTTCTTTCTATTGGAGATGGATTTTAGGTTTGGATTTTCACTGAGTTACAATTGTCTAGAGGAAGTTGTCAAGGCTTGGAAATTTTCGAGGAAGAATTCATGAGGATTGGCAGGGGTGGATGTGGAGGAGGGGCTGATGGTTGAGTTCTAATAGAGTAACTAATTTTTTTGCTTCTATTTTTCAATAGTTTTTATGATTTTCAAAGAGAGAATTTCAGTGAATATCTTTATCATTCGAGTTTCCCCGGAAGGGGACAAAGGCATGGGGTAGTTGTCTTCAATTCATTTGCTTTGAGCTATTCCGATTTTTATGAATTTGATCTTTCCCAATTTGTCAATTATTTATTCAAACTTATTTTTGCAATTGTAAACATATCATGAAGAGAGTTGAAGGTTGAAAAGAATTTTTTGATAATGGATATTGAATATCCATTATTAAACATCCAATTCAGTTTATTCATTTTATTATCCTTAAAATGATTTATCATTTATTCTTCACATTTCGAAATTATCCTTTATTTTTCATAAATTTGGGTCAGCAAGTTTATTCACAATTTTTAATCTACGAGACTGACTATTCAGGTACCAGGACTACTGAATGATGCCCTACACAGAGGTGCCCTCTGTCTTCCATAATTCTCATTCTTCCTGAGCAAATGTTTTTTTCGACCCCCCCCCCCCCCCCGCGCCAAGAAAACAAACTCATCCCCACCACCTGACTGCCTTTGACGGAACCAACGCTAAAGCAAACTCATGCCACTAATGAACGCTGGGGAACTATAACCTCGAAATTCAAGTGGGCTTTCGCCGGCTCAAGGGTCTGATCCAAGCCACTAACATAACGTTGAGCCTGATGGTCCTCCTAGTTTACCGTCAGAAAGAGAAAAAAAAAACATTGCGAATTCATCTAGAATCTTTAGAGATGAATTTTCTTTTCGTTTTCTCATTTGTTTTGCAAAAGAGATTAATTAGGAATGGTTGCTGTTGTAAGCAACATTAACGAGCAAAATATTTATAACTCATTAAGAATAAGAATCCAGTCACCTCTGAATTTTCTCAAAATAACCACCACCGATGGATGAAAATTTTGACAAAAAAAAAATTGTCAATTCTCGTTCCACTTGGAAAATTCATTGGCTTCCGGATGGATGCCGCGTTGGTTTTCAGCATTGTGCCTCCAATGCTGAAAACCAACGCGGCATCCATCCGGAAGCCAATGAATTTTCCAATAACCTTGGCCGCGAAAGTCTCAAATCTCGTTCCACTTATTGATTTTCGGAAAACACAGTATGTAAGACTTTTTACCAAAAAAAAAAAAACTTTCCAATTTGTTGGATTCGAGTTTGTGATACCTCAGAAGAGAGAGAGGGGGGGAGGGGGGGGGATATCCGGAACAACAACGCGGAAAATTGCACAAACGAGTTTAACCTTCATTCCGTGTATCCCTCCCCCCCCCCTCCCCCTTCGCTGCCACCATTCGTGGCCGCTGGTCAATTGAATCGAGATGTTATTGTTCCTAATTCCGTTCTCACTTTGTTTTAACCCTGGCAAACGAATAAAAACTTTCATCTCCCCAAGGAAAATAAAAATCATTGACTCCTCAGTGTTCAAAATATCCTCAAATTAAACTGGATGAACGATACGAGAATATTTCCACCAAATCGCTCATTATTAAAAAATCCTTTTCCTTTGTCATAATTTCTCTGTAATTTGAACGACAGTAGAAATAAAAAATGATGCCTCACAGTGACAAGCGGTCGTGCCAACTGGGTTAACGACTTGAAGATTTAAGAGTGTGCCCCAAAGCATTGTGTCCCTGGTCTGAGGGAAAACCAGCGACAAATTCATTCGGCCTCATGTTAATTTAAAAGTAAAAAAAACAAACAGTTTCTCTCATTTTTTTCTCTTTCAAGTTATGATGAGAGTCAATGGAAAACTTCATACGACTGTCTTTACGTGTGATATTCCAGGGTTGGGAGGAGGTGGGGGTGGACGACACTGTAGCCCATTTGCATACGGACGAGTATACATTTACGTCTGAATGTTTTGTTATTCTGAGAGGAAAAAAACTAGGTAGTGGATACACTAGAGACAGATGGAAAATTTGAGCTGTTTTTTATTCTGAGTTCTTTGTTGAGGCAAAGGAATTTATAGAAATAAAGATAAAGAAACATGCCCAATATGTAACTACATTCAACCATTCAGCTGAAAAACTGTTCTCACCTAACAAATCAATTCATTCCCTGAAAATGATCAATTCCAATCAACATTTTACACAACAATACCCAACCAGTAAATCATTATCATCTCCAAGCTCTTGAAGTAATTGCATCGTAAGTTCTAATTCCCCCCAACCATCCCCTCCTCGCTAAAGCTCCAGCTATTTTGTAATTCCAGAAAATGCTTCTAAGTGAGATATTTCCCATAAAAACTCCAATTCTAAAAACTCCCATGAAATACTAGAAAAAATTACACACCTAATCTTTCATTTATCATTATTACTCCGACCTCTCCCACCCCTACCGTTACATTTTAGGGAAAATCTCCAGTCACTCCGGCTCCGTTAGACCTCGTCAATAAACCACATATATAGCAATAGAAGCAGATTTCACGAAAGGTGACAAAAGACCCAAATGTAAAAAATGAATGACAAAAAATTCTCTCCCTGTACCTGTCTCAACTGCTTCACCCAGAAAGTATGAAAATTTCGTCCGTCTTCTCGTCGATTCATCGCCCATTTGAAAAGAAACGAAAAGCGTCACTGGGTCTAAATTAAAAAGACCGAAGAGAAATCCTTGAAAGGAAAAATGTACTCTTTTCACCTGCACACGTGTGAGTATACATTCTCCGTATCCAAACGTCGCTCAGGCTGTAATGATAAAGAAACCTGGCTGGGGAAATATACAAAATGTTATGGTGGAAAAGTGAATGTAGTAATGAGGGGGAATACAAAATGGAGAGAAATTAAAAGTAGAGTTGTTTAAGAACGTTCGTCCATTTTTCAGAAATGCAGTGTTTTTTTAGAGTACAAAGAATTCTCCCGTCTGGATAATAAACAAACATAGAAAACTAATTTTTCTGATGATTTCAAAGGTTTAGTCAAACTTTGATGCAATTGAATGAATACATACAAGGTACGATGGGATTCATCTTTAAACGAGTTAATGACTTGTCAACTTTTTTCTGCCTCTTGTATTCAATGTCGGAGGGACATGTGAGTACAATACCTCTGGTCTTTTGGATTTGAAAGGAAAGTCATTTAATATTTCAATAAGGATCAGGAAATTCCAAGGTTGAACATAAACTCTACAATTGTACATAAAGACGATTTTTATTTTAAATACTTCTTGGACATCGATATTTTTGTTCGTGAAAATTTGTAATTTCCATTGCAACAGTTTTTTCTCCATTCGCCATATCTTGTTTCTTAATTTCCTCGCAACCTGCCACACCACAATTTCCATATTGCTATTCAAAAGTGGATTAATCCTCGAGAGAAATTTACCTTCATCCCCTCAAAATCCTTGAGATCGAGATTTCACCCAAGAATGGGGGAAAAAAAATCGTTCCATTACATAGTACGAAACATTCAATTTTCTCATTGTTCTTTTGACCCTTGTAAAAAATGTCATCTCCTTCCTTCACGAAGACTCATAACCGTACAGACATTGATGCGGATCGATTAATCTTTCTTCATTGATGAAAATTATCAGTACAATTCGAGTATGAAAAACTTCCTATTAAACTTTAAGATGGATTATATTGTTTGACATCATCAGTTTTACCTCCATGTACCCTACACTTTCCAAGGATAAACCCAGTTTAATCTACTCTGACGTTGAATTACTTATGTCCAAAACCATTCCCCAATCCTACAATAAAAAAGACAGCACTGTCATGGCGTTCTCCTGAACAGCTGACATGGGCACTTCTCATGGGCAATTTCAGGTGAATTCTCATGAACATTCTCATGTGAATCGACATGCACACGCGGCCGCTTGCGGCCGCGGACAATGCTAGTAACACATAAAATCCACCATAAAATTCAACAACAAAGCTCATCATGAATAAAATAAAAATGATCTTCAAAAAAAAAAAATACAAAAGATGTTTCCTTAGAGTACAAAGTCAGGAATTATTATAAATAATATCTTCATTCTGTTCATCCCTCATTAGTCATTCTCCCTCTTACTCGTGAAAATTTATAAATTATGCGCACGTTCACGTTCGACCGAGGCCCATTCATTAAATTATGACACGTATATATAATTTATTTTCCTTTAAAAAACATCACTCACTTATCTCTCACACACGCACACCGTTAATTGGTAAATTAATAATACTAGAATGATCAATGGACCGATTTTCCAAAAACGGCCGAACGTAAGCAACAATATATACACATTAAAAAGCATTGTTTCGTTTACTTTTGATTAATTAATCAATTGATACTGGAATTTGTTCATTTTTCTTGACTCTTGGATAATTTAACATATTAAATTCGACAAATATCCAATTTTCTCACGTCATTTTTGTGCTCTTCTCAAATTGACATTTCACATCTCTCCCTCTTTCATTAATTATTTAATATCAATAGTTTTGGAGACACGAATTAATCAATTGAATTAATATAGTTATTAATAATAATTGATAAAAGAGCCTCAATACTGCACATATTCTTTTATACATTAAATCATTTCGCCTCAATTCATTTTTACGATATTGCTCTATACACTCACGTTTCTTTCCTTTTTATTATTGTATAGAACAGGAGTCTCAAATTATTGGAAATATTGAGAAGATCATCAGCAAATATGTTCCTATTTTTATATTTCTTTCGTTATTTTTTTAGTCTACAGGGAGAATTCAAAGCGTCCTGTTCGATTTTCATACTCAGTTTGTTTGAAAATGACAGAGTTCGTTCATTCGCTTCATTCATTTGCTTCTTAAACTTTTCTTTGCTGTTCTTCACTTAAGGATATCCAAGTACGTTGGTTATGTAATCTATTTTTTTTTTTAAATCTGAATTTACAGAAAATTATTACCATAGTCATAATTCTCAGAATTTTTCATTTGTCCTTAATTTTTTTGGGAATTTATTTCATTCGATATTATGAGAAGTTATTTATTCGGTCTCGGACTTGACTCTCGTTGCTCTAACCTCTCACCATTGCTAGCGGTCGGAAACGCTTGGACTTGAACCATCCAATATGGCCGCCGTGTGGAACTACAGGTTTTCTAATTGATCGTTTGCAATTATTTGGCCGGTAACCTATGTTTTTTACCACCGACAAAAAAACTAGAGACTCTAATGAACAAAATTATATATGGTTATATGTACGAAAAAACATTTTAAAGGTATGTATTATTGGTTTGAAGATGAGAATCAGTGGCTCTTATGGACACACTGTGTTAAATATAATTTTTCAAAATTCATTATCTCAAAAAAATGCTCGGCAACCAAGGTTGAAATTGGGCTTTAAAAAAAGCTCTCGGTCCATAGTATAAATTCCAGAAAGGTTTGTTCCCAAAAAAAATCGCCGAACTACTTGGATATCCTTAATTATCAAGTATTTCTAAATATCGTTCAACCACTCTTGTAGGCTCATGTGCATCATTCATGTTCACGCTCAAATCCTTTCATAATTTCACAAATATACTAGCATGTAGGTCCCTCGATTTTATTAAGGGGTTCAGTGGAATAGACAAACAAAAGGCCAACTCACCGATCCAGCAGTTTCTGAACGGTAATTGTCTTAGGCATTGCGAAATTCATCTTATAAATTTTTCTTCAACATTTATGTACTGAAGTGGTAATTCCTCATAAATGGAATGTCATTTTTGCCATTTCTGCAATTATCTTGAAATGGGTTGAGGCGAGGAGGAAATATCGAAGGATCTTTTTTATAGCTGAGAAAATTCCTCGTAAAAAGTGAACGTAAAAAGCTGAATATATATGAAAAAATAAATACAATATATTTCTCTGTGAAATAACTCATTCAACTTTGATAATTACGTTTCACAACTTCAATACACATTTGTTGTTATTTGGAAAATAATTTTATGAAAAAGTTTATTTGTAAATGCTGACATTCAGATCAATAGTTACGAGACAATAGTCAACGTATTTTCATAGGGTTTGGAGATTCTCCGATTAAAGGGAAGAAATGTTCGTCCCATCCGCATCGAAATCCATACATCAGAGATATACAAATTTTGCATAACATCGATTTATCACTGGTATGTATTCCTTTTTTCCTTTTTTTTCTTCCTATTACATCGTTACACATTATAACATACGTACGAATGTATAAAATCTCATTTATTTATTTATGAAATCCTAGACGAAATGAAACGCTAGAGCCATCGCAAGTCGACGGCTCTAATTTTCAAAATTACCATTACCATCATTGTTTCATTGTATTCAATTCTTCTCTCGTTTCCTATGTAAATATTAACACTGATGAAGCTTCGAAGCGTCTACAATAATCCCCGAAGTCGTAAAATTGACATTGACAGTTTTCATATCATAAATTTTTTTGACATTTAATTGAAATTTACGACATCGGGGTTAATGAGGAAATTCCTCTATATCAATTTTCCTTTTCAATTCATCTCTTTCAATGTCTAAACTGGCGAATTTAATATTTCGTGAGTACAAAACAAAGGGATCAGGAATTATGGATTTATTTGAATTTTATCTATTTTTTTTTTTTTTGTTGGAGGCAGTAATTTGTGCGCCCTTACTTCAAAGACCACGGTTGAGGGGTTAATGAGGTTTCATGAATTTTCAAAAATGATTTTTCGCTCGTTTGATCAATCAATTTGAGATTCTTTAAATCCTCGAACGATGTTTTCGGTTCCAATTGAATGAAACTATCCTATGGCACAACTATTTGATACTATTTTTTTCTAAGATTCTCAAAATACTCAATTTTTCAATGAATTCGTTGATGAATGAATTTCAATGCTATTTTGATCATTTTGGTGTAGGACAAAGGGGTTTGTGGATTAATCATGTACATAATCGGTGGATGCACTTTAATGGGTTGTCTACAATCTAGGAGAGTACAAATATCCTCCATTTCATTTGCAAAAACGTTTGAGCTTATTCTCTTGGTTGTCGCTCGATTGTTACCAATAAAACAATTTTGTATTCGAAGGGGTAAAAAATGATGAATCGAATGTGTTTTTGAGCAATTATGCAATTATCTAAGAAACGAGTAGTCTTAGGAGGAAACCTTTAGAAACACTTTTTGTGGATCCTAAAATTTTCTACGGAAAGTCATTGTCCCATCAACTCACTAATTGCCGAGATATTTGTATGATAATCTTTGATTCTGGTTCAACTGATATTTTTTCAAACAATTGCATTGTAACTGAATTACAAATATCTTTGTCACAAGTAGATTTATAGGAAAATGTCAAAAGACCTTTTGCGTCACTGAGAAAATTCCCCATGAAAAATGTCTTTTGACATTTTTTTTTCCAAAATCGCTCATTCATCAAATTTCCCCACTTCAATACAAAATTCAGTTCTAAATAGCTGAAAAATCTTGTTCTTCTATTCAACTCGTTCTAATAAATTAGACGGAATGATGTAAGCAAATATTATATCACAGCCGTGCATCGATTATCCATGAACAGGCTGCAATGGGCATGGCACAACCCAATTATCTTTCTCTCCATTAAATAATTGAGGATAAATCTCGTTCCTATAGTTTATTTAATTTACAATTTATTGTTCCTTTCAATTATAAAAAAATTTTCATGAAAAAATTCGACTATCGACGATCGTCCCTCAACGCTTCATCAATTGACATCATCAAATTATCATTTTCTCCATTTCAGTATTTATTAGCATTAATTTAAAAAAGCAACATCGACCTATTTTTTTTCATTCCCTTAAATAACTATTTTCATTCGCAATAAATAATTCACTCTCGAGTATAATAAACACACTCATACGATTTCAATGGTATCTGCATTGACTCTACGGCTCATTATTCTCGGTGACGATCGTCCAAGACAGTTATTCAATCAATTACAAAGAAACAAAGAGTATCTCAGTTTTTCAAATTCCACTCCTCCTTTTTCTATATAATTATGTAAACCTGAATTAACGCAAAATACGCTCTAGTATTAATTATTGATATTATTAAGAGTAGGACCGAGTGCTATATTTTCTTTCATTGTTCCAGTGATTCTATGTAAATTCATGAATTATTTATCGTTCATAATTGTTCATGATGAATATTACTGTTTCGGATAAATTATTAAAAATTCACTTACTTTATACACCATTTTTAGGTCCTTCTGTCACAGTCCATGGGGTAATTATTAATAGTTTGGATGTGTTTTCGTGGTTCATTTCTTGTTAATGGTTTTGTTACTAAACCATTACGATGGCCTCTTTGTCGCAGAAGAGGAAGGGGTACTGGTCGATCATCGTTTGTACAACGTCCTCGAGGTATGGCCTCATTGCTTCAAATCTCCCAAGATCGTTGAACTCTATTGGTAATAAGGTAGGCCACCAGCATATTGCCAGATTCTTACTGTCCATACTGTTTAATTTGCAATTTTCAGCAACTCTGGAAAAAATAATAAAATAGCAAAAGATGTTGATTATTGATTAATTATTCAATTGTTATCATTCAACGTTGAAAAGTTTCTGTAACTTACTTTACAAAATGTTGAAAAATAAATTTGAGAACGTCAAAATTGAGTGGATTCAATTTATTGAGCATCAATCGTAGGGCAAGTAGTCTACAACTTCGATCTGTAATAAATAATGAGAAAAAGAAATTATTGAATAACTTGGGATGGATTGATTACAAGGGAAACATTTTTTTGTGACACTGACCTTCCATATTCATGCAAGTAGCTGACATTGGTTTACTGATTCCTCGCGCACCTGATTAAAAATAATAGGAAAGTTATGATCAATTCAATTGAATAAAAAAAAAAAACATACCAGAAATGTCCTCCAACTCTGCCATACGTTCTTTATCAATCAGAGGTGGTAATCGTTTCGAGAAAAAGTCCTTGAGGGCAGTGGCAACAGCATTGACAGGAATATCTAATGAGTGAATATCCATATTTCCATCCTCCTCGAACTTCTGGAAAAGAAGTTCAACGTGTGCTCGATTGCCAGGAACTCTGTAAATTCCCTCAGAGTCGAGTCCCTCGTCCTCAATGAATCTCACGCACTTCTCGAGGAAGAGAGGTATTCTGTTGGTCTCACTCTGTGCAAAGTCCTCAATAAGCGATTGCTGTGATTGTCCAGACATGATTGAGCCTGAAGTTGTGCCTTTGGTCTGTTTAATCTTGTCCTGCTTCTTCTTCTCCCGTTCTTTCTCCTTTTCAGCATTTTTTCTCAGCTTCTCCTCCTTCTGTCTACGTTTCTCCAGCTTCTCATCCTCCTTCGCCTTCTGCTTGTCCTTCTTCCTCGTCAGCTTGTCACCGTCCTTACCCTTCGTTAATATTCCAAACTGTAATATCTTAAATTGTACAGTTCTAATATTCAATTGTCAATTCAGCAGTGAAGTGGTAATGAACAGTAAAAGTTCAAACAGATTTCCATATTATTTCGTCTGTATCTTTGAAATGAATAGGATGAGAAGAGAATTTCAGGAGGGCTCTTTTTGTAGATAATTTTGTGGACTGCAAAACACGCCTCTTACGACTTTCATCCCAACTTCATTGTTTCAAAGATATTTTCAGAATGCGTAAATTCAATCCTTGTGTTAAAGGATAATTTTTTTAATATTTTGAAAATATCTTTGCATGAAAGAAGTTTAGAAGAAAATGTAAAGATCCCTTTTCTGTAGGAAATTTCGTAATGTACAAAAAAAGTAATCGTGTCATTTATTTTTAAAGATATTTGCTAAGGAAACCATACCACTTCGTTGCAGAATTTTGTTTTTAATACTCACACTCGGGGAATTTATTTCTCGAGGAGAGGAAACATCGAGACTCGATTCATCATCTGGAAATGATTATTAACAAGTGATAAGTAATTATTATTGAAAATTCAATTATGGTCTTAAATTAATGCAGCTGAGGATTTTATTTCGTTCTCTGTTTTTAATCATGCAAAGCAAGTAGATTGATATGTTATGTTGTTTATCTCTTTTGACATTCTAAAATTAAATAATCGGACTCACAGGACACACTGAACATATCCTGGGTCACGTGTTTCAGGTTGAATGGATGCTGTAGCGTTGCAGCTGAATTTCCAAATCTCTTTCTCACACTAACCGGCGCGTGTTTATTAGCTTTTAATCTTGATCTCGTACCGTGTTCAGGCTCACTAGATTCTGAGCTATCCGGTGTTTCACTCGATACTGATAAATAACAACGACTTTTAAGCAACTACTCTTCCCCATTATTAATTGAGTAACTTTTATTATTTTGGAATTCGATACGAGGCCCGAAAAGCGCGTTCTAACTGCGGTTTAAAGATCTTCATATCAATTCCTTTTTTCTTTTTAAATTCGAAGATATTTGCAAAGAAAAGTTCAATAGTTTCAAAATCAATCAAGAATCAGTTAATTCCCCCCTTACAATCAGGTTTTAAAGGATATCTCGAAACTGAAGGTTCATTTCAGAAGCTACAAAAATGGGGCTGACAAAAATTTCACAATCTCCTTTAAAGATTTAGAGATATTCATCAGGAAGAGTTATCTCGTTTTGCTATTTATATACCTCAATCACATCCACCCACCTCGTTCTACCACTTCGTAATAAATTCGCCCGTCAACTAATTTCAATTCTACAAAATAACAAAACCCACAGCAAATCTTCCCGAAATCCCTCCTAATGAAACTTCTTTACAAACGCTAAAAAGCAATCCAGTAGGGAAGTGGCAAACTAAAACGATTTGAAATTCAAAAAACTTCTGATTATTTATTTATCTTGGAATCAACCGATTCTAGTCATTCATTACCAAAATCATAATTTCCAATAAACACAGAAAAATTGACATGTAACGTTTTACCAATTCACTACTGAATTCAACAAGAAAATATTCGGAAAGAAATACAAGATATCCCAATTTTCATGAATAATGAATGAAACAATGCTTACCACGCTCAGTGAGATCAATCCTCCAAGTTTTATCATCCTTAACACTGTAATTGAGCCCAACAATGCCATCCCCACTGGCCATACTCCCAAGAGAAGGTACTTTGGGAGTAGCAACAGGAATAGCAGCTCTTTTCTTCCGTATCCTCTTATGCGTCGTTGGTTTTTTATTCGCCTTGGCAATGACATCAGCAACCCTCTGTCTCTCCAACGAACTCCACTCAGAGTCTGAATCACTGTACGATGGTTGTCCCTTTTCCCTCCTATGACGTAATTTTGATTTATTATTAGAAATTGAGTCCTGAACAAGTGCATATGCGTATTCTCCCTCATAAGACGGATAGAGACTTGGTACGACGTCTTTAGGATGAGAATATTCAAGATCAACGAGTTCTGGTGTTGCCAGTGGTGCATGACCCATTTTTGATGAATGTTCAACTTTATCACCCGTGTTCATACGTGCTATTGCATCAGTTACATTCGAAAAGTCCTTGAGATTAATTTTTCCAGGCTGTTTCAATGTTTGACTGTTTCCCTTGGGTCGCGACTTTATCTGGGGTATGTGACGACGTCCTGTGGTAAATGAACGATGAGAATACGTATTAGAGACACCGTCCTGGTGCATAAAAGTATCCTTCACCCATCCTGTGAATTTTAAATGAAAAAACTCAATTTTTCAGATGATACGAAATGTTTTTTTCGTAAACAGAGTGACATGCGGCTGAATCATTTATTCATCTCGGAAACAAGAGATATAGAGAGAAAATTTCGAGAGACCTTTCTTGGAGCTGGACAAATTTTCAACAAAAAATGTCTCTTGATATTTTCCTTGGAAATCAGCCACTATCGAGATAATTCGATTTTGTACAAGATGTAAAAAATGAATTTGTTCTGTTTTTTTTTCACCACTTCAGTTATGAATTTCATTAACTGTGAGTATCGTACCTGTTAATTTGTTTGCGAAATCTCCTCCTTTGAGCAACTCTCGCTCTCGCTCCTCTCGATGGAAGTCCACCTGACTGTAAATGTCACTGTCGTCACTGGGCGTTGCACGATGATGGTCGTTGAACTGGTCGTTGAGCCCAGGATCACCGAGATCACCGTCTGGTGTCAGTTGCTCGTACGACTCCGATCCACTTCTGAAAGTAACAGACATACTGTTTCGCATTAGATTTTTCTATTGAACAGATCAGGATTTGCATTATCTATTAATTAGCTGAACGGATTTAGACATTTATTGCATAGAATTAGTTGAAAATTCACATGAAGATTGTTTTGATGATATCTTGGAAGTACAGGGGTATAGAAAACTTAAGGATGTTCTGCCTACATTTTGGACATTATAAGGAAATATAAGAAGTTGATGAAATTTTTTTGTAAGATTCTTCAATCTATTGTAGAACTGCATGCAAAATTTCAGCTTTCCTGCGAGCTGCATAATAAAGTTATGATTTTTTAAAAATATCAATTTAACACGTGTTCTTATGTAAAATTCACGAAAAGTTTGTGAAATCGATGAAAAATGGGTCTAGCGTAATGAAAGTCCGGCTATAGGTCAATCGTTATGTCACGGAAAAACGTTATATTCTTACGCATCCCCCAGACTAATAATTAGTAATAAAAAATGGCAAAATAGGCGAAAATTTACCTTTCTTGCGCGCGCAGCTGGAAAGTACGACAACGTCGCGACACTTTCAACGAGAGAGGGGCAGCGCGCAAAATACAAATCTGGGGTATCTGGGGAATGAATAAACGTTTACAGCCGAGTGTGGCCTAGTCAACCAATGGTACCAGCCCGTGTTACCAAATTTCTCTAGTTCCCAACGTTGCCGCTGTTAACGACTAGATTTATGTTTTTTTCAGAAATTATTAAATCGATTATCGGAAATTTTTTGATTGATCCTATGAATATTTATTAGGAAAAAGAGTTATGAGGAATATAATGACACCATAAAAGTGACCAAATTTAACCTCAATGGGGTAATTTAAAATTTCATTTTTTCGTCTTCAGGGGTTGGAATTCCCCACAAAACCCTACCTTCCCCCTACAGCTCACCCCCCCCCCCCCCCCCGTTGCAATCTAGGCAGAATATCCTTAATGAAGAAATCTTTTTTATAGGAAATTTCAAAATTTGCAATAAAAGTCTTATCATAAATTCCTATAAATGCCTTCATTCCCATAATATTTACGAGAGACTAGAGAGACTAGAGATTACTAGAGACCAGAAATATTTACCAATAATTCACGAGGAATTCAAAACTAATAAAATCAGAATCTAAGTGAAAAACCAATACAAATGTAAACAACAAGATCTATTGTTAATAAATGAATTAATTGAAAGAGAAAACGAGAGAATAAAATAAAACCACTCCATTACTAAATTCATCTACTTCCACAACTGAATAATTGCATGTTAAGATGCCTTACCCGTCATCTGGTGTCTGCAAATGATAACTCTCGTGTCTCGGTGGTGGCATTGGATGTAGTGCTGAGTACTCCAGTGTGCCTTCACCACTGTCGTTGAGATTGCCAGGCTCCTCCATGTGGAAGGCCTGCTCAATCTCCGGCTTCTTCTCCCAAACTTCCTTGAAGAATGGTGTGTAGAATGCAGCTAAAATAGTAAAGTAGAAAAGGGCCAATGAACAATTAGATTCTTTCGCTTCAAGTACTTGAGTACAAATGAGTCAAATAAATTGTTATTTACTTTTCTGCTGACAACTCGATGCTGAAGTCATAAAATGTGCTTGTAAGCGGTCTGCGGTTGCATTTCCTTCAGTGATAAGCAAATGACTGAGATCACTACTGAAGAATGCATTTGCTCCGCCAGTGTCCGTGACAGCCATTATTTGAATCGGTAAATTTGGTATGTTCATTGAAAATGCATTCAACGTTGCCAGTGATGCTTTTCTCTTCGTCGAGTATACGAGTATAAAACCGTGTACAAGTTCATCTCTGAAGGCATTAGCACCGTGAAAACTTGAAATTATCACCTCAACTCGCCTCTTTGATTCTCCCAGGAATGTTTCAAGGACTATTGACTTTTCACCGCTCAAAAAACAACACTGATGACTCAGCAGTGGGCCAAGCACGTTCTCCACTGAATAGGGATCTCCGCAGAACATGCACATGATTATCCTGGAATTAGAGCGGATGGATTGAGGTTTTTTTCCCGAGGAGAATTTTGAAATGGATACTTTTTGGGGAAACTTATTTACCTGATGTCAGGCTCCAAACACTCAATCACACTCTGGTAAATGTTCAAGAATCCCGCCCGATGATTTATTGACTGTATGAGCTGCTGTAGGGCATCCTTAACAAGGGAACTTGGAAAACGCTTGTCAGGCTCTAAATCTTCGACACAAACGTCAATAAATGGACATTGCAAGCTGTCAGCAAGATTCTGTCCCTCCTCTCTGAGCCTTATTGCCTCCATCTCGGCAATGGTGGATTCAGGAACGAACATTATTACTATTGGAAGACCCTGAAATGGTAATCTGTCTTCCTGTTCGAGATTTGATAGAAGGGTTTTCTCCAGTGATGATCTTATGTATTCGAATGAGTCTTCATTTGAGTAAATACAGAAAGATCCTAGAATGAATGAAAAAAATCAACATTTCAATTAAATCAAATCAATTTTCTCAATTAAAGGGTCAATTGCAGAACATCAATTAATTTTGAATTCTCTATTAATGAGAAAGGACAACTATTCTAAAAATTTGATTGATTTGATAATCAATGGACAAAGAATTAATAAAATTTAATATTCACCATGTGGCATAAAATCGGATGTAGTAAATGAATTGTGTGGTAATCCAACATCACCATCAATAACCCTGTATCCAAGTGTATACAACTGACAATCAATTTCTACCTCGTCATCCTCAGTTTGTGTTTTAATTTCATGGGCAAATTCATTTCCCAATCCATTGCTGCCTAGTATAACCAAATTTAGCTGATTATTCTCGGACGTTAATTGCCATTGACTACTGTGGTTCCACGAAGAGGGCCTGCAAAGTTGTATTATCATTATTGTTCGTCCACCATTATTGATGGAAGGATTTATCAATTCATTTATGATAAGAGAGAGAGAGAGAGAGAGAGGGGGGGAAAGAGGGGGAGAGAGAGAGAGAGAGAGAGAGAGAGAGAGAGAGAGAGAGAGAGACACACATACCTGTGGGCTTTTGTGCCAAGTATTCGTTCAATGAGTGCGTCCATGCAATTTGGAAAGGCTGGACAATGTTCACGTATTGGACAATGCACGAAGCCCAAATGTTGAAACAACATTAATTTGCGGTCTTGGTCGAGTCTATCCAGAGACTTGTACCTATTTTAATCAATTTTAATGACAAATTAATTCTTCACCGATAATTGATTCCATCTCAGTATTCCAAGGATCTTACAGAAATTTATCAAGAGACTTTTTTTTGTGAAAATTTAATGATCCAGAAAAAAGATCCTCTTCAAATTTAAAAATATTCACCTCCAAACGACAGAACTGAATGAATAGATGATAATTTTTACCTGAAGTCGTCTAGTAAGGCGTCTGTAATCTCCTTAATATCATCTTGCGTAATAGTTCCAGACGGTGCTATGCTCTTGAAATGGTAAAACAAGTCTGCATGTTCCAACAATAATTCCTGGATGAAAGAATCAACAAAAATCCCTCAATAAATGACTCGAAATTCCCACCCAAAGCAGTCTGCCCCTTCCAACTCGAAAAAAAAAACATACCTGGAAATTATGCTTAGCACGTTCAATAATTTCCTTCTGATGTTGATCATAAATTTCCTGGCAATCGTGATGTGAAAGTGCCTCAAAGCACTCCCGTCCCATAAACAACACTCGCACCTCTGACAAGTGTTTTCCAGGCGTGACATATCCAGTTTCTTCCAGCAATTGTTTAAACTGCTTTTTCCATCTAATTGAGATATCAACATTTGAATAATTGCCTCAGAACTTTTTGAAAATTAATTACATAGAGTCAGAGAAAATGGATGAAAGGAGAAGTAAAAAGTTTGGTCTAGTAGTCAATGGAATGAATTCAATTACATATGAATGAGTGAATTAAATGAATTCATGCGGGCACTGAGTCACATCAAATAGCTGCATGCAAATGATATTTCTTAAGCGCTAAGAAGCAAATGTTCATTACCTTTTTGGAAGTCTGCATAAAGTAACGCCACCCAAAATGACGCAAAAGCATTAAATTATTAGTATTATTCCTACTTAATTGATAAATAATTAAAAATGATAATAATGATGTAAATTTGAGTATCTAATATTAATTGATATGCCTAGTATCAATTCTATAATTCTATAATTCTATAATTTGTTCTAATTGACTGTTCAACAATTAAATGAAGAATTTAATTAACATACTCGAGTCTCCTTTGTTCCTGTTGAAGGGCATTGATGTGGTTTTTGAAAACAGTCTCGGCCTCGGAGGTCTCTAGAACGTCATAAGGAATTTTCGTGGTGTTATTCTCCCCAAAGTCGTAGTCGATCCAAGAAATGTCCTCTGGACACTCGTAAAAATGTTGATGGAAGTCTGGGTGTTCTTTTATGTACTGTTGCACTGTAGACCATTCCCTGGAAAATGGAATGATATTAAATGAGTTTGGAGGAACGGATGAAACTTTGAAAACCTACAGGAAATGTCTTTTGATATTTCGCCTAAAAATTGCTCATTTTTCATATAATTGCTAAGAACAAAAAAAGAAAGAAAAGAAAAAAAAATTGACTCACTCATTAACAAGACTGGAGATATCAGGACAAATTTCATGAAGAATCTCAGGCAACATATCCAAGTATCCCTGAATTTTCTTAGCCACCTGTTCATCCTTAAGTTTCTTAATATGACGTCTAAACAATCTTTGCGTAGCATCGATGCCAAACAATTCGACAAAGTTTTGAAATTCTTTGTGCTGTCCCAGTTTCTTGGATGCTTGTGACCAGAGTGCTCGATAATCCGTTACATGTATTCTGATTAATCTCTGCAGTGACTCTGTCGATGTATCCAACAGTTCTTTTCGTGCCCTAGCTGCCTCAGCAAATGGTACAACCTTACTCCGCATTTTCGTTTTATCAATAATTTGTGCTAAGACTAGAAATGCATTGTCGATGTTAATATTCTCATGTGCTGAAGTTTCCACAACTATTATAGAATTTTTATATTCCTTTCTCATTATTAATTTTTCTGCCTCCTTGACGTACTGTTCATTAGCATCATCATTTTTAGTTGTAACAAGTACAACTGGCTTCTTGGTTTTAATCAAATTATTAAGTATATTAGCTACAATATCAATTTGTTTTTCGATTGTACGATTTGGTACGACACTCACATCAAATACACATAAAAAACCATCGATGTTCATTTTACCATCTGGCAATACTTTTTGTTCATATTCTTTTTCAATTCCAAGCTGATTCTTACAAATGTACATGAGTTTTTCAGCACTCGTTAATTTTGTTCCTGAGCATCTCTTGGCATATGGCTCCATTTTACCACCCTTGAATGGTTGGAATGAAGCATCGTCTATGAATTCTGTGTGCTCTATTACTTGAAAGTTATACTCTGTACCGTCCTCAGCTGTTTTAACAACTTCACCCCAGTAGAGGAAGTGATCGTTGTTCACTACACGACCACTGAAATCCGACTGTAATCGAAATGTTTGATTAAGCTACGATCATGTGAAAGTTTCAAGGATTTTGGGATATTCTTTATACGAAAATGGAGCGAAAATCTCGCACAGATTATTTTGTTATTATCTCTGTAACTAAAGTATCTCAATGAATTCTCCTAAACCTCATCAATTCTGCGATATATTCACAAAATAATCAGCAGAGAAGTTTCACTTGTTTTCCTCATTTTGTTTGAATATCAATTCCATCGTTCTTCCAATAAATATAATGTTGTTTTTACCTGTGACAGTACTGAAATATGATCAACGCTGTAATCATCGCTGAGTGATCTCATGAATCTATTGCATAGACATGATTTACCAACACCAAGCTGTCCTTTGTCCTTCTCGGTGCCAGACAGGCCAACGACTGCCACGTTAATCCCCTTGAAATTATCGTTTTTTCGGGCCATTTTTACAACAATAAATTGCCAAAATCGCCGAAAATCCAACCGCCCCAAGAATGTTTAATTTATTGATTAGATGTTTCCTTTAAATTTTCTTTCCCGATGATTTGTTTCAATATTCTACTTCAAAATTAGTTATCAGAGTGACCTTGAAGTTTCCATTAACATTGGACACACGGAGTACCCTTGTTACACTTTTTCTAAATAATTAGAGAGTTCTGTTTAGTATCTTTGGTCGTTCTACTGCGTCTTAACACATTGTATAAAAATGATCAAAGTCCTCCTTTGGCAACATGTTTGCCAATTGCCCTTACCATCCCCTTGAAAAATGCCGAATCAAGTTTAACTACTTAGCTTCAATATTCCCACACATCTTCGATTATTTATCACAAAAAAACTCACTAAACTGTTACATCAATCATCACTGTTATGTATAAAAAACATTCGTTGCATTTGGTATTTATTATTCGGAATTAAAAATTAATATGGAGTATTAAAGTGATAGGTTTTATTATCAATTGATCAATTATGATTATTTTTTTTATTTAAATATGTTATCACGGCTATGAGCAACGTTACTCTGGAATGGCACTCTTCAATCTGTAATGAAGAACGAAAATCTACTTCAGGGAATGTTCAACTCTTTTTCTCATCAATATAAACTCAATAATTTTGTTGCAAAGTGGTAAACTACTGTAGTAACTCGAATATAAAATTTTAATTGATTTTCCAGTTATCTCGGAGACAACTGATTTTAGGAGGAAAAGTCATAAAATATTTGACTGAGGAGATAACTGTGAAAAAAGAAATAAATTGAAATAAGTAGTATAGACGCCAAACCGTCAATTTCATTCTTGCTCTTCAGTAAACAGCGTAAAATCCAAAAGCAATAATGAAATTTTTGTACAGACCTTTTTTGTCAAACAAAATGAGATGTACAAAAAAGGTTCTGATTTCGCTATCTCCTTTACATTCAGAGATATTTATCAAGAACTCAAACTGAAGTTAAGTTGACTCTGTTCAATCACTCCATTACTGAAGAATTTTTGTTGATCGAACGTTGATGAGCTATAAACTGAGCAGTTTTGGAACAAAATATCAAGAGATTTTTTTAGTGGTTAAAAAAATTTCTTTCAAAAACATCTTTTGACATTTTCTCCTCAAAATAACTCTCACCACTTTACCATCAACCACTATCTACACTTTTTCGTCACGTTTTCACCCGAAAAAAATCTATTGATTGAACACGGTAGACCACATTAGGTTAATAATGCATGGATATCTGTCACAACAATGAAAAATTCAATGTGTCAAGCTTCGAATGATTGAACATAATTTGAACATGTTTAAAAAAAAAATTTCTCATCTTAAAACGTTGAAGAAACGTGAACGAACGCGAAAAAAATTCCTCTCATTATTCTGATAAATTCAAAAATTTATAAATGGCAAAAATTGAATAAAGTGAAAAGAATGAAGAGTATGAATAGATCAATATGAATTGTATGTACACAAGCGTGGACGTTGGATAACGCGAGTTAAATTCATTGACAAAATCGTCGAGAGAGAAACTCGACACAACGAATTTTCCCAAATTTTTTTTTCTCTCACGAATTTCATCTCATTTTGTTGATTTCACTGGAGTTCACAATTTTGGAAATAGAAAATTGAAAAATGATGCTCCGAAGTTCGACTAGAAGTTCGAAGTATACTGACTTGTCTGGCACGCCAGCCGGCCGTCACTTTCGTTAATAATCAATCCACATTGAACAAACCACTGTATCTTGACTCGCTAACACTCACACACGCATTGAAATGACAAATTCCATACTTGATAAGATGCGGATGGAGCTGATTATTATTTGGATGTTGAGTTTGAAAGCATGTAAATAAGTTGAACGTCAAGTATCGAAGTACTGCTCCAGCAGCGGAGCCATCTTGGTGGGTGGGCTCAGAACGATCAACGTTTTTCACTCGGTTTGTACGTGATTTCATGAATGTTTTGCGAATGGGTAGTAAGGTAAGTTCCGGGGGAAAAGAGAAGGATAGAAGCTGAATTGTGGACAATTTGGGGGAGAATCGGGTGGGTCTAAAACTGGCACATCTGCTAATGATGGCACAGGAAGTGCGACGGTAGCGCCGCGTAGTAGCACAGTGAGGAACTGAGAATAGTAGATTCCGTTACCTCCTGAGAAAATTATCGACCGAAGAACAGAATAGTAGTGCCCTCTATAATTTTTTTTGTTAAACACAATTTTTCACAGTTAGGCAGATGGGGACAGTTGTTTACAAAAGAGTCGAAGCAGTGGTACTCATGCTCAAACCAAGAGGAGAGGGCACATGCCCAGGATTTTGGTCAATTCCTCTTTATCATTGATATCATTTTTTTTTTTGCTACTTTAAGATCAATATTATATCGTCGCCGTAGAGTGAAAGGGGCGTATGTACCAAAAACTCCCTTTTTAAAGTTAAAGGGGCGTATGTCCAAAATCAATGTTTTCCGGCTTTTCATAGAATTTCTAATCGAAAATCTGTAAAAAAAAAGTTCTAACAAACAGGCGTAACGACCAGTTTGTAATAAGAGAGGGGCGTATCTCCGCACTTACGCCCCTTTCACATTATATTTATGCTCATCATAAAATGAAAGGGACGTATTTCCACACTTACGCCCCTTTAAGTAAAGAAAAAAAAACACTTACGCCCCTTCCATTTTTTTCAAAAAATAACACTTACGCTCCTTTCACATTACATGTGATGCTTATCATAGGATGAAAGGGGCGTATGTGCTGGAGACACGTCCCTTTGTGATTAACTTTGTGGAATTACGCCCATTTGTTACTACAAAAATTAATCAACTCAAATAATTCCTAAAAGGTAGTACATTCAATTCCGAGGATAAAAAAAAACATACGCCCCTTTGTTATTACAAAAAAAAATTAATGAATGCGACGATATATTTAATTATGCAAATTAATTATTAAACTATTGATTATAGTTATGATTTATTCATGTTCAGTTTTTTTCCAAAGTTTCATAAAAAGCAATTGGTGATCGTTATTGACTTTTCTATTCATACCTCATCACAACCTGTTAATAACAATTGTGCAAATCGTTATGAACCCTCTCCATAATGCGGATTTAAATGATAATGTTAAATGAATCAAATTAATTTCTTGATTTTATGATTCGATTTTATCCATCGCATTATTTTAATTAATAATCAAAAATATGTTTACGGTACATCACACTAGTTTTAACCCATCATACACGTTACTTCCCCTCCCTTCCATACACATGCCTGTTTGTTATAACGAAGTGAATTCGAAGTGAATTTGTTATAGCGAAGTGAATTCGAACCGTTGTCTCTTTATTACGAGATTATCTCATCAACCTTTAGAGATAAGAAAAAATGTTCCCCTTTAAAATTGATGTTTTTTTAAAAGGCAAACATTTTTCATTTCAAACTTTTTTGTTTATCTTCAACGGTTGTCCCTGTAGACTGTCTGAAGTGCAGCACGAACTGCACCCGTACGCCTAGGCGAGTCCCGTGCCGCTCCGAATAGTATGAAGCCATTAAATATGAGAGATAGTGAAAAATGTTAAGAGATAAAATCAATGTATTTTTAAATTAGGTTTTTTTTTATTTAAAACTTTTTTTCTATAACAGAAAGTACGATAGTAAAAGTGACTCGCCCTAAAAAAATAAATTTCGAAAAGAGAAAGGGGCACAGCGCATGGACTACATTTCGTCATATACGCCTATGCTGCTTTGAATTTGTTAACCTATGTTCTTCCCCCCCCCCTCAGATGTCATCTCCCGATAGGTCGAATCCCAATTGTGATTGGCAACCCTGTCATTTTCAAAATTCAGATAAAATAAGTATTTTTTTATTTGGTCGTAAAATAATTTCTCATAGAGATGATTTTACTATCGAGTTTTAGAACTGCATTATCACGATTCAATTTCCAAAATTCTAATAAGAGAATCATTCTACAAAAAAAAATATTAACAATTTGCTTCTACCAGAAGAATTTCTAGCTAAAAAATTCACATAAATCCTTAAAATTCTAATTTCGACTCAAATAAAAACCTAAGAAATTAAATTAAATTGTTGCGATTTTTATTCTCCCAAAAAAAAAAATTAAAATGCCATGAAAATATCAATTCCATTTGAAATTTGGAAATTACGAGTAAATTCCAATGTTTTTAGGATTCTGGGCGGAGAACATAAACACTTAAGCCACAAATAATAAGAAGATATAGTCCAGTCGGTGAGGATTCAAAATCGAGTTTGTTGGCCAATTTACTTTATAAGTGTCGGATTTTGATGAGTTTTTTACTTTTAAAAAACAAATTTCACGTCCCGAGAAAAATTCAAGACACACAGAAAGTCTCGAATAATTCTCAAATCTGGGGAGAAATCTAGAACATTCCTTTTTACTTTTGAAAAATCAATTTCAAGTCTCGAACTCGTCTAGATATTTTCAAAATTATTTTTGAGTCTGAGGAGAAAATTGGGAAATTTTTTTACCTTTAAAAATAATTTTCAAGTCTCGAGAGAAGTTTCAGACATATAAAAACTCTCTAGTACTTCTAAATCTAGGGAGAAAGTTGAGATAATTTTTTTTTTATTTTTGAAAAAATGAATTTCAAGTCTCGAGAGGAATTTAAGATAGACAGAAATTCGCGAGTTGGTCTCTAGGTATTTTTATAATTATTTCTGAGTCTCGGGAGAAAATTGGGACATTTTTTTAATTAAAAATAGATAAATTTTAAGTCTCTATAGAGAAATTTTTGACACAAAAAAACTTCCGAGTTTATCTCAGAAATTTCTGAATCATTTCCAAGTCTTGGCAGAAATTCTAGACAAAGTTCGGTCCATTTCAGAAAAATGAACGAAACTCCAAAATATCTCTAGAGGTACAGAAAGAAAAAATATAGAGAATAAATTAAAAAACGAAATATATGTTCTGAATTAATTCGAATCATCTCCCATAAATATCCCTCTTTTGTTCTAAAAACATCTGAAATTGCTCCAGATGTCAAAAAATTGAAGGACATTGCCGTTGGAGACTTTGACGTGTACTCCATTCGACACGTAAATTGACACTCCAACTTATTTTTGTAATTTTTTTTTTCAATGTTTGAAGAAATTTAACAACAATGGAAATGCTATTTGTTATGATAAACGGCTCCTCTGCATCCATAATCGTGAAATGAAATGAAGAAAGATTGAAATGCAAGACCAATAGATTTCCCAATAGACATAATGATTATAATCCATAATTTCAATGTTTAAACATTTTATTTGTATGTTTGAATGGCGACGACGCACGAAAAGATCGAGCGTCTTTGTCTTACGCAGGGACTCTACTAGCGCTATCTCTCTCGCTCCTACAGCGGACTGACCGAGAGTGAATGAATTCATTTTATACATTTATTGTCCTAATATAGTGAAAATTTTATATTTTCTGAACGAATGTTAATAATTTAATAATTTTCGAACCAGTATATAAAAAAAAAAAATATGTTATTATAAAAATAATCTTGTTTGAAGACTACTCTGAAAATTAATTATTTTTCATCAAAAACTTGATGAAAATCAACGGAAAATATTAGAAAAAAATCTGGGAGTATGCGCTATAAATCTTCTTCAAGGGGGAAAAAAAATTAAATTGAAATATCAATTTTTGGTTGACTGACAGCCATTTGTTTATAGCGTGATGAAGCGCGCGGATCGTCGTGCGCTGACAAACAAATGACCATAACTCAAAAACTATTGTTCGTGAAGACAAAAATCAAAAGCCATTTTATTCGTTATTGAATTACGCAACTTTTTCTCACTGTATGTCTCGATAACTTCTCAACAGTTTTCGAGATATTTTAAAATGAAAATGACCGCTTCAAGGGGTATTTTGTTGTCATTCTGAGTATTTAAAAAAAAAAATCATCAAAATCCGACACTTTAAAGTGAATTGGCCAACAAACTCGATTTTAAATCCTCACCGAGTGGACTAATAGAAATAGAACAGAAGAGTAGAAATATACAAAAGAAACAAAAGAATCCATTCTGGACTGTAAACCGACCGCCCCTTGACGATTTTAAGTATATACCTCGACATGTGACCCAAACTCCCTCCCCCACATTTTGAGCCTAGAGGATATTTTATTGTCCTTTGGGTCATTCGACACCTTTTCAATTTTAATTTATTGCTAAGAGCCATTTTCCCCTTTTTAATCCACATTGAAGAAGAGTGGCCCATTCACCACTATATCCTCGGAATTTTCATTGTACGGACATGCACATGGTGCCAAATTTATTTTTATTACCTGTTTATGTTTCGACCAAGACCTTTTTTTTTGCTTCACCGAAGTGACCGTTTTATTGCACTTTCAATCCCTTTTCCACGTTTCCTCTATCTAGAAATTTCTGGGTAGATCTGGAAAAGGTTAGGTTCCCTTACCGTTGCAGGTAAATGAAGGGGAATTAGTCACTGGTTGGGAAATGCTATTCGTGTTATTTAACTGTTGTTCAAATTTTGAAGGGGTCGATTATTATAAACTGAGAAAAACGCAGATGAGAAGTTGAAAAAAATTTTTTTTCAATTTAATGGAAATTAATTTTTTCGAGGTTGTGTGAAATATAATATCGATATTATTAGTTATCCATTTTGTTTAATTGAAAAATAATGATTGCGGTTGGAGAATTGAATTACATTTCTTTTATGGAAATAATTTGATTATCGAAATAAAAAATTGGCTTTATTACAGAAGAAATCAACGGAAAAATCTGAAATCCACAATGAAGTAATTTCATATTCGGGGACTAAGGGGGATTAGAATTACAAAAAAAGGTCTTCAAAAATTTAATTAACATGGATAAGAAAGATTAATCAATTGAAGCTCTTTCTCCCTGGTTATTTTTCCTTAGATTACATTTTTCGCCTTACATAGAATTAATTAACATGGAAAAGACTGAATAATTAATTGCCAGCAAAATAATCCCTTGCTACAGAGATGGGTGGCCGAACGGGAACATTCAAAAAAACGTTTCTGCTTCTTTTCGACCAGCCTTCACAGTCTTACAATCGTGCCTCCCTATGAATGGGTGTATGAGCCTAATTTTTTTCAAATTGGAGTGGGAGGGATGTGAGTGGAAAAGCGCACATTAGGTCCAGCAGTATACAATTATCCTTCAGGCATGAACGAGGATTCAATGTACAATGTTGAGATTCAAATTGATGAAAATTCAAGGTAGGAGAATATAAACTGAAGATAGAGGGAAGAGGGAAAATTTTATGGGCTTGCGGGGTTGATAAATCCCTAAAGCATATATAGGGGACAGAGGGTACCTAGAATTTCATCAACTAAGGACTTAGTTATTAAGGGACCGGAGGATAATTTTACGCGTACCTGCGGAAGTAGGACAGGTGTAGACAATTAAAATGTAGGAAGTTTAGGGGTCAGAATGATAATTGGTGTCAGTGAATCTCAGGGACAATAGTTAATTATGCCTGATAATAGTTGAGACCGTAATAAAGTCATAAATATTCAGAACGAAGGTATTCGAACGAAAAATTATTTGTCATAATGTAAATTGATAATGCTGAAGATTAACTAAATGCTAAAATGTCGTTAACGGGATTGCCAAAATTAAAATCCAAGAAAAGAAGAGGTGCAAAAAAAAAGGGAACATTTAATGTTCCCGGCCGAAGAAATTGTAAATCGGAAGAAAACCTAGGAAATAATAGGGAAAAACAATAACGTACATTCGGATGGGACTGGAAATTTTCCTCTTATAAGAATAAAATATGTTCGATATTAAATTAGTTAATTAAGTGTGTCTGCACGCAACGCGTTCCTCTCCCACGTTTCCCAGGCCGCTATATCTCGGGAACTGAGGGACCGACCAGGCTGCAATTTTTGCCAAAATCAACATAACTGATAACAATTTTTATCTAAAATTTCAGATATTTATCGGTGAGATTCATGCAATTATTTACATAATTCGGAGACGAAACGTATTTACAGACAACCACACCCATATATATAGACATTTTTTTAAAACGTGAAATCTCTAACGTTTCGTAATGTGTCCAGGCGAAATTAAAGAAAGTAGAAGGAAAAGCGATCACAAGGGTGCCATCAGGAAGCAAAAATGGTAGAAAATAAAGAATAACTTTCAAAATTATTGTTAATCGTTGATTTATCTCGAGAACGAGTAGCGAAAGAATTTTTTTTTTTATAGAGCACCCAATTTCCCAAGAACAAGTTCGTTTGAAATTTTGTAGTAAAGTCACTCATGGTCTAGATAATTAAATATTGAACATTTATTTCAATCTTTAACTGACGTTGATTATCATGACTGACCGACGAAAGAGGAGTTTAATGCATGCATATGCATATTGTGTAAAAGGCGGCAGGATTAGTTGTGCGAGAGAGAAAAAAAAGAGAAAAAAATGGCGCCTCAGCATCACGAGAGGAAGATTAATCTATTACGTGAGGGTAGAAATCAAATGTAGATTTTATATGCCAAAGAAATTTGTGTAGCATAAATGAATGTCTCCCCAGTGCTAGCTGGATCTGTTTCAAGAATGGCAGTTCCTATTGTCCTTGTAGCCTGATGCTCATCTCTCTCCCCGTTGGAGAAAACTGTTACCCTTTTCTTGCATACGTCAGACGTCGCAAAGAACCTCACAGAACTGTTGAACTCCTACCGAGGGGCTGGGAACTCCAAGATCGAGTGACACATGACTGCTAAATGCAGTCAATTTCACTAATAGTGATTCCAATGACTTCATTGAATTTATGATTTCAGTGATTGCAACCTTGATTATTAGTGATTTCATGACTCACCATGATTTCATTGACTTCATCAAACTGAAATCAATGACTTCTGCATCATTGAAATCACTAAAATTTCACCAAACTGAAATAATAATTGAAACTGAAGAATTAGTTATCAGAATTATTGATTTTACTAGGGCATCATGCGCGCTAACGCGCGCGACGAGCTTCCAGTAAGCGCTGTAGCGCACAACAATTATTCAAAATAGCTGCCCGGCTACTCAGAACTCACGGAAAAAAATGGAAAAGTGTCGAATTAGAGAAAATGTCAAAATTGGCCATTTTGACTGGAGAATGGCTGACCCCCGGAACCGGCCCACCCAAAATTTCGTCTTTTCGATTCTTTCTCGTTTGATATCTTCAAAATCGTTGCCCGGCTACTCAGAACTCGCGGAAAAAAATAGAAAAGAGTTGAATTAAACGTTTTTCCTCTTGCATTCGCAAAGTTCAGTGTTAATCCTAATAAACATGTTTCGTAAGCATTTTCTTTGAATAGGCACCAGTCTCCTATATAATAATTTTGCTTTGTGGAGGTAAAGCAAGATTTGAGAGTCGTCACATGCATATAGTGATTTCTTCGATTTCACATGATTTCATTGACTGCAAATAAATTCATTGTGACTTCAAGAAATGACTTAATGGTTTGAAATCATGAGATTTCAGTGATATCACCGATTTCATTGATTTCATGCGTGACTACAAATTGATTTCAGTAGCTAGTGACACATGACTGCAAAGAGTTCCCAGCCCGTCGACTCCTACCACCGTCATAAATTAGGAGCAAAGGCTTTCGACGGTACATACACGGTAGGATCGGAGTGATTACTTTTTTTTTATAAAAGTGAAAAGTACGATAAAGATCTTTTAGGGGCTGGGAAGCTTCTCCCACATTTAGATTATCTTTTTAAAAATGTCACATTTTTACATATTCTAAAACTAGTGAAATTAATATTGTCCATTGGCTAAGGTTGATAAATTGTATACCGCCATATTAAGATGAACAACGCGATAGTTAATTTGGAATAACTAAAAAGTCTTGTAGGCGGTATTAATGAGAGTACCATTTACTATATTGAATAAAAACTGTTCTCGTTTTCGGGTTTCAGCAAAGCAAAAATGATTGCAGCAGACAATGATATGAGTGAGTTGATTGAAACAATGCGGCTTATGGTGGATACAATCCTCGAAAAGCTAGTGATATGTTACTCACTTTTACACTTAACAATTTTCGATGAGTTGGATGAACGTTTGTCACAATAGCCTTAATGAACGTTAAATGTTGTTTATGATGAATGTTGTTCAATGCAGAACCGAAGAGCGGAGTAGAAACCATCTCCTCCATTAGAACTCCCCCTTCCTCCTTTCCATTAGGCGGTCGTCCAATCGTAAGCAAAACCCGATTGGATGAGTTGACGCATACTATTCAAATTTTCCCCGATTTACCTGGTTGACAACTTCCTCCCCTTTGGGAAAAATCCCCGCCCTTTTTTGTGCCCCCATCAGACGGCGAAAGACGCCAGAAAACTCGTCGGAGCACTTGGCAGCCATAAATTAACAACAAAGGCCTCCGACGCTAATACTGAAGTAATCAGCTTTTCCTTTTCGAACAAAAAAAAGGTTAACATCTTGAAGGGACTTGGGAATTTTCTCCCAATGTTGATTATTATTTTGAAAACTTAAAATTACATTCTAACACTCTAGTGAAATTAATATAATCCATGTCATACAATAGTGGTAATGAGTGGACCGTTTATTATATTTAACGTGAACTGTTCTCGTCACCGTAGATTGAAAGGGGCGTAAACGCCATAATTTTTTCATTTTTGCTTCCGAATGGAAGCATTGTCATCCATCTATTTTTACATTGTCTAATTTTGGTTGGAAATGATGTAGAATCTTCTGAAACGTAAAAATACGAAGTTTGGAGCCAATGTCCATCTGTTCGTGTGTCCACTCGGGGGTCACTTTTCCTTAAATTGACCAATTAATTGAGAAAATCATTTCCGAAACATCTGAAATTTTGTCAGATTGTTGGTATTAGTTGGAGCTAATTCTGTGCCAAATTTCAGCTCGATCGATTGAGTAGTTTTTGAGGAATAGTGATTTGTTTGTAAATCGTTTTTTGTGAATATCTCAGAAATGACCAAACCTATTGGCTTTTTTTCAAAATCTTTGTCTCGTTGTCTACTATCTGAATCAACCAGGATATATATACCGGTCAATGCAAGGTTTTAGAGACATGGCCAATTTTCTGTTTTTTACGGAAAATTCTTATAAACACGCTAACTTTTGAAAAAATGGAGATATCAACTTGAAATTTGACATGAAGGTGACTCTCATGATTGTCATGTTTGATTTTAAAAATGAGCTCAATCGGAAAGGTGGTTCCGGAGATATTCAACTTTGTATGTGGATCTATTTTATTGAATATCTCAAAAACGACTCAATCGATTTTTTTTTTTTTTCAAAACCTTCGTCTCGATGTCTTTCATCTTAATCAATCAAAATATGTATACCCGTTCATAAAAAAATTTTGAGATATGGTTATTTTTCCGTTTTTCACTGAAAATCCTTGTAAACACGCTAACTTTTGAAAAAATGAAGATATCAACTTGAAATTTGGCATGAAGGTGTCTCTTATGATTATAATATTTGGTATTTAAAATCAGCTCAATCGGACGATTAGTTCCGGAGATATTTAGCTTTCGAAATATGAGATGCAAAACATTTACTATAATACGCAAAAAGGATTGAAAGGACCATTCGGAAGCGCTCCATCAATTGATTGATAGCGAAAAGAAAATGCACACGTAAAATTAGCAAATTCCACAACCGCAAATCTGAAGTTACCAATTTATAGCCGCATGTCGCTGCCGCCAGCTTGTCTTTTGTAATAACAAAGGGGTGTATGTTTTTTTGGTTACCTTGGAAATGAAGTGCACTGTACAGAGAGAAAAGTTGAGTAAAAATTACGAGTCTGTTCAGTAATTGTCGGGCGACCTTGTGGTGTGGGGAAAAAGTACGTGACATACCGCAATTTTCACTTGAAATTACCGTAATTTTTTCCCACACTTCAAAGTAGCTCATCAGTACACATAAAGTCGTTGAGTGTACAAAAATTAAACAATTTCTAAAAATTATTGTTTTCATTTTTAAATTATTTATAAGAATTATTGAGGTCATCAATATGAAAATTATAACATTTTTCGATTTTTAGAAAAGTAAAAATCAATAAAAAGTAATTCAGTTGACTAGCTTGCAAATATACGTGGCAACGCTGGATATTAAAATGACAGGCGGGAGTCGAGTGGAGTGAACGCCATAACCTCTTTACTCGAGCAGACGTTGCCATGTCGATTTCGGTTCCGGTTTCTCGTCAATTTTCACTGTTTATTGTTAATATCAACAAAAACTAAACGGATAAACCTCATGAAACAAGTGTCAATATTTTTTATTATTTTTTTCATATTTTGAGTGAAAAATTCAGATTTTAATCTTTATTCAAAAAAAAATTATGAGTTTTTCCATAAGACGCTGGGTAAAATGTTGATTTTTCAAAATTGAGTTTTTGAAAAACTTAAACGGTCATTAAATCGAGCAAAAAATTACGATTAAAAAATCTAATATCACTTTCAGGCGATTTTTTGTAGTTTTCAAAAATCTTTAAATTTTATTGCACTGATGAGTTACTTTAAGGTCACCCCATTATTACCGAAGAGACTCGTACTTTTTACACAAGTTTTTTCTCCGTATGCCCCCCAAGAACGATTCTCATTGAGAAATTATTGTAGCGGCAAATGGATATGCTTCCGAAAAGTTAGGACCAAGTAAGCGTATCTCCTGAACATACGCCATTTTATTTTTAGCTGATCTAGTTCATCTCAAGAAGAAAAAATTACAAACAGACGTAATTCAAGCACATACGCTCCTTTCATTATACGATGAGCAAAACACAAAGTATGGAGGAGGCTTGGGTGTAGAGATACGCTTCTGTGCCGTTACAAACTAGTAATTAGGCCTGTTCGTCTAGATCTTTTTATTCAGAGATTTTCAATCAGTAGTTTAATGAAAAGGCGAAGAAACATAGATTTGTGACAAATGCCCATTTCGCTATAGAGAAGGCCTTTTTGGTACTTGCTATGCCATTTCCTTTCAAGTAGCTCTTTTCGTTTGATTAATATTGCATTAATGGGAAAGCGGTGGCTTAAGTCTGGAGGTGAAGGGAAACTTAGGAGAAGGGGAAGTAACGCGTATGGTGGATTTGCACGGCGATAACTGACGAACATGGGTTCAAATACCTCTGAAATAGCTTTTTTTTTCTTATCGATTTCTTCAATTCCACTTCTTTTCTCTTTGCGGGTTAATAGCCGGGGGTGACAGAATTATAATTCCGTTGGAATTTATATTTCAGCTCTCTTTGTTCAATTGATATTGTATGGGCAGGAAAAGGGTGGATTTGGTGTTATTGGCGAGGGCAAACGTGCAATAACGGTGCAAATTATTACTGCGATAGCTGATGTGAAATATTCAATCATTAGTAATTGATTGAAATATGCAGAGATGTAAATGCGTTTAAAAAAAGGTCGGGTGGCTGTATCTATCGCGACACTAGCCAGTGCCGCTGATACACCCGATGAGTTTAGACTTGGCCACGTATATGATGTAGCCTAGGTAATGGAAGTAAGACGTGTCCACGTAAAAAATTGATGAATATGACATTCAATTGCCGAGCATGATTAGATATAAAAAAAATGAAAAAAGATGGAACAAAAACAGCCTCGGAGAAAACTATTAATAAATAAAAAATAATAAATACTAAAAAAACACAATGAAGATAACTTTTTTTTATACCATCACTTTAAAGTTAAAGGAGCGTAAGTGCCATTATGTTCAGATTTTTCTCTTACGATATCAAAAGAGCGTTTTTTTTCCCTTCGAAATAGAATTTTCCTACTCCTATGAGAGGTTTTTTGTGAATTTTGTTTCGAAATGCCAAGTTGACGTAAGTCCAATTGATAAACACTAAGGAAGTGTATGACCAGGACATGTGCCCCTTCTCTTTCATCCTTGCTAGTAATATTCTAATTTATGTGAAGGAGAATTTATCATAAAGAGGTATAACTCGAGCACTTACGCCTCTTTCTTTTCGGTTGTTCGTTAAATTTGTTATCTATTACAAAAAATCATAATCACAAAAGGGCATAGCTACTGTTGATAACCTACATGAATATTTTTCGTTCATTGTTATTAATTCAAATCACCGCTATAGGAGCGGAAGGGGTGTAGTGCCTTAATAATTTTTTTTTTTGTTTGTGATGTACCGTAAACATATTTTTGATTATTTGTGGACGTCCGCATGAAAAGGGCCCACTTTGGCGGTATTGGACTTATGCATACTACCCTTTCCTTGATATGATTCCCCTCGTTTGAAGCCAGGAATGACCCCAAAATCGTAGAAAATGACGTCTCTATTGAATATCAAAGAAATAATTTAACATGGGCTTAAATGGGAGATGTGAATACAAAAATGTAGATATCTCGGAAACTAAATGCGATAAAGTGGGCCCTTTTCATGCGAACGTCCACATTTATTCAAATAATGCGATGGATAAAAATCAATCATAAAATCAAGAAATTAATTTGATTCATTTAACATTATAATTTAAATCCGCATTGTGGAGAGGGTTTATAACGATTTGCACAATAGTTAGTAACGGGTTGTGATGAGGTATGAATAGAAAAGTCAATAACAATCGCCGATTGCTTTTTATGAAACTGAAAAAAAACTAAACATGAATAAATCATAACTATAATCAATAATTTAATAATTAATTTGCATAATTAAATATATAATATTGATCTTAAAGTAGCAAAAAAAAAAAATGATATCAATGATAAAGAGGAATTGACCAAAATTCTGGGCATGTGCCCTCTCCTCTTGGTTTGAGCATGAGTACCACCGCTTCGACTCTTTTGTGAACAACTGTCCCCATCTGCCTAGCTGTGAAAAATTGTGTTTAACAAAAAAAATTATAGAGAACACTACTATTCTGTTCTTCGGTCGATAATTTTCTCGGAAGGTAACGGAATCTACTATTCTCAGTTCCTCACTGTGCTACTACGCGGCGCTACCGTCACACTTCCTGTGCCATCATTAGCAGATGTGCCAGTTTTAGACCCACCCGGAGAATCCATATTTAGTTTTTCCAAGTCTACATACACAAAAGGGGTGGGATCTCGAGGGCATTTTTGCTGTACTTAAAACTTTCACCAGAAGAGGGCTACTAGTGACGGAAATTCATTTGAGTTTCCTCTCTGGAAGAATACTATCCTTATTACATTCAAATATACATGAATCATATCAATAGAAATAAAATAGAGATTGTGAAGCAATAATTCATTTCGAGGATAATTTCGGTCAATGACCAATTGTGTTCGTGACAATGCAATTTAATGAATTGCCAGATGATTCTTTGTTGGAGATTTTTTCTCGTTTGGAGGCTAGAGACAAGATCGTTGCAGAGAAAGATAATTAAATCGTGTGTTTTTATGGAATTAGCGATCTCATCGTCATTTCGAGATTATTCCACGTTTTCAATCATTTATAATTGATAATAAATGCATTTTTTTTAGTATGTATGAGATGGAAACAACTGTTACCTCATGCTTGGTCTCACGTAAAGGAATTGAATGTCCCTCAACTTTTGATATCTCGTGAATTGAAATTACGACAAGTTGCAGGCGTCATTAAAAACTATGGAAAGTATCTGAGGGCATTAAATTTATTGCTGAAGGATCGGAGACATTTGATGGTCCAAGTGAGAAATGCTTATAAGAATTTGGAACAGCTGACTCTTCAGTTTCAAAGGTCATATGAGGGCGATGACAAAGCTATCAGTACATTTCGAAAATACTCAAAGAACTCAGTCTTACATCCAATGATGTCAGCAATGTTATTTTTCTGGTGAGTGAGGTTTTCTCAATTTGTAATGTAGATAATTTTCTTCTTTAGTTAACAATCATGATTACTGTGATCTTAGTAACTTTTGATAACAATATAGTCTATTTGTATTGACAGGACATATGGCTCAATTCCCTTAATTAGAGGTGCTAACTCTGGGAGTTGATTATAATATTGAGAATTCGGAGCATTTCCATTCTCTCAAAATGATACAACGATACAATACGAGCTTTACACACATTGCATTGCTAAAATGTCTCGTTTCATCCATCTCAGACACCTCGCCATAAATAACTCGCACTCTTTCGAAGACGAGGGATTTAGGATTATTGGCAGAAAGTGCGTGAGCTTAGAGATTCTAGAATTTTCAATTATTTAATACTAATGGACCGATAAATTTCAAACTCTACATGTTTTTACGCTTTTTTCATCTCAGACGACTTATGAAAGGAATTCAAGCTTTCAAAGGATAAAACGGTGAGTTGGAATTAAACATTGGTGTAGTTGGGTTTTGCCTAACTGGAAAAAATGTGCAATTTCTTTTTTTCAACCTTTCCTTTACCAATTCGGATTTCAGAGTGAGGGCAGCAAAATAGGCCAGCAATTCCTGTGAAAAATACAGTCACAAAGATACTGGAAATTGCTCGAGAATAGATAATGTTCATTCATTGCATGAGAATGGAAACACTGACCAGACCGAGGATGAGGAGTATGAAGATTACAATGTATTATGGTACAGCAATTTTTATTCTATTCAAAAACATTTTATAAGACATTTTTTTACATATTGGGAATTAATTGGGAGCAAAATATTGCTGTACAATATTTCCACGTTTTTGCTGGCCTCATGTCTGTCATTAACACCATCCTCATAAGATGACTTGATGCTCCTGATTATCACTAATTTCACCATTTTCACCTCCATTCTCATCATGTCTGCTATAAGATCAAATAAAATTGTAAGTACATTGCTTATTTTATTCTCTCATATCTGCATACCTGTAGATGAATATTTTGTGAAGAATAGCACATACTTTAAAAAACATAACAGCTTTGCTTGGTTGATAGAAGAGTGTTCTATGATTTTGAACACATTTGGATTTACCCTCTAGATTCTTAAACACTCTTTAATTCATCGATCGAGTATATGCGTAAAACATTCATCATATGCCTCTTCGGGACTGTTTGCTTCAGCAGTTGCAATTGGGGTGAGAAGTGATGGTTGCAGTGGATATCTAGAATCACCTGTAATATTATGTTTTCAATCTACACCAATCACGAAGAATGATAAAATGGGGAACTTGGAATCACTCCACAACTGGGGGAATAATACCACTCAAAGATTTCTAGACACAATAGATTGTCACATGATTATAAGAAAAAATAAATAAATGATTTTTTAATCAAATTGTATTGCACTTGGCCTTCTTCAATGAACCTATCGATTCTCTGTTTCACTTACGAATTTCTCCAAATTGTAGAATTGCATGTGGTGCCGGGATATGTGTCAATTGATGTTATTCGAAGTTTGTCGTCACAAGTGACTTACACGTTGATGGAAAATAGTATCAATTATAATTAAGATAATTTCATTTTTCTACATGAGGCCTTCTCATTGTAACGTGAGTGCAATCAATCGCACCAATTACTCCGCAATTCCAATGTGTCCTTCAAACTTATAGTTCCAGTCTTGATTGTAATATCTATGTACAAATTGATGTTGAAGAGACAGGATAAATTCTTACGCTTCAGATATTCGCTGTAATCCTTGAGGATCAACAGGAAATTTCACCCAATTGTTTTGCAATGTCAGAATTGCAAGAGTGACATTGTTCATTATTTTACTCATGGTACTCTGTGAACAACAGGTATATGAAAAGTCGCCGATGCTCTCTTGAAAGGATTCAGTTCCATAGAATCTTAGGGTACTCAAAATCTGAAAAAAATATGGTTATTAAAATTCATCCCTTTTATGTCGCCTCAAGTCTGCAATTCTGATGATTCTTTCTTCGTCTTCGATTTCCTCGTCTGCTAAAATAGCTGCGAGTCCAAATACTCCTACAACATTCATTGTTTTTAACTTCCCGACCCGAAGGGTGGAAGTTATTGTAATGACCCCAAAAATCGAGAGTGGAAATTTTATGATATCTCCACGTTTCATGACTCCTCAAATCTTTCTATGATGTTTTTGGACACATGTCCGTCTGTGTGTCCGTCTGTGTGTGTCCGTCTGTGTGTGTGTGTGTCCGTCTGTGTGTGTCCGTCTGTGTGTGTGTGTGTGTGTGTGTCCGTCTGTGTCCGTCTGTGTGTGTGTGTGTGTGTGTGTGTGTGTGTGTGTGTGTGTGTGTGTGCGTGTGTGTGCGTGTGTGTGTGTGTGCGTGTGTGCGCGCGCGCGTGTGTGTGTGTGTGTGTGTGTGCGTGTGTGTGTGTGTGTGTGTGTGTGTGTGTGTGTGTGTCACATATTATTCGCGCGCGAATGTATGTGACGCTAAAATTTTTCGGGACACGATTTCTCTTGAACAAACGGTACAATTTGATGGCTTGAGGTCAGTGGTCCTAATGCTGAATGATAGGATGGACGGTAATACTTGAACGTCGAATTCCCTAGAGTCTAGTAAATAAGGATGCGGAAATCAAAGAACTATGAAATTTCAGGTCGTTTAAATAATAGGAAAGGGATAATGTCAGATTAACTCTTGATAGGAATAATATAAAATTTGGAAAAGAAAAAGATAAGAATATGTATTTGTTAAGGATGATATAAACTTTAGTTTTTCGAAAAACTAGTATTACTTTAAATCAGAAGAATATAATGACTTGTTGGATAATTTCCCGGGACAGGCAAAAATAAGTTGGAGTAATTCCAATATGGATGAAATTTTGGATTTGTCAATTCTTGGAAAGGCTCTTGATCAGAATGAGTAAAAATAAGTAATCAGTAATACCCGATAAATAGAAAAATCAGGGATAGGAAATACCAGAATGATTAAATATGGGAATGTCGAAAGTTTGGAATAGCCTTTAGGTTGAACGCCATTTTCTCCGTTTGACCATTTCCCAGTTCACCCATTTCCCAGTTGCGTTTAATTGACCGATAACTTATCAACGGGGCTTACCATCATCTAAAATATTTTTCTACCTTACCGATAATGTATCGCTTTCGCCAGTTGTAGTATACATGACCGTGCCCGTCTTGTGGCGCCTATAGAGCGGCGTTTTAATGAATTATTGAAGAGAAAAGATTGTTTCTAAAGTCATGATGGATAAAGAGAAAAAAATATTCTTTTTAGCAGAGCGGTTTTAATAAAAATAATGATCATTATTTCTTGACAGAAATATTTAATAGAATCTATTATGTCATGATTTCGTAGACTTATAACTTTGTGATAAGCTCCACAAAATATGATGTGTTTAATTGGAGATTGTGGTGATCAATAAGGTAAAAACGGAAATAAATTTATCGACATAGGATTATATAGAAAAAGCAGTAATTATTAACAGGAAAGGCACTAGAGGGAGAATTGAACTTGCGAATAAATAGATATGTCACAGGACGTATCGCTCTCTTCTCTCGTAGGCCGGCCATAAGATAAGTACTCCTCTAAATTTATTTGGTACCAAATATTTATTTAAATGACATCCCGGACCTTTTACCAATGGGATCAGTCATAAAAAATTGCAAATTTTTGATACTCAAAGGTGATCTCATCAGTCACTCTTTGAGGAATTCATTAATTAGCAATAGAGGTAGTAACAAACAAAATATAAATTACGAGATTAGAGACACAAACATAACCTCAATTCTATCGAGCACATGGCCAGTGCAATTATTAAATATTTAAAGAGAAAAAAGAAAACAAATCAGAGAAAGTACAAATAAATTAATTATAATAGAATAAAATTTAATGAAACTCAAAGATAAAACAGCTAATTAGCTACGCGGGGATATTAATAATTACATAGATATAGATATATATCAAGTTGACTGTGATTGAAAAATCGTAATAAAAATGACTGAGATATCTCTGCGGGGTTTAATTCAAATATGTACTGTAGCTATTATGGGATTAACAATATTATCTATCGTAAAAAATATAAATGTTTCTTTTTATATTGTGTATAAGGTTTATCTGAACTAATAAGTAAAAAATATGAAAAATACATGTGCTCAAAGAATCAAAATTGAAGACTAGTGATATATTTTTGCAAAAAATAAGATATAAAAGATACTATTGATTTTTAGAGATAAATAAACAATTCATTAGATTTTAGAAAGATGACGAGATGTTTTCATTATTATTTCTGTTAGTTATTCTCTTGATTGGAATCATTTTTTTGGTTATTGGGTACGTGCAAACGTGGTAGAAAATGCAAATCGTATTATTTATATATATATATTTCTTCTCATTATCGGAGTTTGCTTGCACCTACTCAACGTCATTGTGTCCTTGACAAAACAAATTTAACAATTCTTGAAATTTTCCATCCACTTGTGGACATCAAATTCTAAAATTAACATATTTTTCTCCCCAAAAACTTAAATTATTACAAGATAAAATATATTTTGGCCTTCTTTAATTAAATTTATACAGTCAAAAAATATAATTAATAATTTATTATGTATTTGTTGATTACCTTTTTAAGCCTTCCCCTCGGAAATAGTTTGGGAAAACCACAATAAATTAAAGTTAACAACAGTAATTTACCAATTACTTGGATAGATTATTTAAAAATTATTGTCATAGTAATTAAATGGATAAGTGAAATTGAAATCTATTTGGATTATTTAAAGAATTCTATATAAAATATTAATTTTTATTGAATTATCCTCTCATAAGTTTGGTATTTCTCCAATTTTTGCTCGTCAGAATTTTTCAGAGTCAACACAATTTATAATAATCAAAGATTTTGACTCGAAATAAAGGAATTTAATTTTTAATTGACTTTTAATTTAAGTAAATTTCAAGATTTTAAAATGAATTTTCTTTTAAATAATCCAAATTAAAGCACAATCATAAATTTCGTTGAATTTAATAATAATAAAATTTATCAGGAAATAATCTATCCATAAACAGGATTTTAGATTATTAAGAATTGATTTTTGGGACATATTTTTTTACAATAATCTATTAATGAAATATTTTTACAATTATTAAAATGAGAAATTTATCTATTATTTTTATCAATTTCCAAGAAATATACAGGAAAACAAAAATTAAAAGAAATTCTCCTATTTTTTCAGAGATTAAAAACTGATTATAAAATTTGAATAATAATTAATATTTGTTGATTGAGCTGGTTTAAGACTGATTGATTTTCGTCCAATTATTCCCCTTTTTAAATGGAAATTCCAAACATTATTATTCTTAGAATTCGTAATGAATTTGAAGAAATTTGCATCGTAATTATTGGTAATCTGGCAAATAAATTTTAAAGTTCTATATCCACATCGATTTTTAAAAATTCCATGGGAGCTGTGTGACAACTGTTGCACATTACCAATGCATCGAGATTCCTCGCAACCTCCAGATTCTTTGCGATGCAATTACTGCAAGAGTACCATGCCAAACATTCTGGGCATAAGTGGTTTGCAATAAATTTGACATTGCATGAAACACAGCCAACTCTATGTAATATATGTGCTGCAAAGAAAATGAAATTATATCTATTCAAAGAGTTATTAGAATGACACTTACATAATACAAAATATTAAATGATACTTGGTTGTTACAGTTGGTATACCGTTTACCAATGCCCCTTGTTTCTCAATATTATAACGATGCAGATCGGGAAATAATCGTACTAAAAGAAGAGAAACAATAAACAATATTATGCATAAAATAAAGGGGAGCGACATGTTTAGTGATTAATAAATAAAGGATAAGGGAAATTTGCTGACCAATATCTTCATATGTTTGTATATTTATGAAATTGTTGACATCGGATGAAGTGACTTGAGGCATTTAATAATTTCATCTCGTCAAATATATTCGCCTGATACAACTCCCAAATTTTGTTGAGAATATCTTGGCGAATTAAATATTTATTTTCAGTTGGGCGAGTAATGGGAAGACCTCTGTTCGATGCAGCAATTTTTAATTTTGTCTCAATCTGCAGCCGCCTCAGTCGTTCTAGAAATAGAGTATGACACAGTATGAAGAATTAATGAATATAAGGCTGAAACTAGCCGCCACTGAGTTGTTTTTCGTAGGGACTGTAGGCTCTGGCGGCTACGTGTATTTGAAGTACGGTTGACGAAAAAAATTATCAAAAATTCTTTAACATTAGCAATATTGCACATTTCCGATTGCGAAATGTTCAGGGAGGTCCCGTGCCCTGATGGATCAGTCCCAGAGCATCCCATAGATATTTCCATTACGAGAAGTTTCCTCCTTCCCAGAGGGGAATGAGATTGAACCCAGAGCTGGTTATTCTCTTTAATAAAATCGATTTCAATTCATTTATTATTGATATATCTATATAGAGATCGTTGAATATTATGAAAATGATCACTTAAACTATTCAATTATTTATTGATTAATTAATAACAATTGCGGGGGTCATTAGACGTTGTCTAAATGATTTTTGGACTATATTCATAGCCGGGGGGGGGGGGGGGGCAGAATCATTTTAACCCTCTGGGATTGCCTCTGGGATGACGTCCCGTCCCAGAGCACATCCCAGAGGTATTAATTTATTCAATAAATAAATTATTAATTGTTTAATAATAATTGGGGGTGTCATTAGACATTGTCTAGATGATTTTTAGAGCATATTTATATTCGGGGGTTGGGAGGGGGCGGGGGGGGGGGGGGGAATTTAACTGAAATTGACCCTCTGGGATCACCTCTGGGATTGCCTCTCATCCCAGAGCACAACACAGAGGCACTTATTTATTTCATAAATAAATAATCAATTGTTTAATAATAATTGGGAGGGTCATTAGACATGACGGTGAAACTGGCCTCCTATCCTCCAAATGTCAAAATTGAAACTTTTTGAAGGGACTGTCCACCGAAAAATAGAAAATTCGGAATTTTTTTAAAAATAGTAATCTCATCGTAAAAAATCGTTTTTAATATTCTTAATATAATGTAGCGTAGGCAGATTGCGATCTAATTTTTTTTATGGAGCAAAATGTATTTTTGCATTGGGGAAAGGGCTTAAATTCACTTCTCCCCAAAATGCAGTTTTCCCTATGAGGGAAATTTTTTAAATTTACAATTTTTTTTTCATCGATACCTTGAAACAACCCTAGTCGATTGCCACCCCTATCGATAACGATCTAATTTTTCGATGACGTAAAAAAAAAAATTTCGCGTGGAACACGTCTAATTTCGTATCCTATAGAAACTTGCTATTTCCATAAGACAGAATTTTTTTAAAAATCTCAAACTTTTCCCTGATACTCTCTAGACACCCTCCCATCGATTTCCACCCCTCTGAAAAGGGATCTAATTTTCTTAGGGACTTGAAAAAATAAAAATCACCCCGTTAAAAACAGCCAATTCCGTATCCTCTGAAAATTTAATTTTTCTATGGGACAGAAATTTTTTAAAACTGTCAAACTTTTCCCTGATACTCTCTAGACACTCTCCCATCGATTTCCACCCCTCTGAAAGGGGATCTTATTTTCTTAGGAACTTGAAAAAATAAAAATCACCCCGTTAAAAACAGCCAATTCCGTATCCTCTGTAAATTTAATTTTTTTATAAGACAGAAATTTTTTTAATATTTCAAACTTTTCTCCGATAATCTCTAGACACCCTCCCATCGATTGCTACCCCTATGAAAGGGGATCTAATTTTTTTAAGGACTTGAAAAAATAAAAATCACCCCGTTAAAAACAGCCAATTCCGTATCCTCTGTAAATTTAATTTTTTTATGGAACAGAAATTTTTTAAAAATCTCAAACTTTTCCCTGATACTCTCTAGACACTCTCCCATCAATTTCCACCCCTCTAAAAGGGGATCTAATTTTCTTAGGGACTTAAAAAAATAAAAATCACCCCGTTAAAAACAGCCAATTCCGTATCCTCTGAAAATTTCATTTTTTTATGAGACAGAAATTTTTTAAAAATCTCAAACTTTTTCCTGATACTCTCTAGACACCCTCCCATCGATTTCCACCCCTCTGAAAGGGGATCTAATTTTCTTAGGGACTTGAAAAAATAAAAATCACCCCGTTAAAAACAGCCAATTCCGTATCCTCTGAAAATTTAATTTTCTTATGGGACAGAAATTTTTTAAAAATCTCAAACTTTTCTCCGATACTCTCTAGACACCCCCCCCCCCCCCCCCCCCCCCCATCGATTTTCATATGCTCCAAAAGAATACAACGTTTCATGAGGAAAAGATTTCTTAAAATGCTCTCATTCTTCCTTCATACTCTGAGAAACATTCCGCATTCGATTACAAGCCCTTTCGGGAAATATCTCATTATTCTAACGATTGAAAAAAAAAATGTGATTTCCCAGAAGCTTTGAACTTCGATGTTTTTGTGAATGAACATTTTCGGAAATCGTGAACCTTCGCCACATGTCCTCTGGACATCCTCTAATCAATTTGCACGCTCATTGCAATAATCTGGTTCTTCCGACGCCTGAAAAAGTAATTTTTAACTTTCAGGGGCGATTTCGCCTGCATGAAGTATTTGTATACTGCACAATATGCGTCGAGAATATTCTCATGTGTACAGTTCTGCTCGTGATACATTACTCTTTGCCTTACGATTGTTGATATCATCTCTCTAGCTTCTTTAAGCAAAAAATTCATTCAATCACTCCATAAATCATATCATCCAACCCCTCACCAACGGATTTTTATTAGAAAGGAAAAAGAATGTAGATCGTAACTGTTTTATTGAATTACACGTTTGTCTCATGTGTTCTGCAACAATTATCATCATCTATAGGAAAATTATGTTGAAAAAGTGATTTCTTCCACAGCTGAAGCATACCTGGAAATGACAAAATACCAACAGACTATGTACATACAAATTCTACAGTCCTCCATTCATCATTATTACTATTTGGATTGTTCATTAATCCAACTCCCAACACAGGATACAGCTTTGATAGTTAATATTATTTTTTTATTTCTAATAAAAATTATCAAGTTAAGACACATCACTCGTCTACAGTTATTCTGAAATTCTTATGGCTCATTTCATTCTCGTGTAATGCGATTCTTCCATATTGAATTTGAGAAAAGCCAAATATCTTAATGTAGAATCACAATCGCGAGGAGGTTTATATGAAATGAGCAAATCAATTTTGAGCAGAGGGAGCGTTGAAATATCGAAAAAAGCATCTGCAGTTGGCTTGATGCCGCGTTTTTTCTTCAATTTTTGACGATGAGGTTGATTCGATCCAAATAGCATCTGTGCAATACCCATCCTTGCATACTTCATATCTTGTTCTGTGAATTGTGTATAGGAACTTGTTGCAATAATATACGCGTGTGATGAGACATGAACACCACAATTATTCGCTGTTTTCAATGAATCCTGCAATGGGATATCTCGTGGCACAAACACTGTCCAATCATCCCAATTAATCACATGTTTCCCGGCACAACATGTCTGCATGTAAAAACCTACACCATCAATCAATTTTTGTGGTAAATCGCCGTGTAATGAGTCCAGATATACAAAACATTTGTGATTGAAATTGATCAAAAGCAATGTCCAATGAATCCAATTGACATGAACAGGCATCAACCAAAGATCGTACTGCCAAATTTTCTTTCGTCTTGCCCAATCGTAAAATCCTTTACTGACATGACCAGTGTTTGAATGAAATATCTGGGGCAGAGATGATTGTATGAAGGCACAAGACCTTGAAATCGTTTTGAAGAGCGATATCTTCGATCAATAACAGAAAACTGTTTATGATGATATCGTTTAGTCGTACATTATTCTCAAGTGTTTTCCAACTTTCTGTATCTATTGTCTCAGCGAAAAGTTTTATTGTGATGGCTTTTGGGAAACCCTCTGGATAGGTGAGAGTGCGTCGAAGAAGATTTTCTTGTAGTGCGCTGGATCCATCAAATGATGTTCTCGTAACGGATTGTGATTCTAGTTGCTCAAAGAGCTTGGGAGACTCAGAACGATCATACTCAAATTCAAATGGGACTACCGACCTGTTTTCAGTGGTATATTGTTGTGTATATCTGTGTCATAGTTGAAAACATCATCTGTGTCACACAAAAGCCCGTCTCTCTCGACTTCTTTTTCGTCACTTTTCATGGCAAGAGGGGTGGGTTCTTCCTCCACAACTTCTCGACACTTCATAGTCAGTTGTCGGCGTTCCCGGTTCTTCATCTCTCGTGCTTTCTTCGCATTTTTCGGCAAGCAAAAATACCGTGACCGTCGATAAGCACCATTTGGAAGCTTCACCCATCTCTCTTCCTCAAGATCCCATAGCACTGATTTTTTTTTCTTTCTTATAAGTTTATCCTCTTTTTGTTTCAAATACAATGACGGTATCACTTTCTCCCTGAATTTCAATCCTCTTGACTGGGCTTGATCACACCCCTTTGTCTTGTTCTTCTTAGCTGTACTCTTCACCAGTGGAGAATCATTCTTGTCTTCAGGTTTATTACAATCTTCCTTGTAGGGTTCTCTCGTCCTTCGTGGTTTTTTCTCTGGAATCGTCTTTTGTTCATCAGCCTTTCTCTTTCTGCCCCGTACTTGTCGTGATGTCACCCATTTACGATTTTTGGCCTTCAATAATTTTCTCAATTTTTCTTGCATCTCTCTAATAAACCGCGGAGCAACAATACGGACTTCTTTCTTGAATTTCCAGAACTTGACGAGCTTAAAATAATTCTCTACTGTGGCATTAGTATCACGAACAATATCAAATTGTTCTATGAGTACTCCCGACCACAGGGCAAAGAATGGCATCTTTTGTTCTAAGAAATAGTCAATGAATCTAGGACAATAATATGGATTTTTATCCAACTGAGCATCTTCAAGACACCCCTTGACCAACTCTTCATAAATTTCATGAAAATACTTGTAAAAAGGAGAGCCATGTCTGAGTTTCTCCTTTAAATCTTCTTCCTTATCACCTTCCTTCTTACTTTTTTCTTCCGTAGAGGCAGTGCTGAGACCCCCACAAAATGACATGTCAACTTCAAAAGTAGCTTCTTCTCCCTCAGTGTAAATTTTTTTGATTCGATCCAGATGAGTTTCAACATCCATAGAAAACGATGGGTTACAAAACACAATAACTGCACTCGAGAGAATCAACGCAGCTTCCTCAAGGCTCGTTGCATGAATTAATTTAGTAATGATCATTTTCCCAAAATTCTGAACCTCCGCATCATCGGTCATAACGTGCAGTTGTTTACGCACTGCCCGAAGCATATATGCGGAACATATGTGTAAGATTGTCCATGCATACTTCAGGCCTTCATCAAGTTCACCCTTACAAAATTTCCAAGCCCATACTAAATACAATGGTAAAGTTGTATCATTGAAAGCTTTCACAATAGCATTCATTAGAGCTGTGCTCCAATTCACTTCGATTTTATCCACAATCTTTCCTAGCAAAATATTCTTACGAGCGGCATGAGCTTTTAAGGCAGTTACTACTGCACTAAGAAAAATATGAATGTCATAGACTCTGTGATAGTTTGAAATAAAGTCGACAATTGGAAGCACAACAGATCCGTTACCAGATAATACAAGAGCATAATATCGTACTTGACGATGGGTTCCTGGTGGGCGGGCAACAATTCTCCCAGTAGAGTCCAAATGCAAAAAATTTTTTTCTTTACCAAGTAATGAAAGAAGATGTTCGATTTGCGCCCCAGTGAATGAAATAACATAAAAAGAGTCAAACCCTATATTTTGGATGCATCCAGGTGTCAATTTATGTGGCCATTCACCCCTCAACTTTTCTTTGAGTTTGATCAAGTGAAGGTAGAAATCTTTATCCAAATTTGTTGCTTTGTTATTCTCACTGGAAATCGTTTTCAGGATTTGTAAGTGTGGTGCATCATTGTGATTCCCTGCGTCTAAGGCTTCTTTTGGAGCAATTTCAGATAAATCGAGAAATAATTCGTGAGGTAGCTTCCCTTTGAGAGTTTTGCGTAACTCGTTACGTTTTGGTCCACGAATAAATCGTGCATTTATGTCGTCAGGATCGTGTTTTATGGGTTTGTATGTTTTAACCACCACATTGACATCGGTATACGGTGCTTTAATAGAATCTTCTGCTGTGATTATGAACTTATCAGTGCACAAGCAATTTTTGCACGATCCAATGGACCAAAAATAGGTTTTACGCTTCTTATCTGCTGATTTACATTTATTGTCTTTTGACTTGAAAACACACTCGGGGAGTACTTTTTCAAAATATTTATTGAACGCATCAACCCACCCAGGCTTCAATCTCCGAGTATTATTGACCCAAAACTCAGTCCAAAAATCTCTGGGTAAGACGATGTTGAAGATGAAAGGTCCCTGTTTTTGTTCGCCATAATGACAGTCCTTCGAAAAGTAGCTATTCAACTCCGTGATCTCTTCTTCCTTCGTATCTAGCTCGTGCCCGTGATTAATCAGTCCTCTGTCAAAGCCCTTTCGCATGATTTCGGTTTTGCCCTGAATTTCATCTGAATTACTCTCACTTTCAATAGAAATGCGATCTGGTTCGATATTTATTATCGGGGGCTCGTTCACAGAAGAAGAACCATGATCGAAACAAGCACGTTCAGAGTTTCTCGATTCGTGGATAATGAGATCATCTGTTAATTCATGAAACGCATCTGTCAGATCATCATCGAAGTCACTGAACTTGAGAGATTCATCGTCTACGCAGTCCTCGATCAGAACCTTGTAGTGCTTGGCCTTAATTCCCGGATTAGCTTCCACGTTCCGAATATCTTCATTTTGAGATGAAGATAATCGACCGCTTGCCTAGGATAGGATGTTTACATGTTATTACATAAATGGAGGGGAATTAGGATGTCAAAAATACCTGTTGTGGAAAGTTGGGGAATAGCACATCTTTTTGAAGTGAAACTTCTTACGGCTCGTTGGAGGGTAAATTTAGTATCGGATGAAACGAAAAATAGCGACAGGAAAAGGGAGGGGGTAGCGCGCGTGGTGGGGGAGCTTGGGTAGAATGAGACATTGGAGAGAAGCGAAAATATGACAAACTCGGAGTAGGAAAGGGGAAACGCGCTTGGTGGAGTACTAGATGGAGTCTATGGACGGTGAAGGGGGCGCGGGGTCCGTACTGCAAACCCGACTATAGGCACATTCGGGGGAGAGACTTTGCGCGTTTTTCCCGAAATAAAACTTAATTTTTTCTTCCGTTATAAATGTTTTATAAATAGAAGCTAAAATATCACATGTCCTTTTTCATAAACCTAGCTCCCCAATGAATTAATCAATAAGGGAAATTCATTCTGTTATCAAAGAACAGTTTTATTCGTAGGAATATTTGTGATCTAGGGGATGAGCTTGGAAAGTTTCACTTCTATCGCGTAGGCTTCTACGCACCACTTTTATTTTTGGGGAAGGAATTGAGGAATCGAGATTATCATCGGCGGAATCTGGTACGAAGTCTGGTACAATGCACTGGGTTTCTTTGATGATTTTTACAGTTTCAAAGCCCATGGTCTCGATGATCTGTCAAGCCCAATAATCAACTCATATTTTTCTATTTTAGTATCTTTTATTCATAATGTGTAATTCATAATTAATCGTGCTAAAAAAAGTTCATTGTGATTAACGAAATAAAAAAAATTTCATTCAAGTACAATTTCCTGACTTTACTCATTGTGGCTTGAATCAAGTCAAACCCCGACTCATTTCAAGTCGCTGCAGTTGGCTTGAATCAAGTCGAGAAAGAAAATTTCAAACTAGTTCAGCGAGTTGATTCAGATAGGGCCCGACTTATTTCAAGTCAGGAGCGACTTGAGTCACGTAGGGTGCTGACTTGATTCAGGTATTTCTTGACTTTATTGTAGTCAAAAAAAGGAAATGACGTCCTTCGTCTTGAAAGAATCCAATTGCCAACAAGTGGCAAGTGGAAGATTCGGATTGATCTAGCCTCAGTCATCCTACTCAAAATTACAGGGAGACTGGGGAAAAAATACCCTTTGGTTTCCATAGCCCGCGCTCAGCCCCAATGGTGGAGGCATACGAGTCGGAAATTGCCGAAGGATACCCTTTCCTCAGTTCAATTGTTGGCAGTTTATCTCCTTGAACCAAACAATTTTCTGTACTTTTAAAGGTAGTTGATATACAATTCATGATTACCCCAGATTTTCCCACGTCTATCAACTTGGAAATAACTCCGCTGATATGACTATCCATTGGTACTTTATCAAGAACTATAGTTCTTGATTCAATTCATAACCACGTGGACAAGAACTTTCTTCATACAATTCCTTATGCTGTGACCAAGAATTACCTCGATTCAAGTTGTTACTCCGTCTGGGTGGATATTTCATTTCTAACTCATTATGACATGGGGGAAAATTATTGTCGTTTGAATATTTACCACGAGGGAAATAATCGCCTTGATTGGACGAATCGTCCAGAGTAGAATTCTGATTCACCTCTGTCGAAGGACAAGAATTTTTGTTAAAGTCGTCATTATGTGGGAGAGCTTTCGATTTGAAGAACTCTGTAAATTGTGAAGAAGAGTTGACTCCACTAGAATACAAAATTTGTGAAAGAATGTTATCTTCATAGAATTCATCATCACATGTGACAGGAACGTCTTGGGCAGACTGTTTATCGTTCAACAGGAAATCAGGGGGATTGGATATTTGATCATGATGTAAAACAGAATTCCCTGGTTTGAGCTGATCGGATGTCAAGGCTGCATCTTCACTGGATTTGTGACATGGCGATAGTGCGTCTTTCTCACGGGTTTTTTTAATCCGCGACTGAAAATCAAATGTCGTCGCCTCATCTGTCAGTAATGAATTTTTCACGGGCTCTTCATTTGACTTGACAGAGTTATTCACATTCAACGCATAATCTTGTGGAGATTTTTCCTTCTTATCGAAGTCTATACATCTACTTTTGCTCGCGTTCAGAATCGATTTAATTGATGAGGAATTGCTATGAAATGCCCACCAACACTTGGACAAATTCTTCAAGGCGTTTAGTGTTTTATCGCTATACCCAGGGAAAATTTGTCTCAAAATATCTGTTAATGCGCCATTTTTTTTCCTATAATTCTGCGTGAAAATCCAGTGAATCAATAAGTCCATATTCTCCAATACTCTATCCCAATACAGTGCAATAATAGCATCGGCTATTTGTTGATATGTAACCTCTACCATTCTGTCAAGGCAATGACCTATTTGAAAAAAAAAACATTTACGTTGAGGTGGTACTAGATCTCTGGATCAACTGAATCGTTCAGTATTCGAGCGTTCAATGTTCGTACACATTTACATAGCTATTTTGAAATAAATACCTCATTACAGAGGGTACAAAGCCTTTTCCCACCCGAAAAAATGGCCGTGTCTAAATCCTCCATTGAATGAGTCACGCGATCAACTACACGGGGTTAAATCCATGCGGTTAATTCCACGCAGTGAAGTCCACGTGGTGAACTATTGTACATAATTGAGCTATCATACAATCTATTAGTATATGACTTATCTTATTATCAGAAAATAAACAAAATCACACGGAGAAAAAACCTCAGTAAAAATTACGTGGAAAGTCACATGAAATTACCTACGTTTCAGAATGTAATTTTTACCGAACTTTCTGGGTAATTTCCCTTCATTTTCTCTGTGTGTAGAATATCATCCCAGAGTCTCAAGTACTTGGCCTCTGGAATTCCAGTTTCTTCTATTCATAGGAAAAAAGGGGTAGAAGTGACAGCAGAACTCAATTCAATTGAGAGACATGACCACTAAATAATTACTCGTAGAAATTATGAGACATGAGACAATCGAAACAATACTCAGGATTTGAACGCGGATGGGTATCGAAGCTCAGGACCTATTACTTTTCGGATGAATACACTGCCACTTACCTACACTGAGGACAATGGTTCATTTGAATCTAATAAAGTATATTTGACTTGAATATATCATTCTTTTGATTCAAAAAAATTATTTATTCGATTCAAATTAACAATTTTTCAGGGTTTACCGAAACACCGTTGTACATCCTCTCCGATTTACTCATGTCCCATTAACAGCCAAATCGTTAGTAACTTACAAATTTCACTAAATAATTATTATACCCCAATGAAATTTGATGTCATGATTGCACTTACCGTCCTCTAGGATTCTTGTACTACTTCTTTCTATCTTGTTCTATCTGTTCTTTCACTCTCAACTGAAGTGATATGATCACCAGATAAAGATTATCCACAGGGATACCATCCATCTGTCTCACGCGAGAGTATTCAAGATAATGATGGAAAACAATCGCATCGCTTAGCTTGTTAAATGGTACATATAGTAACCGCGACAAAAACAAATAAGGATCGCCATCAAAAACAAAAGATCACGAATTCTGCGTCATGAGGATGGGGATTGATCAGCGGGTATCCGGAGGCTATGAAAAAAAAACCTAAAATATTTCCAGATTCTACCATCACATCTTAATTTGTGATTTTGAGCGTATACACAGTTGAACTTTCCACAGAAGACGATTTTTATTACAACTCGTTGAAAAAAAAGGTTCCTGGGTGTCTAAAGATTGAGAGAAAAAATTTGAAAAAAAAGTGACGTAAATTTTTTTTTTTAATTTCTAAATTTTTTTTATAAATTTCTGTTTTAATGAAAAAATTAATTTTTCAGAGGATACGGAATTGGCTGTTTTTGACGGGGTGATTTTTATTTTTTCAAGTCCTTAAGAAAATTAGATCCCCTTTCAGAGGGGTAGTAATTGATGGAAGGGTGTCTAGAGAGTATCAGGGGAAAGTTTGAAGGTTTAAAAAATTTCTGCCTTATGGAAACAGCAGGTTTTTATAGAATACGAAATGAGACGTGTTTCACGCGAAATTTTTTTTTTTATATCATCGAAAAATTAGATTCCCTTTCAGAGGGGTGGCAATCGATGGGAGGTTGTCTAGCGAGTATCGGAGAAAAGTTTGAGATTTTTAAAAAATTTCTGTCCCATAAAAAAATTAAATTTTCAGAGGATACGGAATTGGCTGTTTTTAACGGGGTGATTTTTATTTTTTCAAGTCCCTAAGAAAATTAGATCCCCTTTCAGAGGGATGGAAATCGATGGGAGGGTGTCTAGAGAGTATCAGGGAAAAGTTTGAGATTTTTAAAAAAATTCTGTCCCATAAAAAAATTAAATTTTCAGAGGATACGGAATTGGCTGTATTTGACGGGGTGATTTTTATTTTTTCAAGTCCTTAAGAAAATTAGATCCCCTTTCATAAGGGTAGCAATCGATGGGAGGGTATCTAGAGATTATCGGAGAAAAGTTTGAAATATTAAAAAAATTTCTGTCTTATAAAAAAATTAAATTTACAGAGGATACGGAATTGGCTGTTTTTAACGGGGTGTTTTCTATTTTTTCAAGTCCTTAAGAAAATAAGATCCCCTTTCAGAGGGGTGGAAATCGATGGGAGAGTGTCTAGAGAGTATCAGGGAAAAGTTTGACAGTTTTAAAAAATTTCTGTCCCATAAAAAAATTAAATTTTCAGAGGATACGGAATTGGCTGTTTTTAACGGGGTGATTTTTATTTTTTCAAGTCCTTATGAAAATTAGATCCCCTTTCATAGGGGTGGAAATCGATGGGAGGGTGTCTAGAGAGTATCAGGGAAAAGTTTGAGATTTTTAAAAAAATTCTGTCTTATGGAAATGGCAAGTTTCTATAGGATACGAAATTAGACGTGTTCCACGCGAAATTTTTTTTTTTACGTCATCGAAAAATTAGATCGTTATCGATAGGGGTGGCAATCGACTAGGGTTGTTTCAAGGTATCGATGAAAAAAAAATTGTAAATTAAAAAAATTTCCCTCATAGGGAAAACTGCATTTTGGGGAGAAGTGAATTTAAGCCCTTTCCCCAATGCAAAAATACATTTTGCTCCATAAAAAAAATTAGATCGCAATCTGCCTACGCTACATTATATTAAGAATATTAAAAACGATTTTTTACGATGAGATTACTATTTTTAAAAAAATTCCGAATTTTCTATTTTTCGGTGGACAGTCCCTTCAAAAAGTTTCAATTTTGACATTTGGAGGATAGGAGGCCAGTTTCACCGTCATGTCTAATGACCCTCCCAATTATTATTAAACAATTGATTATTTATTTATGAAATAAATAAGTGCCTCTGTGTTGTGCTCTGGGATGAGAGGCAATCCCAGAGGTGATCCCAGAGGGTCAATTTCAGTTAAATTCCCCCCCCCCCCCCCCGCCCCCTCCCAACCCCCGAATATAAATATGCTCTAAAAATCATCTAGACAATGTCTAATGACACCCCCAATTATTATTAAACAATTAATAATTTATTTATTGAATAAATTAATACCTCTGGGATGTGCTCTGGGACGGGACGTCATCCCAGAGGCAATCCCAGAGGGTTAAAATGATTCTGCCCCCCCCCCCCCCCCCGGCTATGAATATAGTCCAAAAATCATTTAGACAACGTCTAATGACCCCCGCAATTGTTATTAATTAATCAATAAATAATTGAATAGTTTAAGTGATCATTTTCATAATATTCAACGATCTCTATATAGATATATCAATAATAAATGAATTGAAATCGATTTTATTAAAGAGAATAACCAGCTCTGGGTTCAATCTCATTCCCCTCTGGGAAGGAGGAAACTTCTCGTAATGGAAATATCTATGGGATGCTCTGGGACTGATCCATCAGGGCACGGGACCTCCCTGAACATTTCGCAATCGGAAATGTGCAATATTGCTAATGTTAAAGAATTTTTGATAATTTTTTTCGTCAACCGTACTTCAAATACACGTAGCCGCCAGAGCCTACAGTCCCTACGAAAAACAACTCAGTGGCGGCTAGTTTCAGCCTTATATTCATTAATTCTTCATACTGTGTCATACTCTATTTCTAGAACGACTGAGGCGGCTGCAGATTGAGACAAAATTAAAAATTGCTGCATCGAACAGAGGTCTTCCCATTACTCGCCCAACTGAAAATAAATATTTAATTCGCCAAGATATTCTCAACAAAATTTGGGAGTTGTATCAGGCGAATATATTTGACGAGATGAAATTATTAAATGCCTCAAGTCACTTCATCCGATGTCAACAATTTCATAAATATACAAACATATGAAGATATTGGTCAGCAAATTTCCCTTATCCTTTATTTATTAATCACTAAACATGTCGCTCCCCTTTATTTTATGCATAATATTGTTTATTGTTTCTCTTCTTTTAGTACGATTATTTCCCGATCTGCATCGTTATAATATTGAGAAACAAGGGGCATTGGTAAACGGTATACCAACTGTAACAACCAAGTATCATTTAATATTTTGTATTATGTAAGTGTCATTCTAATAACTCTTTGAATAGATATAATTTCATTTTCTTTGCAGCACATATATTACATAGAGTTGGCTGTGTTTCATGCAATGTCAAATTTATTGCAAACCACTTATGCCCAGAATGTTTGGCATGGTACTCTTGCAGTAATTGCATCGCAAAGAATCTGGAGGTTGCGAGGAATCTCGATGCATTGGTAATGTGCAACAGTTGTCACACAGCTCCCATGGAATTTTTAAAAATCGATGTGGATATAGAACTTTAAAATTTATTTGCCAGATTACCAATAATTACGATGCAAATTTCTTCAAATTCATTACGAATTCTAAGAATAATAATGTTTGGAATTTCCATTTAAAAAGGGGAATAATTGGACGAAAATCAATCAGTCTTAAACCAGCTCAATCAACAAATATTAATTATTATTCAAATTTTATAATCAGTTTTTAATCTCTGAAAAAATAGGAGAATTTCTTTTAATTTTTGTTTTCCTGTATATTTCTTGGAAATTGATAAAAATAATAGATAAATTTCTCATTTTAATAATTGTAAAAATATTTCATTAATAGATTATTGTAAAAAAATATGTCCCAAAAATCAATTCTTAATAATCTAAAATCCTGTTTATGGATAGATTATTTCCTGATAAATTTTATTATTATTAAATTCAACGAAATTTATGATTGTGCTTTAATTTGGATTATTTAAAAGAAAATTCATTTTAAAATCTTGAAATTTACTTAAATTAAAAGTCAATTAAAAATTAAATTCCTTTATTTCGAGTCAAAATCTTTGATTATTATAAATTGTGTTGACTCTGAAAAATTCTGACGAGCAAAAATTGGAGAAATACCAAACTTATGAGAGGATAATTCAATAAAAATTAATATTTTATATAGAATTCTTTAAATAATCCAAATAGATTTCAATTTCACTTATCCATTTAATTACTATGACAATAATTTTTAAATAATCTATCCAAGTAATTGGTAAATTACTGTTGTTAACTTTAATTTATTGTGGTTTTCCCAAACTATTTCCGAGGGGAAGGCTTAAAAAGGTAATCAACAAATACATAATAAATTATTAATTATATTTTTTGACTGTATAAATTTAATTAAAGAAGGCCAAAATATATTTTATCTCCATTTAAACACATCATATTTTGTGGAGCTTATCACAAAGGTATAAGTCTACGAAATCATGACATAATACATTCTATTAAATATTTCTGTCAAGAAATAATGATAATTATTTTTATTAAAACTGCTCTGCTGGGGGGGTTTCTTTTCGACTAGAGCGGTTGTACACATTCCGGTTTGTACACATTCTAGGGACAAACTGCAGTGCCCCAACGTACACAAATAAAGTTTACACATTTTTTTTTGGACACAAGTACAAATCTACACATCAAATTTTGTCGGTCAAACAGTGTTGATAAAGCAGAAATAAGAATATTTTTATCAGTTGTCGGGCGTGATTTTTAGTAGTAACTCAATGTGAGAGATGACAGTATTGATGCCATAATGCTAGCATTATGCGATTTAGAATTCTGGACCAGTGGTTGCCATCCAAAAAGAATGAAAGATATCGACGGGACAGTAGGATGCTTAACTCCAGGTGGATAGAAGGCTAATAATAATGAAATGTACATTTTTTGTGTACTGTAGCGAAATCCTTAAGATGATAAACAATCCTTATCAGTTATTGAATAACACGTGTCTATTAATTTTCGTTTTTTCAACAAGTCCCAGAAATATATAATTGTAAAAATTTTCATTTTGCATAATCGATATAATTCTAAACACTTCCTTTCCCTCTCTCTCTATTTTTTTCTTTCTCAGTCACCAATTCCGATTATTATTGGCTGAATGAAGTCGCGCTAGCTTCATTTACTATAAAACCATGGGGTGGCAGGAAGGGAGAGGTGGTGGGAGAGGAATTTTCCCCCTCTTTTTTACCACATCAATTTTTTTTGCAAGGCATCTGCTTAGTGATAATTGTTATCGAATACATCATTGAGAAACTCCTCATATTTTTTTTATCACTCTCTACACAGATGTAAAAACTTATTCCCCATGAACTTCAATCAATTAATTCATAAATTTTTGATAAATTAATAAATGAATCATTATTATTGATATGAAAAATTCAATTGATGATTAAGTATGGGATTATAATCCTGTAAATCCGGTAAAATTTATAATTTCTACATTCTTTTACTTCCGAATAGGATCATTGTAATTCTTAAAATTTAAGTTTCAAATTTTTTGTGTTAGGGTTACTCAGTAAGGTCCAATTTGTCGGAAAATGCCATTCTTAAACCCTGTCCGTATGTATGTATGTCTATATCGTCACCGTAGAGTGGAAAAAGCGTAAGTTCCATAACTTTTTGATTTTTTTAGAAAAATAAAGAGACGTATGTTTTTTATTTACCTTCGAAATGAAATGTACTACCTCTCAGGAAGGATTTTAGTTGATTACTTCCTGTAGTAACAAATGGGCGTTGTTCCAAAAAGCTAATCACAAAAGGATGTATCTCCACCACATATGCCCCTTTCTTTTTAGTGATGTTTAAATTTTTATCAATTTCAAGAATCAATATTTTCAAAGTAGTGTAACCCATTCTATTGTTAACTTCCCGGAGAAGAAGTTATTGTAATGTCCCCGAAAATACAAAATCGATTTTTCATCATATATCCACGTTTCAAGGTCTTCCGAATGTTGTTCGACTATTTTAAACAAAATGTCTGTGTGTGTCTCTGTGTGTGTGCGTACGATTTCTCGTGAACAAATGGTCCGATTTAACTTTTTTTTTTTTAATCAATACGTCTTCACGTAACTTAGACCGGATTAGATTTTGGCGGGAATCAATCCAGTAGTTTTCCAATTTTTCCAAAAAAACATTAAAAAATTACTTTTTTTTTCTTTTAATATATATGGGGTGATGAGAACCGGGAAGTTTTTGTTGTGAACCTCAATGGTCCGCTCCGACTTCAACACACCCAAATTCGGGAGTGAGCTTGCGGGCGACCAAAAATACTCCGTAGACCGGCCACACCCCTAGTTCTATATTTGTCATTAGCTTAGACAAAATGTTCAACCAAATGGGAATAAATTAACGAAGTTCCTTTTACAGAGGAACAATTGATAGAATTGATACAATCAATTACCTAATCAAGAAGGATTAAAAAATGAATAAAATTCACGATTATTTTATGAATATCTCCTAGAAGGATATTCAAAGTCATTCATCGAGCTAGCTGCTTTCTGAATGTGAGAGAGACATAAAAGGAATGTCCCCACACGCGCCCCTTGCATTTTATACTAAGCACAACATGTAATATGAAAAGGACGTAGGTGTTATTTTTTTTATAAAATGAAAGGGACTTGAGTATTGAGATACGCCCCTCTCTTGTTCAAAACTGGTCATTACGCCTGTTTGTCAGAAAATCTTCTTTTCAGAGTTTAATTGATTTGGAGCATACGTTCCTTTCACTCTGAAAAAGGATTTTTTGGCACTTACGCCTCCTTCACTCTACGGCGATGATATGCATGTATGTATATATGTGATGGGACATGATTATTCAGTTATAGCTTCAAATAAGCTTCAAACCAAGCAGCGTAGAAATCCTATGCCGCAGAAGCCGTGTCACCGTTACTTAAGGCGTTTATATTTTTTCTGTTTCATTCTATGCTATCAATTCCATTGGTGGTAAGCTTCCGAATGGATCCGCATTAACTCTCTCTTCCAGTGACGGGCTTATATATACGCAGTTACATTCTATAGAGTGTGAACAGAAGTAGAAGTGGATTGAAATTTCTCAAAAAAATTCAATGAAGCGGTATACTCGTTTCCATTCATTGAGATGAAGAACACATATTTCGGAGATGAAGGACATATAGAAGGATATAATTCGGAGATAGTCAACTTTTTGATGAAATTTATTTATACAGAAAGTTAAATATTTTCCAAACCACTGAGTCATTTGAGCCCATCCAAAGTACCAACCGTCAGTATTATGAGAGCAATAATCATACCAAATTTCAACTTCCTATGTTCATCTTTTCTCAAGCTATGGCGCGTACAAGAATAGAAGAAGAAAAAAAAACGGAAGAACTGTAATATCTCGAAAACTTTGTATGAATAGGTATAAATATTTTGATTGATCTAGTTAGTGACTGTGAGGATGAGTATTTTGAAAAAAAAAAATGCAAATCCGTCAAGTAGTTTGTGAGATATTTGATAACACATATATCTTTACAAAAAAGTTGATTATCTCAGGAACCACTGAGTTGATTACGCCCGTTCATAATACGAACTTTTGCTATTATTAGAGCTACAATCATACCAAATTTCAACTTGCTAGCATCATTTTTTTTCAAGTTATCGTGCGTGCAAGATTTTCTCTGGAAAAACAGAAAAATGGTGATATCTCCTAAATTGCATCTTAGCCTGAAGATGAAAAAACAATCTTAAATTGAGTCATCTTTGAATACTTAGAAATTGGGACATTCCGATCTTAAAAATCGGACAAATGGATCTTAAAATAAGATCCGAATTTGTGTAGTGCATTTACCTGCAACGGTAGGGGAATAAAACCTCTCCAGTATCCACCCAGAAATTTCCAGTTATAAAGGAAACTTCAAAGAGGGATTGAAAGTGCAATAAAATGGTCACTCCGGTGCAGCAAAAAAAAAGGTCGGGTCGAAACAGAACAGGTAATAAACATGAATTTGGCACCATGTGCATGTCCATAAAATGAAAATTCTGAGGATTCAGTGATGAATAGGCCACTCTTTTTCAATGTGGATTAAAAAGGGGAAAATTGGTATTAGCAATACCAATAAAGCAATAGAGCAATAAATTAAAATTTCGAAAAAGTCCAATGAGCCAGAGAACATTAAAGTGTTAAGCCCCGAAAAGTGGGGGAGGGAGTTTGGGTCACATCTCTCAGGGTAGTTAAAATCGTCAAGGGGTGCTCGGTTTACAGACCTGAATTCATTGTTTGGTTTCTTTTGTATTTTTCCTCTCTTCTGTTCTATTTCTATCTTCCCTTACTTTGCTTGTGATTAAAGTGTTTATGTTCTCTGCCCATCAGAGTCATAACAACATTGGAATTTATTCGTAATTCCTAAATTTCGAATGGAAATTATTTTTTCATTGCATTGCAATTTTTTCTATAAGAAAAAAGATCGTTTAGAAACGATTGAATTTAATTTCTTTGGTTTTTATTTGAGTTAGAATTAGAATTTGGAGGATTAAATTGAATTTTTTTGGGGAGAAATTCTTCAGGTAGAAGCACGTTTTTTCTTTTTTTTTTTTTTAATGATTGTATTGATTAGAATTTTGGAAATTGAATCCTCAAAATCTAGTTTTAAATCTGAATAATCAAATAATCTCAATAAACAATTAATTTACAACAAATATAAAAAGACCTGTTTTATCCGAAAATGAAAAATCTACAAAAAATGTCTTGATTCAGGAATTAACAGGGTCCTGCAGATGTGGTGAGTAAACATTATACTCTCAATTCCAATGGCCCTTGTCACTGATGTAAACAAGCAGGTGCTCTCAATCACTTCATCAATAATATTTTTAACGAGATGAATTAACAAATCGTAATGAAATGGATATTTGAACGAGTGTTTAGGGTACATGAGATAGCGATCCTAAAATTATTTTTTAAAAAATCATCATCTCAAAATTTATTTCTTGGACCCTGAATATTCCAGCGGAATATTCTAAAAAACTTCCAAAAATGAGACAATTGAGAATTCCAAAAAAAATCCAAAAAAATTCCAGAAAAAATCTTTTGGCCCATAATTGCTTGGGATTGAGGGGAGGGTTTTTTATTATAATAGAAACAAATTTTTTAACAATTCGTATTGTCTGCTATGTAAACAACTTTGGTTCTGAGGGCGAAGAAATCTTGAACTTTGGTATACATAGTGTTGGGCCCCCCAGAAGATAATCCCAGCCATCGAGAGTGATTAAAAAAATCATTGACTAATTAAAATTGATTATTTAGCAATTTCTATTGTCTGCTAGCTTGAAAACTCTGGTTCTGAGGGTGAGGAAACTTTGACCTTGGGTATAGACATTCCGGGGCACTCCAGAAGACTATCTCAGCCATCGAGAATGATTAAAAAAATTATTGACTAATTAAAATTGTTTATTTAACAATTTCTATTGCCCAGGACTGTCTATACCAAATTTCAAGATTTCTTCGCCTTCAGAACCAAAGTTGTTCACATAGCAGACAATACGAATTGTTAAAAAATTTGTCTTTATTATAATAAAAAACCCTTCCCTCAATCCCAAGCAATTATGGGCCAAAAGATTTTTTCTGGAATTTTTTTGGATTTTTTTTGGAATTTTCAATTGTCTCATTTTTGGAAGTTTTTTAGAATATTCCGCTGGAATATCCTTAAGAAGTTTTTTGGAAGAATTCATTTTTACACGGGTTAACTTTGTGTTAATTTAGTACTTGCAATCCCCCCGGAAAACTTCTAATATCACTTTTAGTTCTCCCAGGATGATTTAACTGTTGAAATAGATTTAAGTACGAACTAATGATTATTCTCAGCACATTGACTGATTAGAAGTTTTATCGTGCTAATGGTAAACTGATTGAAAAACGTCCGCTTTGCGATTCTTTGAGGATTCCATTAATACAATCTTCAATAAAAATGTTTAACATGTGTTCTCTACTTGTTTGATGAATATATCTGAAATCATCACAGGACAATTCATCATCTCATTTCATTAGGGAACAATTAAACATAGTTCATCTCATTATAGGATAAATTGATTACATTGACAATTCATCACATAGACAACCCATCACACAGACAATTCAACACAAATAATATTCTATTTTGCGTTTAAATTTATATTTATTTATATTTATTTATATTCATTGGATCTCTGAATCATTGGTTCTACCCCTGGGATCGTAACTCCGAGCACGTAGGATAACTCCGATGTGTGTGTGGTTTGCCCCCTCCCACCTTCCCGCGACTTTATCACCCTACTTTAAATGACGCAATTGTACAGTTGACTCCATTATGCGTAATTGAATGATAATCCATCACTTCATCAATCACAATGATATGATGAGAAAAAATCACAATAAGAATACAATACCGTTTATTCTTCAAATCTACTTAATTATTATCCAGATGATGAAATGTCCCTATAATAAATTGTCCATGTAATTAATTGTCCTCATAATAAGGTTTTACGTCACCCCATGGTTTTAGTAAATGAAGCTAGCGCGACTTAATTCAGCCAATAATAATCGGAATTGGCGACTGAGAAAGAAAAAGATAGAGAGAGAGAGGGAAAGGGAGTGTTTAGAATTATATCGATTATGCAAATTGAAAATTTTTACAATTATATATTTCTGGGACTTGTTGAAAAAACGAAAATTAATAGACACGTGTTATTCAATAACTGATAAGGATTGTTTATCATCTTAAGGATTTCGCTACAGTACACAAAAAATGTACATTTCATTATTATTAGCCTTCTATCCACCTGGAGTTAAGCATCCTACTGTCCCGTCGATATCTTTCATTCTTTTTGGATGGCAACCACTGGTCCAGAATTCTAAATCGCATAATGCTAGCATTATGGCATCAATACTGTCATCTCTCACATTGAGTTAGTACTAAAAATCACGCCCGACAACCGATAAAAATATTCTTATTTCTGCTTTATCAACACTGTTTGACCGACAAAATTTGATGTGTAGATTTGTACTTGTGTCCAAAAAAAAATGTGTAAACTTTATTTGTGTACGTTGGGGCGCTGCAGTTTGTCCCTAGAATGTGTACAAACCGGAATGTGTACAACCGCTCTAGTCGAAAAGAAACCCCCCCCCCCCGTCACGGATACAGCTATGTGTTTGTTGCAAAAAAAAGGAAAAAAAAATTGTTAAATTAATTAAATTGATTAATTAATTAATTAAATTTTCTGTGAAATTTGTCAAGGGATTTCTATACGCAAATGAAAAATTAACAGGTAATTATTTTTCACTTTTTTCCGAAAAATAATTTTTTTTTCCTTTTTTTTTGCAACAAACACATAGCTGTATCCATGACGGATACTTTCGGGTAACAAACACTAATTTGTAAGGTTTACGACAACGAAATGCAACAAACACAAATTCGTTCGTTCGCCGAAAATAACAATACCAACAAACACAACTTCGTCACAGTGACGGGTAATTGACGACGGAACAAACACATTCCCGCCACCGGAACGGATTCCAATTGGTTGTGTTTGTAATCAGAGTCGCCATCTCTACTACCGATTAGGTGTCACAAACACTCATCCGTTGTCGTTACCGCGATTCGCTGCGTTTGTTCACTTTCGTCGTCGTTACGACGGATTCATCCTCCAACAAGAACGCTATGAGTCACAACTGTATTGGGGACGCTAGTGGGGGGACACTCGTATCTCCGCAATGTATTCTTATTTGCCTCGACGATGATTGGCTGATGGCTCAACTACAACGGCAACGTTACCAACCACACAGAGCAAAAAATCCTTCTATCACAATACCACCCCAACGAGAAAACCCTAGCGAGAAACAACCAATCGGAAATTGAGAACATAGCATTTCCATTTAATCACCTAAAATTAAAACTAATTAATTTGAAATTATTCAAGTTAGATAGGAAGTGAAGGTCGGAGAGGGATACTTGATGATTAAGAGTCTAGTTTATCTGTAGTTTATCGGTTATTTATATATAGGAGGGAAGCGTAAACTAAATTAGATATATGTGGTATTCAGCGAATCTTGAATACTCATTTAGTAGAACAACAGATTAATTATTAATAGCAGTTGGAAGAATTTTATTTAATTTTTAAGAGAAGACAGAAATTGCTGAATTTCTATTGTTGCGTTATAGATTATCGTTTTTTATCTACAATTATTCATAATCTATTAGTAATTGTAAAAATTTTAATTCGACTTTTTTGTTAATTGTAGATTTATCTCGAAAATGAGTGATCTTAGGAGAAAATATCAGAATACCTTTTTTGTAGATGTGAAAATTTCCGACAAAAGATGTCTTCTGACATTTTCCTATAAAATCACTCATTGTTGAGAGAGCTCAATTTAACAGAATATCAGAAGTAGAAATTTTGTATTTTATAACGTTTGACAACTTTCACTGGTGAATTAAAGAAATTGTGCTCCACTTTTATCTACAATATCTCTGCACTAAATGATTACCAAAAATACCAAAAATAGTTAACACAAAGGAGAGCCAAAAAGAAGAAGAATAAGAACCAAGAATTATAAATTATTTTGAGCTAAAAATACTATAAAACAAAAAGAATTTATTTTCAATGTCTAAGTGGCACTGGATTTTGTAAATCTCCTTATTAATATTTTTGAGGATAAAAATTTAATTTTCTTCTGAATATTCACAATATTTGTTTTTTTTAAACTTTTCATATACATGTCAATTATCTGAAGGACATTAATAATTAATATGGATCACTTTTATCGACTTACGACTATCAAAATATTCTGAATATTCACAATATTTGTTTTTTTAAACTTTTCATATACATGCCAATTATCTGAAGGACATTGATAATTAATATGGGTCACTTTTATCAATTTATGACTATCACAATATCACAATATTTTTTTTTTTTAAACTTTTCATATACATGTCAATTATTTGAAGGACATTAATAATTAATATGGATCACTTTTATCGACTTACGACTATCAAAATATTCTGAATATTCACAATATTTGTTTTTTTAAACTTTTCATATACATGCCAATTATCTGAAGGACATTGATAATTAATATGGGTCACTTTTATCAATTTATGACTATCACAATATCACAATATTTTTTTTTTTAAACTTTTCATATACATGTCAATTATTTGAAGGACATTAATAATTAATATGGATCACTTTTATCGACTTACGACTATCAAAATATTCTGAATATTCATAATATTTGTTTTTTTAAACTTTTCACATACATGCCAATTATCTGAAGGACATTAATAATTAATATGGGTCACTTTTATCAATTTATGACTATCACAATATCACAATATTTGTTTTTTTTAAACTTTTCATATACATGTCAATTATCTGAAGGACATTAATAATTAATATGGATCACTTTTATCAACTTACGACTATCAAAATATTCTGAATATTCATAATATTTGTTTTTTTAAACTTTTCACATACATGCCAATTATCTGAAGGACATTAATAATTAATATGGGTCACTTTTATCAATTTATGACTATCACAATATCACAATATTTGTTTTTTTTAAACTTTTCATATACATGTCAATTATCTGAAGGACATTAATAATTAATATGGATCACTTTTATCAACTTACGACTATCAAAATATTCTGAATATTCATAATATTTGTTTTTTTAAACTTTTCACATACATGCCAATTATCTGAAGGACATTAATAATTAATATGGGTCACTTTTATCAATTTATGACTATCACAATATCACAATATTTGTTTTTTTTAAACTTTTCATATACATGTCAATTATCTGAAGGACATTAATAATTAATATGGATCACTTTTATCAACTTATGACTAGAGAATCGCTGAGTTATGTATTTTGGAGAAGATCTTTCCTCTTCAATATATGGATAATTGATATGGTTGTTACATGGAGGATATTGGCATGGGCATACCCATTGGACCAGTTGGATACCTGGGAAATGACTTGATGGAGGATAACCAGGACCTGTGCTAGATTTCAACGTTGGTTGTAGATAATTTCGATAATTATCTGGTGTATTTAACGATGTTTCGACGTACTTAATTCATCAATTTTTCCGTGTGCATTAGGAAGAATTTGACATCACTTTTCAGAAAGCTGTGGCAGTTCTTTTTCATTGTCCTCAAGTTGCGGTTGCTTCACTACATTCGTCTCAGTCAGTAAACGATCACCAGTGATCAGAAATTCCTTCTTAAACTCTAAATCATTGGACTCAAATGGATAGCTGTAAGAATGGATGAACTCTTCGAATGACAAATCGATGAATCCAGTCAATTAGCACCAGCAACTCATTCTTTATAATAGTGAGCGAAGAAATGCAGAAGGAAGATTCTGGAAGTCTCGCATGATTCTCTTGTTCTGTAAAAGCAGGAAAAAATATTTTGTTTATCGTAATATTATAGGTCTGGAAAAAAAGGTGGGCGGTCGGGCTTGTATGAATTAGAAGCCAAACGGTCTAGAAAAGAGGCTGAAAGGTCAAAAGATCTAAATTGGAGTCTAAGAGATCGAATCGAGGGGTCGAATGATTCAGAAGTTGAATGAACGCTGGAAAGCCTCAATCAAGGAGCCAAAAGGTCTAGGGAGGAAGCTGAAATGCTAGGAGGGAGATGGATGCTAGGAGGTAGATGGAGACTAGGAAGTGAATTCGAGAGTAAATGTGGTAGAGACTTGGAGGTCAATTCAAAGGTCAAACTGCCAAGAGGAAGGCTTGAATATCAAAGCAAGAGTTGAATGGTCCAGAGGGAAGGCTTGGAGGTTAAATTAAGGGTCAAGCTGTCTGTAGAAGAGCCCGGAAGGGCTAACCATGAAATGATCATACTATATGATACCATTATACTACAATGGCAACTTACCACTTTGCTCTGCCAGCTTGTTGTGCAATTTTTGATGCATTCGCCGTCTTGCTCTCAGCAAATTTCACTCGTTCATTCACTTTTTTGCACTCACTGGTAATAAGGTATTCAGTCACTATTTTAAGAAGTTTTCCAGCCATATCAGCTCCATGGGCTTCACAATGCAGCCAGTGGGTAGAACAGGCAATGGTCATGCTTGTCAAGCATATATCCCCAATCTTGCTGTGATGAAGGCCTCCGGGAACCACTTCTTTGTCGAAAGTGGCGAACGCCTCTTGCACAGTGTCCATGAGTTGTTGGGATGGACGAATGCGATAACAAGAGTTATCAGGTATTGTCTGATTCTGATCATAAAGTGCTTGCAGGCATTCATCACATGAGGATTTTCCTAGAAGCGTTTCTGCAGCACGAATGGCTAGACTTTCAGCACAACGATACTCCAAACCGTCCAGTTCATCATCCAGATCTTCTTCATCTTGACTTCCCATCCAGATTACCTCAATATCTTTTTCAGGAATGTGTAAGACATTGTTGTTGCACATAGGACTTTGATCGTCCAATTGGTGGACAATTTGATGAATTGAATCAGGTAGAATGTTGTCAATAGATATAGAATCGTCTTCATTGCAGTTCTGACGAGCATTATCTACAAAACTTCGCAGGTTTGATAGCAACTTTCCACCATCCTTTTCACAGTTGGATCCTCGGGAGTGGGGGGCCGACAAGCCATTGATTATGACTGTCTTCAATGCTCCAATAAAGTGAGTTATAGTGGGATTAGAGTTAGTTGGGCTGTGCTGTCGAAGAAGACCAAACAGATTCTCCAGAGCGTCCTGGTTCAATTGACGTAGGTTCAACTCAGTGAACTTCGCCTCATCTCGCAAATAAATCCACAATTCAGGCAGTGCTGACAAAGTCTGAAAAAGGCCATTTGTGCATCGTGCATTAATCTTTTTGCCATTATAACACTTGAAAAATATGTTTTTTACTTTGTTCCTAAAGTATCCCCACTTTTCAAGATGCTTGGAATGAAGGGTGACTTTAGTCCTCTGGTTTTTTTTCTCGTCTCGTTTATTGGCTGGACCATTCATGTAATCGAACATTTCATCTAATTCCTGAATGACATGGGCAGTTGATTTTGCAGATAATGATTTGGATCCATTGAAGACGGCGATGCAACGAATAAGTTTCGCCACAGACGCACTGAGTGTCTGGGTTGCTAAGCTAACCTTCATCTTTCCTTGAGAAGATGGAAAGAGATGAATGGGTCTCAATTTCATCATTTGAAGCCGCTTAACTCGATTTATTTTGTACGTTTCGACAACGTCCTTCCACTTTGCAACATGTTCATATTGATGATCTTTCAGCCCCCAGCCAAGTATGTTTCCTGGATAATTCTCTCTCTTCTCCTTGGGATTTTTTTCCATCCACTTTCTATAATTACCTATGAAATTGTTGCGTATTGATTTGAAGAGGTGAGGAGGGTCGAAGAGTATATAAATTTTTTTCCCCTTTACTTTAAAATACGAGCCCGGAATATCGTCGACATTCTGTGTCTCCTTCTGCAGCGAAGCCATTGCACTCGTGTTTGTGGCTCCTTGATCGCAAACAGTAGCAGCGACATTCAAACCTGTTTGATTCAATGTTTCGATAGCTGCAACGATAATGTCTTTCAGCCGTTTCGTTGACGTCGTCCCTTTCACAAAATAATATGCGATCGGTTGTTTCCAGCGCTCAGGACCTAATCCTTGCAACATCAATACGAGTGCATGGTCAGCAACTCGAGAAGTACGATTATTATTGCCAAAGTCCTCAAATCCTTCAACAGTTCGTGTTTTTGCATTGTAATTCAGCCTCTTTTTCAATGCTATTTCATCGAATTGCAAGATACATTGACGACTCTTACTATCCATACTCTCTGCTGCTCTTTTCAGGTGCGCCACAATATTGGGGCTGAGACCTGTATCCATTGGAATGCATCTTAACATCCGAGATATGGTTTTCACCGATGGTAATGGGATGAGAAACGAAAGGTAGCGATAAGCCTTGGGACCTCGTTTGTAAATAGATAAGGCCAAGAGCTTATCCTCCACTGTCCACCGACGACCTTTTAGCGGTTTGCCCTTATTCCTTCGATGTGCATTCAGAATTTGCTGTAATGTTAGTGATTCAATATCCTCGATTAGTGAAGAATACTCTGAGTCGGTGGCCAGCTTCTCCAGAACATCCTTCTCTTCTTGCAATTTCCGAATCTTCTTTTCCATGTCTCGTGAACTTTTCAAAATTTTCTTTTTTCGTGGGGTTATTGGCTCTCCAATCAATCCAATTTCATCCATCTGTCTTCGTGCAGTTCTCCGTTCAATAGCAACTGTTGAGATTCGAATATATTCATGTAGAAGCGAATTACGTTAGCACTGAAAGGGTAGAGGGTAACAAATCGTTTTTGTATAAAATAATGTGATATTCTTTGAAATGTTTTCTAATGAAGTCTGCAATAAATTTTATACTCCTAGGAGCGATAAACCGCGATTCTAACTTCACTTCATTCGGTTAGAACGCGGTTTCCGCACCTAGAAACATAAAATTTCGTTCGTCACACGGCGAAAAAAGTATTTATCGACGAATGTAATTATAATTCTCGCCTTAGACTCGGATTATAAAATCACATTCGTCGAAAATACTTTTATACGCCTGGTGACGAAATATACTATTTCGGCCCTTCTGAAAGAAGTTATATGTGTCGACTTGTTATCCTCTACCAATGATGGAGTTGAATTATGATGAAGTAACGACAGGTCTTCGCGAACCACTGAGGGAACCGATTCTCCAGTCAGAGTAGCGTGCTTATTTCGCAGATGTGACACACAATGCTAACACAAGAATTTTAATGCAGGTGAAGGATGATGAAAACGAGTAAAGGACCTTTGAATCGGAAAAAGGGTATGCAGGAAATTATGTCATGTAGGGGGAGGGGAAGTTCAGGAAGTTCTCAAGTTTGATCAGTCCAGGCACAGCAAGACGATCCATTCTTTTCAAAACCCAAGAAATAACCGGTTAATTGCGAAGAAGAAAGATCCCAGAGCTGAATGGTTGAGAGTAACTTAGTACAATACAGAATTTTCTAATTTATATATGCATATGAATAGCGAGTGACATTTATGCAGGGACATCAGGAGAAAATTTCCGTAAACTTTTTACTACTAGATCATACCTTACTCTTTTACCTTCGTCTCTTACCTTTCTTTTCATAATCAATGACGAATGACGAAGATAATTCTAACAACAATATTGAAAGTCTGCAAGCTATAGCAATTAAAGTTCATTTAATTGATATTTAAAGATGCTAGGTACCACATATGGATCATATGTAGATGGTTATCTCTAGGGGTTTTCCTATGATGGAAGGAGTTGGAAAGGAAAAACCGCGCAAAATAATGGTGTTTCCATAGAAATCAAGTAAGATTGTTTGAAATGAAAGGGAAATTCGAAACATATCTAGATCTCAAATGATACACAACTATTGATATGCATAACATTTTATTGTCAACAAAAACCTTTGATTGACTACAGCTATACTATGTTAAATTAATTCTATTCCTTATCATTGACTCCATGATGAGTATTCTCGTGGTAGAAGTATACTATTCAATGTTGTCATTAGCTCTGATTCTAATTTTTATTCTATTACTTTTTATGATAGTCCTTACGCTAGTGCTCATCCTGTGTAAGTTTTGGGGTCCATGAGATAACTTGGGTGAAATTAATGTTTTTTGGGTCGCTGATTCCGAATTTGTTGGTTATTTTTGCGAAAACGTGTCGCACTAATTGTTATTAACAATTTAATTGTTTAAATCGCTCCCGCAGCCAAACTATGGGAGGTAGGGAAAAATTTTCAAATTCAAAAATATTCCAAATTCAATAAGGAATAATTTTTATATTATGTTGATTTTTCGTATCTCGCTTAGGTTATGAGATATAACTAGGTGATTGATCGCGCGATTCCGCGCCGCGCTCTAAGGATGGCGCGCGACGTACACAGGGCCAAGTTGGTCGCACGGAGCATTATTATAGTGTATATTTTTAGACACTTCCTTTTTTTTCATTGAAAGTCTAGGAGGTATTTCTCCAGGACCCTCCGATGAATATTCAATCGAAAAATTGCAGCCATAAACCTTTTTACATACCGAAAAAAAATATCAAAGTCGATAACTGAAATTCCTCGAGATAGGCCATTGGGGAGATTTTCCATTCCGACACTTGCCTTCACTTTTGACTTAATAGGACCCGTTTTTTTTCAATAAAAATTCTCCAGGACTCCCTCATGAACCTCCAATCGTGAAATTGACCAGAAAAACCTTTTGACATGTCGAAAAAAAATAGGAAGTGTCTATTCACATGGTCCACGGTAATTTTTACCGTGGATATAGCGGAGTTTTTACCGTGGATATACGACAATTTTACCGTGGATATACGATTCGAACTTCCAAATGGCCTGATTCACGAAATTTGGGTTTTCGACTTTGATATTTTTTTTTCGATATGTCAAAAGGTTTATGGATTCAATTTCTCGATTGGAGGTTCATCGGAGGGTCCTGGAGAAATACCTCCTGAATTTTCATTTAAAAAAAGTGTTCTACTATTTCAAAAGTGAGGGCAAGTGTCGGAATGGAAAATCTCCCAAATGGCCTATCTTGAGAAATTTGAGTTATCAACTTTGATATTTTTTTTCGATATGTAAAAAGGTTTATGGCTGCAATTTTTCAATTGAATATTCATCGGAGGGTTCTGGAGAAATACCTCCTAGATTTTCAGTGAAAAAAAAGGAAGTATCTAAAAATACACACAGAATAATGCTCCGTGCGACCAACTTGGCCCTGTGTATGTCGCGCGCCATCCCGAGAGCGCGGCGCGGAGTCGCGCGATCAATCACCTAGTTATATTTCATAATCTAAGCGAGATACGAAAAATTAACATGATATAAAAATTATTCCTTATTAATTTTGAGATATTTTTGTATTTGAAAATTTCTCCCTACCTTCCATAGTTTGGCTACGGGAGCGATTTAAATAATTAAATTGTTAATAACAATTCGTGCGACACTTTTTCGCAAAAATAACCAACAAATTCGGAATCAGCGACCCAAAAAACATTAATTCCACCCAAGTTATCTCACGGACCCCAAAACTTACACAGGATTAGCACTAGCGTAAGGACTATGAGGCACTCTACTACTCCTCTACTAATTGTGGCCACGAATATGCCAACATACCTCAATATGCTTACTATTTATTATTGATATTATGGATAAAATCCGGGTCGCCACGAATCATAAACATTAATAAACCATTCTATATTAATATACGATAAGAAATGCTCATAACAGTGAAGCTTTTCACTTACAATCTAAATTTGTCAGTCACAAAACTCACAAATGTTGCGAGGCATATCATGTATTATTTCTTCAATCTGAATGTCCGCTAAAGTTCTTCACAGCATTAGTGACGAAATCTACTATTGATTCATTCAAATTCATTATTGATAAAGTCAATGACAGGTAAATTGCAAAATTATCGCCTGAGAAACCGTCGTCTTATTGTGCGATTCCATTAACTCGAATTTAGCTGAAGAAATAATCGATCAGACACCACGCGAGTAGTCTCTATCAACTAAGGAATTGGGCAAATTATGGGAATACACTCGGACTACCCTGCTTTTGAACGCCCGAGACCGGGCAATTTTTTTGGACTCCCGTTTTCTAAAATTCTCCTGATAATTTATTTGATTTTTAGAAAATTATTGAGCATTTAGCTGGATATATTAGTATGATTTCTCATATATAAAAGGGTTTTTATAGGTTATATGCAATTTCATGTGGGTTGATGACTTGTTTCAGTTATGCATTGCATTTTGCAGGTTAGAAGAGGTTTTTACCATGTGGCTTATTGCCATATGCAACCTGTTGGTTTCAATTGTTCTGATTTAGCCCTTTTCATCTATGGGCTTAGGTAATTTATAGTTTACTTTAATAATTTTATGAATCTGTGGAAATTCATTTCAATTTTCGATAATAGTTTTTCTGGTAATATTTTTGTCAAATTTGTTTTATATATAATTTTTTGTAAATTTTTTCCATATAGAACAATAAATTGCCCTGATGAAGGATGCATATAGCATCCGAAACGTTGGCATTGATCAAATGAGAGGAATTTGTCTTTTCATTTGGAAAATTCTTTTTTAAATTTGCTTTTTGATGATCGCTGATTGGCCGTTTGGAGTATATTTTTGGAATATTTAAAGTAAGCGATTGGAATAATTTAATAAAATTCTCCTGGTTCCCCCACTTTTGACAGCTTAACGCATACGCAATCTCGGAGATTACGCGAAATCCGTTACCTTCAACTGATTAGAAATTTCCTGTACCAAATTAATGTCGACTGATAAGGACAACTGTAGATTAACTTCGCTTCAATTTTTTGGATTTAATCTGAATCACCTCAACGCACGATAAATGTGGTTAGGTAGGTCGACTGAGCATTGCGCAGTCGGTTGCATAGTAACGTTAATAATTCACTTGATGAATAAGGGATCAATTAATTTTAAATTAAGGGAGCACTCTAGAGAAAGGAATTGAAGAAATGGGAAGTCCGACTATATACCCAATCATCCATAAGGTTTTCAATTGTTAAATCTATGTAATAAGATTTATTTCTAAAACGTATTAAAATACGAATATTCCTAATCAAAGAGTACCATTTTTCTATGCAGATTCCATCCAATACATGCCGTCTTTTTCTCTATTATCAGGCTTTATTTTGATGACTGCACATTTGTATTCTGAGCATGTTCTGAGATCGAAATTTCCAATAAACGAAGGTCGGATAGAATTCCTCCGAACATAATTGAGACTGAGATATTCAATTTCATCTGATAGACTAATGGTTTCTTTGCCCGATCATGCACTCTTCTTTTCCCTCTGTTATTTTCTACGATACGCATATCCCCACTGTACATCCACATACATACCCGATGGACGAAGTCGTTTAAGCCGCCTGTTACGAGTGCAATGTGGGGTTCGCTGAGTAGCATCAGCCTGTGAGTGAGAGTATCCTTCCATCGGTGGATGAACGTGTACATATTCTGTCATGCAAAGTTATTATGTTAATGTTTTTGCAAATCGATAATGGTTATTTGAATAGAAATGCATCGTCTACTGATCATCATCCATGTTGTTATACCGGGAAATGAATATTCTTTCTTATCTACTGAATTAACGTTATTATTATGATTTTGGCACATCTCTAGCGTGAAATAAGAATCTGGATGAGAATTTGCAAACTGACCTATAGCGATATGAGCAATAAAAGACAATGATCGATTATCGAGAGTTAGCAATGTAATCGTACCCCGAGGGGGCGGGGATAATCCATTCATATTTGCGTGAATCCTGACAACTGATAAACAAATGTTGAATACCTCTATATACGACGAAATGAATAGCGGTGCTGGGAAAGTGCACAAAATCGTATTTATTACCTGATTGTTCAGTCCTTTGAATATCCGGCGTAGAAGTCGTGCCAATCGGAGGATGTGAATCCATTAATAATGCCTCACGAATTTGTTCCATATCTGTAATAATATAACGTATAGATTGGAATGCATAAAATGAGTGAGAAGACAGGGTAGGACACAGATTGAGAGGGAAACCTTCAAGCCTCTCCCCTAAACCATTTGACTCTCTTTTTCTTTACATTTTTCCTATTTTCCAGCTTCTCTAACGAGTTTTGTGTAGCCCGGAGGTCATTCATGAACTAGAGCTCGAGAAGGAATCGAAAAGACAATATGTTCGGTCAATCGGAATCAGGGTTGAGCTATTCTCCAGTCAGAATGGTCAATTTTAACTTTTTTTTGTAATTTGACGATTTTACAATGATCCTCGTGAGTTCTGAGGCGCCGGGCAATAATTATTGAAATTAAAACGTGAAAGAATCCAGAAGAGCAAATTTGGGGATTAGAGGGCTGGTACCAGGGGCGAACCTTCACCCAGCTAAAATGTTCAATTTTGAAATTTTCTCTAATTCAAGGTGAAGTTTGTGGGACTCTCTTCCAAGTTCCTTCCAGTAGTTTTTGAGATCGAGATACGCGGTAGCGTATCGGCCAAGTACTTGTTTCATATCCTCACATAACAAGGCCGAGCGTTACCAAGTATCTATACACGACACAACTTCCCCTTCCACTACCTCCAATTAGTTTTTCGGTGCTATTAAATAAATATCACCACTTACACCAAAACTGCCCTTAGTTACATTATATAAATCGCCTTTCCGCTATCCACTGATGTCGCTATTTATTTAATTAATTTAATATTAACGAAAATATGTGCATAGCAACGAGTTACTGTGCACGTTTTCACAAATTTTATTATCTCTGTATGGAATGGCCAGATTGGAGCCACTGAGTTGGCTGCAATGAAATGAACGTAATCGCATTTTTATTTTCGATGTTCAGCGATTGCCATCAATCGGTCGGTAACTCTAGGGACTCTATGTCGGATCTAGTATTTTACGCGACATCAGCGCCACTTTCTCATGAAAGTCTGTTTCTTTCCACTCAGATGGCGCAATAAATTGATTCCAAAATTGATTTGATTCTTGATGGTTTATTGAGGGATAGAAAAAACGTGTAAGATTGGCAATAACTTTTTAACCAATCGATGGATTAAAATTTTTTTCCGGAATTTTCATAATTAAATTATCTACAGATTCGATTGAGATATTTTTAAATTTATCGATTGGTTAAAAAGTTATTGCCAATCTGAAATTGTAAATTTTCAAAAACTGTTTCTCGTTGAGGGTGAAAAATGCAAAATCACAGATGAGAATATTTGGAGCTATTAACAACAGAAAAAATTAAAAGCTATCAATTTTATTATTTTTTCCTAATTTTGGTCTCACCCCGAATCTTTACACGGCTCTGAGGGGGTGAACAGTGGGAAATAGGGGTGGAGTCATAATAAACTTTTATGTGGAACATTTTACACTCTACAATTTTGTATCCCACCTTTTATCTTGTATCTGAAGTAGTTTCTGAGATAATTCTAAAAAACGCATTTTTTAGGTGGTTTTTAATTTTTTCTATTTTGAAAAAATTATTGAAATCTAATAAAAATTCAAAAAATTTTTTTTGAAAAAAATTACGCCAAGTACTCGTTTCATTGCGTTGGAATTGGCAGAAAAGTATTTGTTGAAAAATGAGATCCTGTGAGCCCTAAAATTACGCAAATGACCACAAATTGTTCTGAATAATTGGAAAAAAGAATGGAATGAGAAATGAGCGCCAAGCTTGCTGGAAACTATTGTCGCGGACCCCGCGGATAATTAAAATAAGGTGTAATCAAATATTTAAAAACCCATCCTAAAAGAAAAATCAGTACAATATCACGGGTTTTGTTGAGTATGATGAAACCCCTAACCGACTTTTAAGTGTAAGAACAAAAGAGAAGGGATCAGGAAGGAGAGTTAAGCTGGATGTATTGGGAAACACCCGCCCAGGTTACTCCTCCTCATTCCTCGCTATTTGAAAATATCCAGGAGGGTAGGTGAGAAGAAAAGACCAATAAGTTAAAACAACCCGCCGAATAATAAGAGATCTGAGCCTGGGAAATGAAGCAAATTTATCTGTGGGAAGCAAAAGGAAAGAGGTCTGGAAAGTGGGAGTTTTTTGTATATGATGGATACCAATCCGCCTCATAGAGAAATTACCTTGAGGATGCATTAATGAACCGAACACCAAAAGGTAACGAAACAAGGGGAACACATGGCTAACGATTTGAAGGTTTTGAAAACGAACTGGGAAATCAATCACAGGGTAACTATTCATTCCTTTGGTCGGATCCGGCTATAGTAATATCGCAAACTCGTGAACTCATAATGGAAACTCGCAACAACCCTTGGAATACCTGCACAGAATCCATCGGGGGTTGAGGGAAAAAACGAGAAAAATATCTAATGATGTAGCCAAGGGCAACCCACGCCTATCTCATGAGCATGAGCTAAGTTCGAATGATCCCACGATCGGGAGTAAAGAAGCTTCCAAATTTCCAATTAAAAATGAGAAAGAAATGGCCATTGGAAGATGAGGAAATACCCATTGGAAGACGAGGAAATACCCATTGAAAGACGAGGGAATACCCATCGGAAGACGAGGGAATGGTCATTAGAAATCTGAAAGGGAGGGTACCAAGAATATAAAAAGACGACGCATCCCTTCTCATCATCTCAGTCTAACACCGAATTTCTAACCGTGCAGTTCCAGCCAGAATAAATCGCCAAGTCCAGCAGTACTCAGAAGTCTGAGCCAGTACTCGCCCCAGACAATTGTCAGAGTTCTACACCTCTTGTCAGAAGAGTCCAGTACCGAATTATTAGAATTCTACATCTCTTATTGTAAGAGTCTGGTACTTATTACGAGGTTTCACAGGCGTGATTCGCTCAATCAAGACTTCGACCCGTTCGAAGATCTTCATCTCTACTGAAAGAGTCCTACACGAACCTGACTACGAGGAATTCACCCAGTTGATTTCCTCATTCAGCATACAGATCGCATTCAGTACTCATGCGAATTCTGTTTACTATTCTCCTGGTCTACGCAGCGATCTGGTTCTACCTGAAAATCCAGTGCGAACTACGGATCCTGAAATCAATCGAAGTTGCGTCCCAACGCAAACACCATCACCAATAGTACTTCTGCGAGATCATCTATCACCCCTGAGCTGGTGTCCTGCCGACACCTCCGAATTCTATCAGAAATCTACCAGCGCTGAGCCTGTACCTGCCGACACCTCCGAATTCACATCTCACCGCCACCGAGCCCAGCCGTTAAAATCTACTCAACAACATTCGAGGGTTCAACCTCCGCCAGATTCATCTTGCCTGAGTGATTTATCCTCCTTCTAATCGTTCGACAACTGTAAGTAGTTATAAGAATTCAACTGAACATATCTTTATTTTCCTATAAACACCTTTCCTTTTTCCTTTCGGTTTTATCTTGAACCCAGTGTAACTTGATTTAGTCTATGGAATAAATTAGTCTTTTTAAAGGGGTATTTCTCATTGTTTTCTACCTGTGGAACCTTTCTCTTTCGACTCTTGCGTTGTATCAACATTTTCGTACTTTAGTACCTAATCCCATGCAATCAGATCCCACCTAGTGAAGAGAATCTTTCCTTAATTCCTTCGATTTTCTTCCTGTTGTGACTAGTTACGGTCCGATCGACTCTGAGGTCCCTTTAAACTCGATCAAATCATACAAATTATTCAGTGAAAACCGTAACACTATGAAGAATCAGTGAACAGAAAAAATTGGAAAAAAAAGTCAGGACCAACGTACTTGGCGCGGTTTTCCAAAAAACTCAGGGAGTCAAGAGTCGATGTTTCCTGTCGACCTAAGAACTATATTATGCATCTTCTGAGTTCCAAGTTCGATACGAAACGCAAAAAATCTCAGATGAGGATTAACATTAGCATTGAAAGGCGCGCCAAGTACGTTGGTCCTGACTTTTTTTCCAATTTTTTCTGTTCACTGATTCTTCATAGTTTCCAGCAAGCTTGGCGCTCATTTCTCATTCCATTCTTTTTTCCAATTATTCAGAACAATTTGTGGTCATTTGCGTAATTTTAGGGCTCACAGGATCTCATTTTTCAACAAATACTTTTCTGCCAATTCCAACGCAATGAAACGAGTACTTGGCGTAATTTTTTTCAAAAAAAATTTTTTGAATTTTTATTAGATATTATCCCGTCAGCACGCGCGCTATTCTCCCAGTATTCTTTACGCGCGCCGTGAGAGAAACTCTCACACGTAACGAACGCACTAGTGAGACAGAGACCGACTACCGCTCCCAAAATAGTCTGTCTCTGTCGCACTAGTTCCGAAGGGCCCGAATTACCCGAGCGCCTTTAGGCGCGCAGTGAGAGAATCTCTCACGTTTCTCGGCCGTCTCCGATAAAATATTTGTTATTTAATTATTGGTAAGTGCTAGAGTATTTTAACCAATCTCAGAAGAAAGGGAGATAGTTAATTGAGGCATTAAAAAAAGTTTCATTCAAATATTTTCATTTTTAGGGCATGTTTCCTATAGCGTGAAAATTATTGTGAGAGAAACTCTCATAGCGCGCGTGCTGACGGGTTAAGGAAAAACGTAATTTAAACAAATCGCTATATCTCAGGAACTACTTTTGACCGATTGAACTGAAACTTCGCGACAATGTTGAGCATATAAATAGGTAACATAGACTCAAATTTCAGATTTTCACGTAAAAATTTAACCGTATTCATGGGAAATTTTCTGGAAAAAAAGAGTACCCAAAACGCAAAGTGTTACATAAACACGTACAGACATTTTTCCAAAAACATTTTCCGACGTTTCAACCACTCGTATTTCGTCACTTTCATGCCACTCTGTCTTATTTCCAATAAAAATTATCAAATCTCGAAATCTGACGAATTTAATACTTCCATTCTGAAGCAAAAATGGAGAGAAACGAATAAAATATTTTGCTAATATAGACGAGATTGAAGATTCGGAACATTGGGACCTAGAGAAAGCTACTCTTTTCAACCAGTAGAAAAAAAAATAGCAAAGAAATTTGTGCTCACCAATTTCGGATGGTTTCTCACTGGGCCTCTGGGAAGTGTCTCCGAGATGTTCAACTACTGAAAAATATAATTACAAATATATTGTTATTGGAGAAAATACAAAATCAATTGCTGCATATTGATGGAAAGTATTCTAACCAGTTGTTGTATTATCGAGAAGAGGAGATTTCTGTTTCTGGACAGGAGGTGAAGTTTGTGGGAGTCCTTGACTCTTTCTCCGTTTCTGATTACCTGAAATTGAGAGACAGTGGTAATTTTCAATGATGAAGAAAATCCTTGGCCAGATTACCAACTTCATTAGTTCAATAATTTGATACTTGCAGAAGATTAATATTTTTTGGTCTAAGAAAAATGAAAAAATGTTATGTAAAAACCTCTTATGCCATGCGACGGGTATTCTTACAAAAATTTCTTCATCTCTCTTTGATGCAGCGGTATTTGAGGTGCAGTTTTTGGGAGATATCTCAGAATCTGAAGGGAACAACAAGGTTTTTACAAGAACCTTTCTCGAAGATTGCAGTTCACTCTACAGAAGATGTCCCTATAAAACTTTTTGTACCTCAAGCAGATTCCGTTATATTTACCAGAAACGTACTTCAATGGATGAAATTTCAGGTTAAATGATTTATGATGTATTAATTTTTATGATTTTTCGAGAAATTCACTAAAAATAATTTCACTTACCGAATTTAATGATGGATGGAACATCAATGTGAACCAGTTTTCTGTCTGTTGGGATTGGCTTGACATTCAGTGGAAAAGTCATCACTAATTCAAGTGGTAAAGGATGCACATTTTCACTAAAAATGTCAGGTATAGCATCTTGTTTCAATCTGCTTCTGCTGACATTTGGTTTCGGATATTGTCTCTCACTGAAGTGCTCCGAGCACACATGTCGTGACCTGCAAAGTGTTTCCTGAGGAATATTCACCAATTCTTCATTCCCAACCACCTGTAGCCAACTCCGACATCGTTCTGTGTTGCTCGGGAAAACGCGAAAATCCAAAGTGGGGTTATCTCTCTTATTATTAAGACAACCAGGAACTGCACACTTTGGACCTGCCCTCATTGTTACTACTCACTACTCTTCTTTTCTCTCTTGATCACACACTTTCTTAAAAAATCAATGCACTCCGGAAAATTACTCCAAAATAATAAATCATGTTATATATATTGTAAAAGTTTGATTTGATACGTTGCCCGTAGAGTGCTGAACCACTCTGCTACACAAATACGGGACAATTTCGAGAAGATTTTTGAAACAAATCTCGGATGCACTAATATTTTATATATTTCAAGGTTCGACTCGATACTTGGAGAGAAACTAACTGTAAAATCTATGAGCACGTTCTCGCTGAGCTCGCTTAAACGTTAGAGATGTGTTATCTATTTCGGGGGTGGAAAAAGGTTCTACCAATCATGAGCAAGGAAAATTATAAGTTCACTTAACGGGCAGTGGTTAATGAGGGTGAAGGAGAGGGGGTCGATACTAAGCCGGATGAGAAATAACAATTTCTGTAATTTGGAGGAAAAGGGGTCCAAGCGTCTAGACTCGACCCCTTGGTGAGTGTCTGGGTGAGGAGAACTACGTCGAGAGGTAATTAAGGTGAGAAGTAGGAGAGCATTAATGAATGTCCAATGTACTTTAATGAATTTTATGATGGTCAGGGATTAACGAGAATGTTCTGTAAAGAAATGGGTGCCGAGGTGGAGTTAGAGTTCTGGAAAATATTCTGTGAAGGGTACTCATTCTGTGAAGGATATGAATACCTTTCGCGTCTGCCAGCAATGAGTCATGGGATAATTATTTATTCAGATTTGATCAATTGATCGAGAAATGCTGCTGTGGACAATTTAACTAAGTGGGGCCTCACAAATGTTTCAGACCCTTCTGAAAAATTCATAAAAACGTGGAAACCCATAACAACTAAAGTACATTTACAATTCTCAACTATTTACATATAATCATGTTTCAGTTTCTCCGAGGCCTCCGAGGAACCTACACTGATAGAAAAAAATCCTTACACGACAGAACTGGGTTCTTGAGAAAAAAGATTGGTGTTTTTACCACGAATTTCTTGAATTAAATTATGCCATCCAACGTGCAAAAATAGTGAAAAATATATATCGAGTTTTTGGGATTCCAGCACACCGGGAAATTGTTAAAAAAATAGAAAAGTGAAAAAAAAAGTCCGTCCGACCTTCATTGCTCTACGCCATCAAAATCACAACAGATACGTTAAAAAGTCATAGGACATAATTTATAGAGAATTAAATTTCCTATAAAAAAGTCTGCGAGAGCATATTTCTATGTAGAAGCGTTAAGCTTCCAAGCGCGCTCAAAGTTCGAGCGCGGAAAAGTTATTTTTTGCCGCCGCTGGAAGGCACATTTTAGTTATAAACTGCAAATTACAGGGGAAAAAATCAAGAAAAAAATCTGAAAAAAATTCAGGAGATATCTTGACTATCTATAAAATGCTTCCACGCGAAGAAAAATTTTGAAACTCATTTTTCGAATTTTTATCCTTCCTAAATTTTTAACTTTTTTCGATTTTCCACCTAAACTTTATCATAGCATAATTTTTAATGTAATTATCCGATTGAAATTTTAAAGAAATCAAATTTTTTGTAATCTCATACTCTTTATTTTTGCTCTTTTTATTTTTGTTTGTAATTTGCATACTCGAGCCTCAATTAGCAAATAAACAATAAAAAAAACCATCTTTCCTGACATTCATAAGAAGTTAATTTCTTTTTAATGGAATTGAGTTATTTGACCACAAAAATAGACCATTGGGAATAACTCTGGATTTTTTCATATTTTTAATGTTATTTGTTGATGTCAATTTCTAATAAATAAAGGGAAAATTTGCAATTTTCCAAATTTTTTTAAGGTCTAGAAATTCTCCATATTTTTTAAAGAAACTTTTACCTCTTGCTTTTTTCATATATCTCATATTTTCTGAGATATGATTGTTTTTTAGATTAATGTGAAAATATCGTATGCGGCAGCCCCCACTCCTTGCGCCCGAACTTCCTTCTCCTCATATGAGTGCATATGCTCCTCCCGTCTGAACATTTCCGTAATTTTTTTGATAAGTAATTTCTTAATTAATATTGTAGATAGGCAAGAAAAGTTTCACTAAAAATTATACTCCAATTCATCATTAACAATATTGGTTCGGGAAATTTTTACGTTATATTCAATATTCATCGAGAAATTAGCCATCAAAAGGATTACCGAAATGTATTATTTTTCTATTTTGCCACAGACTGCGCATTTAATGAGTTCCAAAATTTTCCACGTCATGCCATTCGTGGAAAATATGACTTGGCTCCCTCCCTTCTCTCCGTGCTCCGCCCGTCAATACATTTCGGCAATCCTTTTTGATGACTAATTTCTCGATAAATATTGAATACAACGAAAAAATTTCCCGAACCAATATTGTTAAGGATGAATTAGACTATAATTTTTGGTCAAACTTTTCTTGCCCATCTACAATATTAATGAAGAAATTAACTATCAAAAAAATTACGGAAATGTCCAGACGAGAGGAGCACGGGGAGAAGGAAGTTCGGGCGCTAGAGTGGGGGCTGCCGCATACGATATTTTCATATCAATCTAAGAAAAATTATATCTCAGAAAATATGAGATATATGAAAAAAAAACCAAGAGGTAAAAGTTTCTTTAGAAAATATCGAGAATTTCTAGACCTTAAAAAAATTTGGAAAATTGCAAATTTTCCCTTTATTTATTAGAAATTGACATCAACAAATAACATTAAAAATATGAAAAAATCCAGAGTTATTCCCAATGGCCTATTTTTGTGGTCAAATAACTTAATTCCATTAAAAAGAAATTAAATTCTTATGAATGTCAGGAAAGATGATTTTTTTATTGTTTATTTGCAAATTGAGGCTCGAGTATGCAAATGACAAATAAAAATAAAAAGAGCAAAAGTACAGAGTATGAGATAACAAAAGGAATTTTTTTTAATTTCAATCAGATAATTAGATTAAAAATTCTGCTATGATAAAGTTTAGATGGAAAATCGAAGAAAGTTAAAAATGTAAGAAGGATAAAAATTCGAAAAATGAGTTTCAAAATTTTTCCTCGCGTGGAAGCATTCTATAGATAGTCAAGATATCTCCTGTATTTTTTTTCGGGTTTTTTTCTTGATTTTTTCCCCTGTAATTTGCACTTTGTAACTAAAATGTCCCTTCCGGCTGCGGCGAAAAACAACTTTTTTACTTTTGTTCCTCATGCGAACGTTCTCGATAGTTTTCTTCTCATTTTGTTCTTCTCGAGAACTATTCTCACACTTTTGTTCGCATTTAGATTTTGGTTTTCGAATGTTCCTGAGAACTAAACTAGGAGAACGACATTTAGTTTTTCTCTGGACTTTTGTTCTCGGTCCCTGGTTCTTAATCAAACTATATTCTGAGAGGAAGATCTGTGCCCTCAAGACCGATGTACTTATAGTCCAGTCGGTGAGGATTTAAAATCGAGTTTGTTGGCCAATTTACTTTATAAGTGTCGGATTTTGATAGTTTTTTTTTTTTTTTAAATACTCGGAATGACATCCGCAAAAAAAGTGCCTTAAAGCCAGGGTGTGCATTTTGCTTATAAATAAAATACCCCTTGGAGCGGTTATTTTCATTTTAAAATATCTCAAAAAGTGTTGAAAAGTTATCGAGACATATAGTGAGAAAAAGTTGCGTAATTCAATAACGAATAGTGATGCCGTCGATAATAGACGCCAAATATTTTGGAAAGATCATCACGGCCAAAAAAAACATAGAAAGTTTTGGATTTGTCGCAATCTCGAAAGACATTGGATTGATGCATCTCGTCACGAATTTAGGAGGACTTGTCTTACCTGGGTCTCGAGTTTTTCTGTATTTTCTGTTTTAGTATCGCCGATATATGGTCACGATATATCGACGATAATAAAATAGAAAAAACAGAAAAAGTCGAAACTCACTCACGATAAGTTCTTCCGGAATCGTAACGAGATGCACCGATCCAATGTCTTTCGAGATTGCGAGGAATCCAAAACTTTTGATGTTTTTTCCGACCGTGATGATCTTTCCAAAATATTTAGCATCTATTATCGACGGCATCACTAATAACGAATGAAATGGCGTTTGATTTTTGTCTTTACGAACAATAGTTTTTGAGTTATGGTCATTTGTTTGTCAGCGCGCGACGATCCGCGTGCTTCATGCTATAAACAAATGGCTGTCACTCAACCAAAAATTGATATTTCAATTTAATTTTTTTTTCGCCCCGGTGGGCGGGAAGTGCACACAAAAAAATTTTTGAACCAGGCATATTATATGCTTGATTTGAGCATAAATAATATTCTCAAATCAGGAATATTATATATCTGCATTGGGAATATTATTCTCAATTTGAGAATATTATTTTCAAATCAGGAATATCTATATGCTCGAATCGAGCATATTTTATTCTCAATTCGGGAATAATATTCTCAATTCAAGAATAATATTTTCAATTCAGGCATATAATATTCCCAAATCGAGAATATTTGTATGCCGGAATCGGGCATATTGTATTCTCAATTCGGGAATAATATTCCCAATTCAAGGATAATATTCTTAAATCAGGTATATTGTATGCCTGATTTGGGAATATTATTCCCGAATTGAGAATAAAATATGCTCGATTCGAGCATATAGATATTCCTGATTTGAGAATAATATTCTCAAATTGAGAATAATATTCCCAACTCAGGCATATAATATTCGTGATTTGAGAATATTATTTATGCTCAAATCAAGCATATAATATGCCTCATTCAAGAATTTTTTTTTTTGGTGTAGGTTAGAAAAATACTATTCCCCTTAAAGAAGATTTAAAGCGTATACCCCCAGATTTTTTTCTAATTTTTTCCGTTGATTTTCATCAAGTTTTTGATGAAAAAGTAATTAATTTTCGGAGTAGTCTTCAAACAAAATTATTTTTATAATAATATTTTTTTTTTTTTTTTTTTTTTTATCAGCTGTATAAACCAACAGGTTTTGTGCTTAATAAAAAAAAAAAAAATATTTTTTTTTTTAATTTTTTTTATATACTGGTTCGAAAATTATTAAATTATTAACATTCGTTCGGAAAATCTAAAATTTTCACTATATTAAGACAATATATGTATGAAATGGATTCATTCACTCTCGGTCAGTCCGCTGTAGGAGCGAGAGAGACAGCGCTATTAGAGTCCCTGCGTAAGATAAAGACGCTCGATCTTTTCGAGCATCGTCGCCATTCAAACATATAAATAAAATGTTTAAACATTGAAATTATGTATCATTTTATCATTAAGTCTATTGGGAAATCTATTGGTCTTACATTTCAATATTTCTTCATTTCATTTTAGGATTACGGATGCAGAGGAGCCGTTTATCATAACAAATAGCATTTCTATTGTTATTAAATTTCTTCAAACATTGAAAAAAAAAAATTACGAAAATAAGTTGGACTGTCAATTCACGTGTCGAATGGAGTGCCCGTCAAAATCTCCAACGGCAATGTCCTCCAATTTTTTAACATCTGGAGCAACTTCAGATGTTTTTAGAACAAAAGAGGGATATTTATGGGAGATGATTCGAATTAATTGAGAACATATATTTCGTTTTTTAATTTATTCTCTATTTTTTCTCTCTGTACCTTTAGAGATATTTTGGACTTTCGTTCATTTATCTGAAATGGAGCGAACTTTGTCTAGAATTTCAGCCAAGACTTGGAAATGATTCAGAAATTTCTGAGACAAACTCGGGAGTTTTTTTGTGTCAAAAATTTCTCTAGAGACTTGAAATTTATTTATTTTCAATTTTAAAAAATGTCCCAATTCTCTCCCGAGACTCAGAAAAAATTATAAAAATATCTAGAGACCAACTCGCGAATTTTTGTGTATCTTAAATTTCTCTCGAGACTTGAAGTTTTTTTTTCAAAAATAAAAAATGAAAGTCTCAACTTTCTCCCTAGATTTAGAAATACTAGAGAGTTTCTATATGTCTGAAACTTCTGTCGAGACTTGAAAATTATTTTCAAAGGTAAAAAAATTTCCCACATTTCTCCCCAGACTCAAAAATAGTTTTGAAAATATGTAGACAAGTTCGAGACTTGAAATTTACTTTTGAAAAATAATTACCACGTCTCGACAGAAGTTTCAGACATTTAGAAGCTCTCGAACATGTCTAGGTATTTTCAAAATGATTTCTCCGTTTTGGGAGTAATCTTAGGCAATTTTTTTTACTTTCAAATATAAATTTCAAGTCTCGAGAGAAATTCAAGACACACAAAAAGTCTCGAATAATTCTCAAATCCGGGGAGAAATCTAGAACATTCCTTTTTTACTTTTGAAAAATAAATTTCAAGTCTCGAACTTGTCTAGATATTTTCAAAATTATTTTTGAGTCTGGGGAGAGAATTGGGACATTTTTTAAAATTAAAAATAAATAAATTTCAAGTCTCTAGAGAAATTTTTGACACAAAAAAACTCCCGAGTTTGTCTCAGAAATTTCTGAATCATTTCCAAGTCTTGGCAGAAATTCTAGACAAAGTTCGGTCCATTTCAGATAAATGAACGAAAGTCCAAAATATCTCTAGAGGTACAGAGAGAAAAAATAGAGAATAAATTAAAAAACGAAATATATGTTCTCAATTAGTTCGAATCATCTCATAAATATCCCTCTTTTGTTCTAAAAACATCTGAAGTTGCTTCAGATGTCAAAAAATTGGAGGACATTGCCGTTGGAGATTTTGACGGGCACTTCATTCAACACGTGCATTGACACACTCCAACTTATTTTCGTAATTTTTTTTTTTCAATGTTTGAAGAAATTTAACAAGAATAGACATGCTATTTGTTATGATAAACGGCTCCTCTGTATCCGTAATCGTAAAATCAAATGCAGAAAGATTGAAATGCAAGACCAATAGATTTCCCAATAGAATTAATGATAATGATGCATAATTTCAATGTTTAAACATTTTATTTGTATGTTTGAATGGTGACGACGCTCGAAAAGATCGAGCGTCTTTGTCTTACGCAGGCACTCTCATAGCGCTGTCTCTCTCGCTCCTACAGTGGACTGACCGAGAGTGAATGAATTCATTTTATACATTTATCGTCCTAATATAGTGAAAATTTTAGATTTTCCGAACGAATGTTAATAATTTAATAATTTTCGAACCAGTTTATAAAAAAAATTAAAAAAAATATTATTATAAAAATAATCTTGTTTGAAGACTACTCCGAAAATTAATTATTTTTCATCAAAAACTTGATGAAAATCAACGGAAAAAATTAGAAAAGAATCTGGGGGTATACGCTTTAAATCTTCTTTAAGGGGGGAAAAAAATTAAATTGAAATATCAATTTTTGGTTGACTGACAGCCATTTATTTATAGCGTGAGCGCTCAAAAACTATTGTTCGTAAAGACAAAAATCAAACGCCATTTTACTCGTTATTGAATTACGCAACTTTTTCTCACTGTATATCTTGATAACTTCTCAACAGTTTTTGAGATATTTTAAAATGAAAATGACCGCTCCAAAGGGTATTTTGTTTGTAAGCAAAATGCACACCCTGGCTTTAAGGCACTTTCTTTGCGGATGTCATTCCGAGTATTTTAAAAGAAAAATCATCAAAATCCGATACTTTTAAAGAAAATTGGCCAACAAACTCGATTTTAAATCCTCACCGACTGGACTATTAAATGAAGAATCTATCAGCTCGATCAAGGATAATAAGAAATAGAATTATTGATAGTTGTAAGTACGAATTATTCCCACAAGAGAATAAGAACTTCATTATATTGGTACCCTAGTAGAAATACCCAGGCAAGAAAGATTACTTTCTGCCAAGAGAACGCAGGCATAATACAAGCCCATGAACAGTTCAATCTAATAGCAGTGATAATGAATCAAATTGATATCTCTTTTAGCGAGTCTGCTTTTGTATTAATTTTTTCCGTTGATTTTCATCAACTTCTTGACGAAAAATAATTAATTTTCAAAGTAGCTATTTTTTTTAATAGCGGTTCAAAAATAATTAAATTATTAACATTCGTTTGGAAAATCGAAAATGTTCAGTATAATAGGACAATAAATGTATTAAATGAATTCATTCACTCTCGGTCAGTCCGCTGTAGGAGCGAGAGAGACAGCGCTATGAGAATGCCTGCGTAAGACAAAGATGCTCAATCTTTTCGAGTGTTGTCGCCATTCCAACATGCAAATAAGATGTTTAAACATTAAAATTATAGATTATTATCATTAAGTTTATTGGGAAATCTATTGCCCTGGCATTTCATTTATTTTTCATCTGATTTTATGATTACGGATGCAGATGAGCCGTTTATCATAATAAATGGCATTTCTTCTTGTGGTAAAATTACATCAAACAATGAAACAAAATTACAAGAATCAGTTAAAGGGTCAATTGGCGGATCAAACGGTCTAAGCTCAAAACTGAGGAGTCTATTCGAGGGTCAAACGGTTTGAAGAGAGACTGAAAAGCCAATTCAAGGATCACATGGTCTAGAAGTGACGCCTTGGAAGTTGTCTCGACCCTAGATCATTTGATTCTCAAATCAACTTCTGAGCCTCCCCTCTAGATCGTTTGACCCTTGAATTAATTTATCAGCCTCTCTTTAGACCATTTTACCTCTGAATAGACCTTTCAGCTTCGACCCTAGATCATTTGATTCTCAAATCAACTTCCAGGCCTCCCTTCTGAGCCGTTTAACCCTTGAATTGACCTCTCAGTCTCCACTCTAGACTGTTTAACCTTTAAATCGATCTCCAAGTGTTCCCTCTAGACCGTTTGATCCTTGAATTGGCTTTTCAGTCTCTCTTCAAACCGTTTGACCCTCAAATCGACTCCTCAGTTTTGAGCTTAAACCGTTTGACCCGCGAATTGACCCTTCAACTGATTCTTGTAATTTAGTTTCAATGTTTGATGTAATTTTACCACAAGAAGAAATGCTATTTTTTATGATAAACGGCTCATTTGCATCCGTCATCATAAAATGAGATGAAAAAAAATTGAAATGCAAGGCCAATAAATTTCCCAATAGACTTAATGATAATAATGTATAATTTCAATGTTTGAACATCTTATTTGCATGTTTAAATGGCGACAACGCTCGAAAAGATTGAGCGTCTCTGTTTTACGCAGGCACTCTCATAGCGCTGTCTCTCTCGCTCCTACAGCGAACTGACCGAGAGCGAATGATTCATTTAAGGATGCTCATAATAAACCCGCAAGTATTCAAAAAAAAAATTGATTTTTTTTTAATGATAAAGGAAGTTAGTTCCTTCATGATAAAAAATTTAATCCACCAACCCAAGTTTATTATTGATAAATAAAATGGCTAAAATGCATACAAATACATGCGTTAAGATGAGATTATATGGGGTTGGATTTCTTGAATGACTCGATTATTTGCCTAGATGCACCAAATTTCTCCTTGGCCATTGAATTTGGTATATTATTCCGCATTAACGTCTATTTTTTTTCTACTTTTAGAGTCTTCTAGTAGGTGAATTATCAATTTGATAATAAATCCCATAAGAGCCCGTGTATCACTACAAAAATTCGGATCTTATTTTAAGATCCATTTGTCCGATTTTTATGATCGAAATGTCCCAATTTCTAAGTACTCAAATATGACTCAGTTTAAGATTGATTTTTCATCTTGAGGCTAAAATGCATTTCGGATCTTATTTTTTATTTTTTTATTTTTGTTTCTTTTAATTAATTTTTAAAAATGATTTATTAAATCTTCTTTTCTTTTCCTTCCTTTCGTTAATTTTATTCGGATTTTCTTTCTATCATGGAACAAATGTCAGAGGATGATTTTTTTTTCATTTTTTTTTAAATCGAAGGACATAATTTTTTTATTGTTTTATTTAAAATCGAAGGACTAATTTTTTTTTTTTTTTATCAAAGGACTATTTTTTTTTGAACAGTAGCATAATGCCATGTGACAAATATCAAAGGACAATTTTTTTTTCATTTTTTTTAAATTGAAGGACATAATTTTTTTTCTTTTATTTAAAATCGAAGGACCAATTTTTTTTTTTAATCAAAGGACTATTTTTCGAACAGTAGCATGATGCCATGTTCCTTTCATCAGCCAAAAAAAACGGAATATTTCTTGACCTTGAAAAAATTCTATCTTCGTAAAAATTATAAACATCTTTAATACATTTGTTGTCTTAATATATTTAAAATTTTAGATTTTCTAAACGAATGTTAATAGTTTAATAATTTTCGAACCGCTATAAAAAAAACTATGTTCGTTTATTCATTTATTTATTTATTTCTTTATTGATTAGAATTATATAGACCCAACAGCCAAAGGCTAATAACAGGGTCAATAGATACATAGTATGAGGTGTAAGTATAACTGAAGTACACATGAAGTATATACTTTTATTTATATAAATGAAATACAAAATGGAAAGGAGCATTAGATAAAGAAACAAAAGAAAATTAATGCCAACAAAGTGTCTGCCAAAGCGTCAAAAATTACAACCATCCAGCTCATTTCTCTTGGATTCAATATATTCATACACTCTAGTGGCTAACACACCAATGGAATCATTAAACAAATCAACAAAAATAAAGTCATTGATTACATTACTTAATCTATAAAGCAGTGAATTAAATACTAGATCAGAGCTGAGCACTGGGAGGTAGAATAATGTAATTAATAATTTAAACAATGATCCTTCGCCTCCTGCATGTGGGAGGCAAGAGGTGGCAACGCTAATCAGGTATTTGTCATATGCGTCATCAATATCAGACTTTATTCTCACTCTAAGTACAGTAAATTGGGTCTTATGATACAAAGAATTATATTATTATTATTATATTGTTATAACAATAATATTGTTTGTAGATTACCCTGAAAATTAATTATTTTTCATCAAAAAGTTTATCAAAATGAATGGAAACAATTAGTAACAAATCTGACAGTATGCGGTTCAAAAACCAAAGTGACCGCTTCAAGGGGTATTTTGTTCATAAACAAAATCACGCCCTGGCTTCAAGGCATTTTTTTTGCGGATGTCATTTCGATTATTTAAAAAAAAAAATCATCAAAATCCGACACTGATAAAGTAAAGTTGCCAACAAACTCGATTTTAAATCCTCACCAACTGGACTATGACACAATAGACGTCATACGCATTCTATTCCCTCTCCCTCTAAAATCTCGGCTTCTCTCTCGAACACGGATACCAGTTCACGAAAATGAAAGTTTCTACTTTTAATATTTCAAGTTGGCATCATAGCTGTTGTCGTTCAGAACAAGAAGGGGTGGGGGTAGCCAAGTGGACGCTAGATATCAAAACGCCACCTATAATGGCCGTTCTAAGGTTTCTCACAGACACTACACAATCATATTCAATATGATTGTGTAGTGTCTGCGGCAGCCCCCTGACACTCGACTCAACACGCGGCCCACTAATGTTACCAGCCGCAGTGTGGCGCAGCTGTCATCTGGGCACCCCCCACCATAGTCCTCGCTCCATCATTCAAACATTCAAACCAGCGAGCCATGTTTATAATGAAATAAAAACTCATTTATTCCTTAAAACAATTGTTTATTTATCAAATAACGATAAAGGTAGAATAAAATGAGGGATCGTCGAAATTTGTATTTATAAAATGAGATATTTATTGATATAAAATATGACAAAATTATAACTTTTTCTACATAGCATATAAATTTTGAAAAATAAATATTGAAATGGTAAAACGATTAAGTTTTAGCGAATTTTGCTTGTTTTCTCTTCTCTTGACTTATTCTTTTCTCTTCAGCATTAGTGCGAGTGTAAAATTCCTGCATGCGTGTAGCAACAAAAAATTGAATAAATTGGAAAATAACATGAGAACCATGTTCTTTACATGGGAAAGACAACTGTGGATAATTATAGACATCCTCTACGATGTCTTCAAAGACATGAGCAGAGTCGCAATGATGTAAGAATCTCTCTTCTAAAAACAAAATGAATCGGTAAAGATTGGAGTTAGGGTGGATTAGAGGGCCATGCTGCAGTGAGTCTGTTAGACGAGCCTCTGGCAAAACGTATTCATTGTCAGCATTCACTAATGAATTTTTGCACATATTACACGAGGTCGTATTCAAAACGCGGTTTGTCAAGTTTACTGTCATCAAATACATGACACATTGTGCAACTTCCGGCTGAGAATAGTCGTGATCAAAAACATGCTCTAATTCCCATGCATCATGTTGCACAGCCTCTTCTAACTTTTTTTTAATCAAAAGAATCTTTCTGGATTTTTCTGGTTGAAGGTATGGAGTTAGATGTTGAGGTTGTCGTTTCAAGGGGATTAGAAGGCACTCCAGTTCCCTGATAGGTCGAAGGAGACATTGGCTGCCAGGAGAAATGAGGCTCTTCTAGAACCTGTTCAGGTGATATCGGTGGTGTCTCAAAACATTGAGGGTTTTGGAGATTTTCTGAAGCCTCTGGAGTAGAGTCCCATGGGAAGATTGTTGGAATAACTCCTGGTTTTAATCGAGGGATTTTGTTTTTCCACTAATAAATAACAGTCAGGTATAAATAATTGACATCTACACAACGGAAAAGGATAAAAATATCATTTACTTGATTGATGATTTTCCCAGCATTGTCACGCTGCTCTCCTCCCCATGAAATATCTTTGGGTGCGAAATGTTTATCACACACAAATTGTCCATACTGAACTGCACTATCATTTTCACGTCTTATGGCTTTTTTCCACTCATCCAACTTGCCCGCAGGGATTGAGAAAAATTTACGCTTTTCTTTAATAGTTTTGCATGATTTTGATGAGGTCCGGGATGAACAACCTAGTACAACACAACTCGGCATCGGAAACAATTGAATAATCTCTCCTCCTCAACTCCTAATTTGTTTTATTGATTGATTTTTAATTATTCAAACTGTATTTTCCCTTCGACAATTTTATTTATGCTGTGAACAGGTTAGAACGATTGAAACACATGTGACATGTGATTGCATCGAGTTTGGTGGTCAGGGGGGTCGGGAAGTGAGAGGGGAACGTGCCCAGATGCCGGTGGCGCCACGTAGTGAGGTAACATTAGTGGGACGCGGATCCTCTAAGAGAAATACGTTGAGTGTCAGGGGGCTGGTCTGCGGGAAACCTTCAAACGGCCATATTGGCAAAAAACAGCGCCGCCATCGATAAATAGCGATCCCAATACAGCACCTCAGTGTGCACGTAGCGCTGCTGTGGACGGCAGAAGTGACCACATATAGTGTAATCAATCTAGACATAAACCGGGAATTAAAAATCTGATGGATGAAATAAATACCGTTCGATAGAGAAAAATTCACTGAACTACCCATCAATTTGTCGCACTGCAAAAAGTCCGGGAAGTAATTAAAAAAAATTAAAAACTAATTAATTTTTTGCATGAACGCCAAGAAATTAAATATCTTCACTCAAACTCAATCAATCGTTAAGAAAAAAATACCGGAATGTAGAGGCAAAAATGCTCTACAAAATTGAAGCGATAACCGATATTCCCCGTTCACTCGTTTTCCCGTAATTAATTATTGAATTATTTAATGGTTAAAACTCTAAAAATCGTCAGCTGATTGCATTCGGTCCGCCTCCTTCGGCGCGCGCACTCCCCTCAGAAACGCGCGATGCGCAGTAGATTTAAACGTGCGGACAACTATACACATTATTTTTTTTACAAATAAAGTTAATAAAAATTGAAAAATGAGAAGGTGGAGGACTCTAGGTGGATTCAAGAGTTATTTCTCCTATGATGGAGCACTCTAGGTGAATTCAAGAGTCATTTTATGTGGACTGGGGGAATCTAGGTGGATTTAAGAGTCAGCTTATCCAAACTAGAGACTTCTAGGTGAGTTTAAGAGTCATTTATCTAATGCTGGAGGACTCTTGGTGGATTTAAGGGTCATTTGGTCTAGTCTGAAGGCCTCTTGGTTGATTCAAGAGTCACTTGGTCTAGGCTGGAGGGATCTTGGTGGATTCAAGGGTCATTTTCTCTGGGCTGGAGGGATCTTGGTGGCTTCAAGAGTCATTTCTCCGAGGCTGGAGGCCTCCAGGTGGATTCAAGGGTCATTTCTTCTAGGCTGGAGGCCTGGAGGTGGATTCAAGAGTCATTTTCTCTGGGCTGGAGGCCCCCAGGTAAATTCAAGAGTCATTTGCTCTGGGCTGGAGGCCCCCAGGTAGATTCAAGGGTCACTTGGTCTAGGCTGGAGGGATCTTGGTGGCTTCAAGAGTTATTTGCTCTAGGCTGGAGGCCCCAGGTAGATTCAAGAGTCATTTCCTTGGGCTGGAGGCCTCGGGTGGATTCAAGGGTCACTTGGTCTAGGCTGGAGGCCCCCAGGTGGATTCAAGGGTCATTTTCTCTGGGCTGGAGGCCTCGGGTGGATTCAAGAGTCATTTTCTCTGGGCTGGAGACCTCCGGGTGGATTCAAGGGTCACTTGGTCTCGGCTGGAGGGATCTTGGTGGCTTCAAGAGTCACTTCGTCTGGGCTGAGGCCCCAGGTAGATTCAAGAGTCATTTCCTCTGGGCTGGAGGCCTCCGGGTGGATTCAAGGGTCACTTGGTCTCGGCTGGAGGGATCTTGGTGGCTTCAAGAGTCACTTCGTCTGGGCTGGAGGCCCCCAGGTGGATTCAAGAGTCATTTTCTCTGGGCTGGAGACCTCCGGGTGGATTCAAGGGTCATTTTCTCTGGGCTGGAGCCTCCGGGTGGATTCAAGAGTCATTTTCTCTGGGCTGGAGGCCTCCGGGTGGATCCAAGAGTCCTCCAGCCTAGACCAAGTGGCTCTTAAATCCATCTAGAAGCCTCCAGCCTAGACCAAGTGACTCTTGAATCCACCTCCAGGCCTCCAGCCTAGAAGAAATGACCCTTGAATCACCCAGATGCCTTCAGACTAGAGAAACTGACT
>JAOZGT010000023.1:0-77007 GCA_035578325.1 Coelinius sp. EB29 | reverse complement strand
ATCAACGCAGAGTACTCCTGGAGGTGGATTCAAGAGTCACTTGGTCTAGGCTGGAGGCTTCTAGATGGATTTAAGAGCCACTTGGTCTAGGCTGGAGGACTCTTGGATCCACCCGGAGGCTATCAACGCAGAGTACTTGACTCTTGAATCCACCCGGAGGCCTCCAGCCCAGAGAAAATGACCCTTGAATCCACCCGGAGGTCTCCAGCCCAGAGAAAATGACTCTTGAATCCACCTGGGGGCCTCCAGCCCAGACGAAGTGACTCTTGAAGCCACCAAGATCCCTCCAGCCGAGACCAAGTGACCCTTGAATCCACCCGGAGGCCTCCAGCCCAGAGGAAATGACTCTTGAATCTACCTGGGGGCCTCCAGCCCAGACGAAGTGACTCTTGAAGCCACCAAGATCCCTCCAGCCGAGACCAAGTGACCCTTGAATCCACCCGGAGGTCTCCAGCCCAGAGAAAATGACTCTTGAATCCACCCGGAGGCCTCCAGCCCAGAGAAAATGACCCTTGAATCCACCTGGGGGCCTCCAGCCTAGACCAAGTGACCCTTGAATCCACCCGGAGGCCTCCAGCCCAGAGGAAATGACTCTTGAATCCACCTCCAGGCCTCCAGCCTAGAGCAAATAACTCTTGAAGCCACCAAGATCCCTCCAGCCTAGACCAAGTGACCCTTGAATCTACCTGGGGGCCTCCAGCCCAGAGCAAATGACTCTTGAATTTACCTGGGGGCCTCCAGCCCAGAGAAAATGACTCTTGAATCCACCTCCAGGCCTCCAGCCTAGAAGAAATGACCCTTGAATCCACCTGGAGGCCTCCAGCCTCGGAGAAATGACTCTTGAAGCCACCAAGATCCCTCCAGCCCAGAGAAAATGACCCTTGAATCCACCAAGATCCCTCCAGCCTAGACCAAGTGACTCTTGAATCAACCAAGAGGCCTTCAGACTAGACCAAATGACCCTTAAATCCACCAAGAGTCCTCCAGCATTAGATAAATGACTCTTAAACTCACCTAGAAGTCTCTAGTTTGGATAAGCTGACTCTTAAATCCACCTAGATTCCCCCAGTCCACATAAAATGACTCTTGAATTCACCTAGAGTGCTCCATCATAGGAGAAATAACTCTTGAATCCACCTAGAGTCCTCCACCTTCTCATTTTTCAATTTTTATTAACTTTATTTGTAAAAAAAATAATGTGTATAGTTGTCCGCACGTTTAAATCTACTGCGCATCGCGCGTTTCTGAGGGGAGTGCGCGCGCCGAAGGAGGCGGACCGAATGCAATCAGCTGACGATTTTTAGAGTTTTAACCATTAAATAATTCAATAATTAATTACGGGAAAACGAGTGAACGGGGAATATCGGTTATCGCTTCAATTTTGTAGAGCATTTTTGCCTCTACATTCCGGTATTTTTTTCTTAACGATTGATTGAGTTTGAGTGAAGATATTTAATTTCTTGGCGTTCATGCAAAAAATTAATTAGTTTTTAATTTTTTTTAATTACTTCCCGGACTTTTTGCAGTGCGACAAATTGATGGGTAGTTCAGTGAATTTTTCTCTATCGAACGGTATTTATTTCATCCATCAGATTTTTAATTCCCGGTTTATGTCTAGATTGATTACACTATCTATCGTATGGGGCGTATCAACATCAGTTCACAAATAGGAAAAATGTCAAATGTTTTTTGAGATTATCTCCTGGCATCACTCATAACTTCAAACTCATTCATTCATTCATAAAATTATTGGAATAAAAATATCATCGTCTGTTTTCACCATATGGGACTTATGTGGATATATTAGTATAGCTTATAAAAAAAGCATTATAACGTTTTTCATCTTTTCAAAAGAGATTAAGAGATTTCCGATAGAAAGAAATTTCCGTCAAAAAATCATTTTTGAGATTCCTGAAATTTTTTCCTGAAATTATTCATTAGATTAATTGAGAATTTATGGAATATATCATTTAAAGATATCATTTTTATTTTTTGAAACAAAATGCTTTTTAATATAATTATTATATCATTTTTCGACAAACCTGTTAAGAACAATTAAAATATTAGTTAATAAAGATAGCTAAGATTTTAATTATCTGGGGTTCTTAACCCATATTCCCTTTGAAAACCCAGACGGAAAGTACAAAAGAGAATAGGAATTGACTCGAAATAATTATATCACGTATTCAATTTATATATATATTATTTGTTCTTCATGAAAATGGTCATCATAGCTGGTCATCAGTTTCATCTAGGGCAAGGTTCTGAAAAAGAGAATGAAAAATCTGGCAGAATCAAGGTCAAAAATGAAGATAAAAAGTTCAAAATTTTATCCTTTTTAACATAAAAAAATTTCGATAAAAAAAATTGAATATCAAAAATTGAAATATAAACGTGATGAGAAAATTACATTATTATATTAAATACATTGATTTACTCATCTTCAGATTCAACTATACATCTGATATTTGGGGTTGGTCCGAGAAAATTGATTTGTGTTCCTTCATATACATGCCATTCAAATATGATTGGAGGATTACCAATATAATCACCTTCCATCCAATGTTCATATTGAGTTGGCATCAAAGGCACAGCATTCCTTATATGTATGAACTGTTAAATAATGTAAACAATTTAATAATGTAATTTTACTTTTAAGTCTTCATTGCTTCTATCTCATTCAACTAACTTGATTTGGAGAACGCCATAAATGAGCCATTACTTCCACGTCATAAACTTTAATTTTGAAATAATTTTTTCGTCTATCAGAATGTCCATTGAACAGAATAATCCCATGTACAGTCAGAATAACGAAAAAGTGCCCTTCGGGAATAATCGGCTCGTATGTCCCCACCATTGAGGCTGAGCTCGGGCTATGGAAACCGAAGGGCACTCTTTCCTCAGTGGAACTGTACTGGCCTTCTATTCACCATTCTTAGTAAACGTAGTACTGCTACAGTTCCTGTTAAACTTTGACGTAACATTATTAATGATGATTTTTTTTGTTGAAGAGAATATTATATAATTTTTAATTACTTTCGTGAAATTCCTTCGCGAATATCTCTAATCGTACAAGGATATTCTAGATGTCTTTCCATTTTATGTTTCTTCTACTATTAATTTGTTTTTACAATATTTTTAATCAAGCTAGAAACCAAAAATTTTATCTTCCTTTAATATGATGGATGGATTTTTTAATTATTTGCTCGTAATTAATTATTTTGATGTTGCTCGATCAGTAACAATTTTAAATATCTTTCTCAAATATTTTATAACATTTCATGACATTTCTTTTTAAAAACTTTCTTTCCGTCAAGCAACATAAATACGAATCACCACTTTAACCAGTAATTCAGTCAACTAATTAAAAAATTTGAATTCTCCCCATTTCATCCCATTAATTGGTAGAAAATAGTAAAAGACCTATTCTTTTCACAGTTGAAAAATTCTTTATTGGAATTCAAGCTTCATATCTATGAAAATTTGTAATTTATGCCATGTCCATTCTTTTTGCATTCCTCGTTGAATATTGAATCCTTATTGAAAATCGTTAACTAAATGTGAAGAAATGTAATCATGTATTTATTTCTTATGTTTAGATGTTGAATTATTCACATTAGGTTTTCTCACATTACATAAATTGAATATTCCAAAGTTCTCTTATTCTTATTTTCTTTCAGGCAAAGAAGTAGTCTTATTGAGTTCTATTTCATTCCATTTTTTTATTGTGGTATGGATTATGGATGTTAACTCATTCAATCAATTTGGAATCAATCTTGGAATAATTCTTTATAAACGTAATTCTTCACTGTAGTATTATGTCGTTGACTTCCAAGGTAAATTTTTAATGCTTGCCATGCTCGTACCCGTGAGAGGGCTACATATAATTGTCCATGATTAAAAACATCTTTTCGTAGATCGATTCCAATTTTTTCAAAAGTTTGGCCTTGAGATTTATTGATAGTAATTGCGAAGGCTAATTTGATGGGAAATTGTCTTCGTGTAAAAGAAAATGGGTATATATCTTCACATGTCAATGTTATTCGATTTAAGAATATGATATCTCCTGCTTTATCTCCAGTTAAAAGTTCACATCGTAGTAAATTTGTTCCAGCTTCTAATAATAATAATCTTGTACCATTGACTAATCCTTCATTAATACTCAAATTTCTTATCAGCATGATAATTGCAAATTGTCGTAATCGTAGTTCATACGGTGGAAGACTGTTTGGAGATAATGAGTTCAAATATTCTGGTAGTAAATCTTGATTGATTCTATCATTTGCATTACAATTGTCTGCACTATCAACGCTTGTATAAATATGTTCAGTGGTTAAGTCTAATAAGTTGACAACTTGTTTGTTAATGTCATTCACATCTAAATTCCTTGCTGCTAATATTGCATATTTTGAGGCTTCTTTGAATTTTTTGTTTCTAAGTATATCTTCATAGATATCTTTTGCTATGTCGATGTCATTATTATATGTACAACAGGACGGCAAATCTAAATTGTTGTCCCGATCATTTAAATCCCCAGTGCCAACTTGTAGTAGGAATTCGGAAAATTCTTTTTCTTCAAGTAGTGTGCGCATATTAATAGTCAATTTGTATATTTTAAATAACTGCCACAATGGACTGAATTTAATTGATAAGTTTACTGTTTCACTACGAGTGCCACGAATATTTACCGGGAGTAATTGTCTGAAATCTCCTCCCAAAATGACTATTTTTCCTCCAAATGGTAAGGTGTTATCCATGATATCTTGTAGAATCCTGTTCATTATTTCTAATGCATAGCGTGGTGCCATTGGTGCTTCATCCCAAATAAATACTTTTGTTTCCTTCAAAATATTTGCTTCTTTTGTACCTGCTTTAATTGTCGAAGTTAAATTAATGTATAATGGAACAGGTAATCCTAATGTTTTGTGTACTGTCTTTCCATTTGGTAGCAATGTGGCCGCTATGCCTGTATAAGCCATAGTACTCACTTTAATTCTCTGTCCAGTAAGTAAATGCCATAATGTAACATACAGAAATGTCTTGCCTGATCCACCTGGTCCGTCAATATAAAATGTTGTATCGGAATTGATTAAACTCTGTTGTTGTTGTATTGAATTAATTGTACTTTGAAGTATAGTATCAATTATAATTTTTTGTTGTGAATTGAGTTTTTCATACTGTTCTAATCCTACATTCATTATTCTGCCGTAATTTTCTTCATGTGCTATTTGATTTATATTAATTTCTGAAAGAGGTGGCATAGATGGAAAATCAGTTCTATTTTTCCCTTCATCTTCTAAAAAATTGTAGATTTGTCGTAGTGCCTCAAATTCTGCAGAAATCAGATCCATATTATGAGAAAGATCTTCCGACATAGCTGTTTTAAATTCATCCCATAATTGTTCTGGATATAATGGATTGCAATGGATTAATATACGCGTAAATAATCGTCTCATTTGTAGTGGCATCATCCAAATTTCAGCTTCATGCATAGCTCTATGCCATTCGGAATCATCCGCTATTAAACCTCGTTTGAGACAAGCTTCAGTGAACGATGTTGCAAGTTCTCCATTTACTGTACGTAATTCTTCATAACTCTTTGCTCCTTGAACAGTTAGTAATAATAATCGTAAGTGGAACAATTCTTTTTGTGAAGGGCTTACTGAGTACATTCTACCAATAGTTTTGAATGAGGTTTTCCTTTTTTTCCATTTCGATGTATAGATGTTATTGATTTTTTCTTTATGAAATACATAATGATGCGGTAGTTCAGTATAGAGGTAGTTGCGTGCATTTTCATCACGTTTATTTAATTCGAAATAATCAAGCAGCATATTTTTTTGTTCTAAAATGTGATCGAGAGTAAATTCTTCGTCACCTGAATGGATTGTAATGCTTTGTTGATTGGGTAAATGAACAGGCATACGGATAATAGGATGACTTTTGTCATGCAATTTTTTACTCAGTATTCTCCAACAAGCTTCTACAGGACCTACATAACCCGCTTCAATATGTTCATTGATTTCATCATGGATAATTTCTTCTACATTCGTTGCTTCTCCTCGCATTGTTATGGTAGCAGCATCATGGCATAGATATATTTGAAAAGATATTTTACCGATTTGATGCTGGAAACTAACTCGACATTACAATGACAATTGAATTTACGTAATAGGGCAGGAGAATATGGCACAACGAAGCGATTGTCTACGACATATCCATGCGGTCGATTATAATATTTCCCTGTATCTTTTCGTTGATAACATGGATACCCATCTTCATCCATAGTAGTTGTTGGTTGGAAAGATTTTGGAAAATGCTTTGAACATTTTTTATCTACCAGACACCAATCTCCACAAGGTCCGTGTATCATATTATGCATTACGATATCATGTAATATGGGTTCTTCTTCTGGATCAGGGATTTCAGCACGAATCATATCATCGACAATTTCAGGGCATGTTACCTTATAATTTGTAACGAGATTTTCTCGTCACGGTAAAATACACACAGTGAGTGAGTAGAGTTGGGAGAGAGAGAGAGACAGGAGGAGGCATCTGACGTCAGCCGAACAAGGCTTGACTGACGGTGAATAGATCATGGAGGAGAGGGGATACGCCAGTTCGGGTGGATTGAGCTTTCCACTCTCCAAAGTGACCGTTTTGGTATGCTATCGCTAATTTAGCATTCGTGCAGTTGTGGTTGGGTAGAATAGGGCCGACGTACAGGCTTCCCAACTGTGCGGTGTTAAAGGCTCCGCAGACTTAGCCTAGGGACGGACGGGCAGGTGTAAGAACTGCCGCTTCCCCTTCTCCGAGGAGATTGATGTCGGGCCAATCAGGCTGGTCCACGTCGAGAGAACGTAGCTCGAGTGGTACTGGAATGAGAAGCCTAGACTGGGAAGTTAAGCCCTGGGAGATTTTTGGTTAGTTCAGAACGGGCGCTCGTACAGAGCGGAACATAGAGATGACTGGCGAGTTATCGGAAGGCGTCACCTCGCATCGAGCGGGGAGGCGAGCAGAGGGAGATGCTCCTGCATCTCCCGAGTAGAGAATAGCGCTGGTTTCCGGTCGCGTGGAGTGCTACGTGGCCGGGCTTTGGATCTTCCGGCGAAACGATTGGGTGTTGGAGTGGACGTGTAGGTCGGGAGTTAACAGTGTCTCTGGCTGGGCCTTCGTCGCATTCGCCTCCCAGTCAAAGTAGCTGGGGGAATCTGACTCGTGATGATATTGCTGTTACTGGATGTGGAGGGAAAACCGCGTGAGCGTGTAGATCGGGAGTTAACAGTGTCTCTGGCAGGGTCTTCGCTACACGTGCCTTCACATTCCGGGCCCCGAGGGGTTAGAAGGATTCGCAAATCGGTCAAGGCCACTCACCGTTAGCGATAACGCCGAGTGCGAAAGTCGGCTGATCGGGTAGAAATAACCCCGAGGCGAAGTACACGAGACTATGAGTCGGTTGAGAGAAGAATTCTCTCCGTATTCGCCGTCGGGGACGTGAAAACAGCCTCGATGAGCGAGCGGAAGCACTCCTAACATGGTGGACCTCGCCCCTCTACCGTGAAATACTGATGCTAGCGTGGCATCCGTGGGTCCCGTCCACGAGAAGTCCTCCAGGTGACGAGTTTTCCCTGGAGGCCGGTTTAGTTAGGTTTTCCGGATAAAATCTAGCTGGCGCCCAAATCGTAGCGATATGAGGAATGGGTAAAGAGTAGTTTGGGATTATTTCCCCGGTGGAAAACTGGAGGAAAATCCCTCACAAATTTCGGCATAATGTTACTAAGAGATGGATATGTGGTAATCCTCTCTTTTGAAATTCTATAACGTATACCCAAGCTTCTACTTTTCCAAATAGTTTGTTTTCTATAATTGTTTCTAATAAAGCTTTTTTTTTCAAATTGAAAACACGAGCTACAATATCTGGTCTATCTTGAGGTTGTTGACCAAAGTTTAGATTTTCTTGAATTTCTTTCCGATTCGGATTACACGTCATAGTGATAAATAAGTCTGGCTTCCCAAATTTTCTAACTATAGCCATAGCGTCTTGGTAATTTTGAGCCATATTTCGGGGAGACCCAATAAAAGTTGAAGGAAGTATTATCATTCGCCCAATTTTTGCATTTCTCTCTTCAGCTTGATTCGCCATATAATCAATAACACCTTGGTAACTTTCTGATCTCAGTTCTTTTTGATGATTTCGACAAAATGTGATTCTATCTTTTTCTATTTTTACATAATTGTCCACTATCCATTGTTGAAATAAGCGCCCACCATGAAGAAATGGGTTGAATTTATCTCGAATAGCAATCAAATTTTTCAAATATGCTGATCGAGTGATTCGTCTTGTAGAGTCTAAACGCTTCATTTCATCATGCCAACCATCAGTACCATCAGGATAGAAAAATAGATAAATCCATGGTTCAACTCTCTGATCCATCCAACTTACGTATTCTAATTTACTGGTCGATTTGTTGTGAATGGTTACATATGTAGTTGGAATATCTCCATCCGCAGTTGTAGTAAAAATAGCTGCTACTTCGTTTGATCGTTGTGGATTATAACGACGTGTATCAAGTCCGGATTTAGGTATGAATGACATTACTACGTCTGGTATAGTTGTTGAGTTTCGTTGTAAACGATGTATTTCATCTTTCATCATTTTATAGGATTTACCATATCTATTTTTTGCGCGAATTAATTTATCCAAAATCGTTAAAAGTTCATCATTCAATCCAGAAAAGGTTTCAAGTCTGATCTGATTGGCTTCTGATGGGTCTAAGATGAATAATTGTCCATAACTCGCATCGTGATTTGGTTCTGGATATAATGCTGTATTAATTTGATAATAGATGTGACCTTTCACTTTGAAGCAATATGGTCCGGCACGTCTTCCATGGAAATTCATTAAATTTGCATTGAACGATGCAAAAGAAAATGATGAATTATATGCCCGAATATTATTTAAAAACTCATTCGAATGTTCATGAGTCCTAATGAATAATGATTTAAGTATTTTCGGAAAGTTATTAAACGAACATTCTGGAACACCACCATGACTACAACAATCATTGAATGATAAATCTTTTCTTCTAGCTAATATTTCCCCAGAGAAATGCTTGGCATTACAATGCTGGCATTGAATATGCATTTTTCCTAAATAATTCTCAGTCGAAGTTTCAGTGTAACGTTTTTGCCTCAATCGTTTTCGATGATTTTTTACACGTTGTAATATAGTCTTTGCTTTTTTTTTTAAGTCGTTTATATTTGAGACGTCGTCGTCTCTGGTTTTTTGCATTTTGTCTTTTTTTATATATTTTATCTACCTCGCTATTTTTAGACCTATGTCTTTTTCGGCGGGCCATATTAAAAGTCTAGAATCGAGAATAATGGTATTATGAAATTGTATCTTTGTGATTCTTACCTTGTTATTTAAGTGAGTTACTCCAATCAATAATTGATTTTTTAGTTTTTAATTTTTCTTTACCTCTTAATATTGATAGTTTGATCTTGATCTCTTAATATTGATAGTTTGATCTTGAATCTTGAATAAATTGTTTTATAATGTGATAAAATAGAATTGGATTTTTGCTTGGATCTTTCTTAGCAGGTCGTATTGAACAAATCTGGAATGAGTGAGTGAAGAGTGAAGTTATACTATCAAACATATGTGATTATGTTCGTTATTCTTACCCTGACGGTACTTCAATTAATGATCGTGAGATTAATTTCTTTTACACTCAAAGTGAGTTTCTTCGTTTTTTAATGTCTGGTCGGTTAAATTTTTCACCACTCAATTGTTCAATGAACTTTTAAAAAAGTAATAGAATTGGATTAAATTCTGGAAGGAAAGAATTGGGATTTGATTTTTTTCAATTTTTCATAGATTCATATTTATAATCAAAATGATCAGAAAATAGGCCCCATTTCCTAGTAGATCAGTCTGGGACTCATTTCTAAGATGGAAAAAACTTCTTAATAATAATTCTACCATTTCTTTCTTTGAGTCTCTGATCCGGGTTTACCCGGATTCAATGCAATTTTTTTTACAGTGGAATATTAAAAAAACTATGAATATTTTCTTCTTCTTTATTTTTACTTTAGTGGCATAGAGAGAAAAAGAAATTTTTTGGAGTCTTAGACTGACCTATTAGATTCCCCGCCTATTTTTGTGGAGTACAACCAATACAACTACTCCTCCATGAAACAATACTGATTATTTTGATTAACAATTGAATCTTCAAAAAAGCTTTTGACAGGAACTGACAGGTTTGAATAGTTCTGATTTGAATAGTTCTTTTATGTGAAAAGACAATTAAAATTTGGTAATTTTTATGATGGAATTATTCATTTATATAATTTTTACGATGGGATTATTCATTGATACAGAATACTTTGAATATAATTATATTATTCCTTTCTCTGAAAGAAAGGGATCGACCTGTTAAGAACAACTAAAATATTAGTTAATAAAGATAACCAAGATTTTAGTTATCTGGGGTTCTTAACCCATATTCTCTTTGAAAACCCAGACGGAAAATACAAAAGAGAATAGGACTTGACTGTAAATAATTATATCACGTATATAATTTATATGTAAGTCATTTGTTTCTTCATGAAGATAGCCACGATGATTGGTTATCAATTTTACTTAGGGCAAGGTTCTGAAAAAGAAAATGGAAAATCTGGCAGAATCAAGGTCGACGACAAAAATAAAAAGCCTACAATTTTAACTTTCAAGCGATGTATCGAAATTGAAATCACTCCGAGAAAATACTAATTAATTAAAGATAAAATTCAGAATTACTCATCTTCTTCATCAGATCCAGATTGTGATTCTTTTATTTTCCGGTAATTTTTTGAACATAATGCATATTCTGATGTTGAACATTCGGTTTTGCTATCTAACTTCCGTTTTCGATTCTTACGATGTGCAGTAGATGATGATGGAACAGGAATTTGCTGGTTAGCCAAAGACAATTCTTTCTGAGGTATGGTTTTATCGTCAATTGTGGTAATTTTCTCGAAATTCTTCACAATGAACAAATAATTATCTGTTTCAGAAAATAGTCAAATTGAAGATTATTCTCTGAATTATTATTTCTGTATTCGACAGGAAATAATAATGTGAGATAAGTCCATTACTTTCTAATTGGAATTTTCCAAACATTTCTATATGTTCTCCAATTCGATAGGGACTTGTCAGTGGATTCGGAAAATTTTGGATTTTTACTGGTAATTTTGTGTGACGTCCGTCGAAAAATTATCTTAAATAATTTTTCCTCTTTGTTTTAAATAAAATGAATAATATTCTTTCGAGGAATTGAGATATTTTTCCAAGTGTTCGGCGTCTTGTTGCCCGAGGCAAAATAAATATTTAAGGGAGAGAAACTACTTATCAGCCCTCCCAAGAACGGATGTTATAAATTAGATGGGATAGATGCATCCGACGCCCTTTGAACAGTGGACACTCGGTGTCCAAAACGCAGCAAGACAATTTGTAGTTTATGTTTCCCAGATTCCTTCCAGATGGCTGGATAAGTGGAGTACATGTTGTCGCCCCAAAAACTATCAAAGTTCAAATAAACCCGAAATTCCTAACGGAAAAGGGACAGTTATGAGTGCAACCACATGTCAGCTATCAGGACAAATAAACGCATTTTTTTAAATGATTAAATTTTTTTCATTATTTATACATAAAAATAATTTCATTTAAAAGAGGAAATTCTCGCGAACATGCCCATATAAAAATTTCCTCGATATTCAACTCCGAACCGGAAATAATGGGGGAATATTGAAATTCTCTCGAATTATTTTGAAATCACGAAAATATTAAAATTCTATTTGATTGAATCAAATAAGAAGAACATTTTCAGAAGTCTGAAAATTTTCTTTTTATTTTTATCATAACGAAGATCTCATTTCACAAATTATTTTTCTTCAATTAATAAAAATAATAATTTTAAATAAATAAGAATACTGAAATGATTCTTTTTCAATTATAAAAAGAACCATTTCATCTTATAGATTATTTTTCAATAAATAAGAATAATTAATTATAAAAAAAAAAATAGATTATTTCAAGTCGGAAATTGTGGAGGGAAAATCTAAACTCCTGAAGCAAATTCTGATTGGTAGTTGGGGGTGGAAAAGTCCGCCCACACCCCAACATTTCAAGAGTAGCAGAATGTGGAAGGGATGGAGAAAACCCCGAAACATCTAGCTAGTGAACTGGGAGAGGGAAATTCTGGGCCAGAGGTCATGCCTCATTGGTCCCCGAATTCCCTTCCGCTTTTCCAGAGGTTACACCCTCAGTGCGAGGATACAAAAGTACTTGCACGCCACTTTTTGCTTCAGTGCACCCAGTTCACCCAACTCCCTTTTTTTTACAAATCTTTGATTTGATCATACCAACCTTTTTACGGGGGTTTTTACTTTGAAGTTTTTACTTCATTTTTCTTGTAAAGTCTTTTGAGACTTATTTGAATTTTACCTTGAAGTTTCTACTTCATTTTTTTCTCGTGAAGTCTTTCATGACTTATTTGAGTTTTATTAACAGTTGTGCAAGTAGTTGTCACTTCTCGTTGTTTTATATAGATTCAATATTCGATTATTAATCATTTAACCAATTAAATATTTCCAACTAAATTCAGTGCGGCAATATTTTTAATTAAATTTAATTTGTACAATCTCGAAAGCGTGTTCGAGAGAATCATCGTAAATTTGTAAGTCCAACCTTATTTTATTTTGTAAACTCAACTTTGATTTCTTTTTGTTAAAATATAGACTCGGAAGAGTCAGTTTAAAATTTTATCAGTGAATTATTTTTCATTTATTTACCAACGCCTTAATTCAAAATTATTTCCCGTCCGTGCTATTGGTTGAAAGATACCAGGCTAAAAAGGGAACGAGTTAAAATTTATGGGTTTAATTTTTCAATTTAATTATCTTCCCTTTCTCAATTATTAATGGGGAGAAAATTTAGGATCAATTCATTCAGACTCTCAAAAATCTATTACAAGTGTTTTGGGGAATTTTACTCTCAACTTTCAGATCATGATTTTGATTGATTCATTTATTCATTTGAAGAGTTCTTACCTCAGTTTTTAGAAATCCTTTTAGATTTCTCTTTTATTCCAATCAATTTTATTTTTATTATTTAGTTATTGTCAAAGTGACCCATCCTTGACATAACATTTGTTTTACACTCAGCGATCGAACCAAAACAAGAACTATTTGTGGGATTGTTATAGTTTAACATGATAGCAAAATTAGTTTTTACATAACCTGTAACACCTAGAATGAAAAGAGGGAAATTGAAAATTTTATCCAGGAAAATTTCGGAATTGCAAGAAATTAGAATTTTGAAATAAAAGTCTCCGAATTCCATTCACAAAATAATATGTAAATATCATTTGTTGATTTTTATCGCATTATCGTGTGATTGAATCTAACATAATCAACTACTGAACTTACGACGGTCGTCGTCTGGTATGTTTCCTGGATCAGAAATTGAAATTGTTGGTATTGGCTCTTCTGGAGGATTGAAAGTTCCCAATATTTTCACTTCAGTATTAGAGTGAATATTAAGTTGTATATTACGCCTGCTCGTGTTATTATACTGAGGATTTGAATTTTTGGCAGTAGCACCATTAATCTGAACAATCTAAGATAAGTGGAAGAATAAGTAAAAGAATGAGTAGAAATAAGTAAGTTTTTTTCGTGGAAATCCATTATTTTGAAATTGAAAAATAATTTACAACATTGTCTCGTATTTTCGGTTCAAGTTTTTCAGCTACTCTGCCCCATGATACAATTTTCATTGTTGTTTTTTCTCGATTGCTAACAGTAAATGACAATACATTTCCTGTAGTACGAGCTATTAATCCTTCAGTATTTTTGACATAGCCCACCAATTCACTATAATGAAAGAGGAACAGAAAAAAAATGATATATTGACTGGACATTTTGTATTCCAACTCCAACGGAGTTTATCTCCGCAATGGCTGATTTTACAAGGATATGTCAAGAGATTTTATCTAGCCATAAAATTACATATATATCTAATTGGTCTTGGTTTCCCCACCCTCAGAACCAGAGTTTTTAAGATAGTAGACAATAGAAATGGCTAAATAGCCAATTTTAAGCAGTCAATAATTTTTTTAATAATTCTCCATGGCTGAGACAGTCTTCTGAGAAGCCCAGGACTGTTTATAACCAAGGCCAAGGCTTCCCCACCCTCAGAACCAGAGTTTTTAAGCTAGCAGACAATAAAAATAGCTAAATAGCCAATTTCAATTTGTCAATGATTTTTTTAATAATTCTCCATGGCTGGAACAGTCTTCTGGGGAGCCCAGGACTGTTTATAACCAAGGTCAAGGCTTCCCCACCTTCAGAACCAGAGTTTTTAAGCTAGCAGACAATAGAAATGGCTAAACAGCCAATTTTGAGTAGTCAATAATTTTTTTAATGATTCTCCATGGCTGAGACAGTCTTCTGGGGAATCAGAAGAAAAGACCGAAAAACCTAAGAGAAAACCCCAAAAAATTATCCAATCAAAGAAATAAAACCCTCAGAAGCCCAAGTACCTAAGAGAAAACCCTACAAATCATCCAAATAATGAAATAACACACTGAGCACTGTTAAAAATACCTGTAAACCCAAATAATAAAATAACACACTGAGCACTGTCAAAAATACCTGAAAACCCTGAAAATGATCAAAATGATGAAATGAAACCCTCAGCACCATTATCTACCTCGAAAAAGATCAAAAAACCTGAGAAAAAACCCAAAAAAATTACCCAATCAAAGAAACAAAAATCCTCAGTACCATTAATCAGCTCCGAAAAGATCCAAAAACCTGAGAAGAAACCAGAAATATTGCCTAATCAAAGAAATAAAACCCCCAGTACCATTATTTACCCCCAAAAAAATCAAAAAACCCCCAAAAATTACCCAATCAAAGAAATACACCCTCAACACCTCCAAAGAGGCCCAAGAACCTACGAGAAAATCCAAATAATAAAATAACACACTGAGCACTGTTAAAAATACCTGAAAACCCTAAAAATGATCGAAATAATGAAATGAAACCCTCAGCACCATCAATCAGCTCCAAAAAGATCCCAAAACCTGAGAAAAAACTGGAAAAATTACCTAAGTAAAGAAATAAAAGCCTCAGCACCCTTATTCACCCCCAAAAAGACCTGAAAACCCTAAAAATAATCAAAATAATGAAATGAAACCCTCAGCACCATTATCTACCTCGAAAAAGATCAAAAAACCTGAGAAAAAAACCCCAAAAAATTACCCAATCAAAGAAACGAAAATCCTCAGTACCATCAATCAGCTCCAAAAAGATCCAAGAATCTGAGAAAAAACCGAAAAAATTACCCAATTAAAGAAATAAAACCCTCAACTCCATTATTCACCTCCAAAAAGATCGAAAAACCTGAGAAAAAACCCCAAAAAATTACCCAATCAAAGAAACAAAAATCCTCAGTACCATTAATCAGCTCCAAAGAGATCCAAAAACCTGAGAAGAAACCGGAAATATTACCTAATCAAAGAAATAAAACCCTCCGTACCATTATTCACCCCCAAAAAGATCAAAAAACCTGAGAGAAAACCCCAAAAAATTACCCAATCAAAGAAAGAAACCCTCAACACCATCAATCACCTCCAAAGAAGCCCAAGAACCTATGAGAAAACCCAAATAATAAAATAACACACTGAGCACTGTCAAAAACACCTGAAAACCCTAAAAATGATCAAAATAATGAAATGAAACCCTCAGCACTATTATCTATCTCGAAAAAGATAAAAAAACCTGAGAAAAAACCCGAAAAAATTACCCAATCAAAGAAATAAACCCTCAACACCATCAATCACCTCCAAAGAGACCCAAGAACCTACGAAAAAACCCTACAAATCACCCAAATAATAAAACTCCAAATATCACTTCACTACCCATAAATATTCACTTCACTATCAATAAATATTCAACTTACACCAACAGATCCTTGAGTTCTATCGCCATGATGTCTTCCGTCGGAGTGAATTCATACTCCTCACCCGAAACATCTAAACGGAAATGCCCAAAATTAATTAAATTGATGAAAATTAATTAAATTAAATTAATTGATCAATTAATTCATTTTTTAATTAAATTAATTGAAATGAATTAAAGGTTAAAATTAAGAGAAATTAATAAATTACGAAATTATAAAAAATAAATATTTACCACTATTTTCACTATTTCCGCTATTTCCCTTATTTTCACTGCTTTCACTATTTCCACTCATACTTCAAAAATTTTTATAAAAAAATAAAAAAAATAAAACAAGATGATTAACAACTAAATTTTAATTTTATCTCACGCAGCTGTCAAAATGGTGAATGAAGGCAGAAGACAAATGAATGAAAATCGAGTCATGAATCAATTGAAGATCTTGGAATTCGATCGATATGTGGAATATAACATATATCATATCATTCTACAATAGCTGCTTAAATTTCACAATCTTATCAATGGAGTTTATCTCCGCAATGGCTGATTTTACAAGAATGTCAAAAGATCTTTTTTATAGCAGACAAAATTTTCTACATATCTTAACATTTTGTCCTCAACCCACTCATTCCCTACCAACAGTGACTCCATCATCTCCATCGTCCACATAGGACTCCACTGCTCCAACACACTCAATCCATCCCTTCCCTTCTTTTTCCCTTCATTTCATTTTATTTTTATATATGTATATATATATATATAATTTTTATACGTATATATGTATATATATATATATATATACAATATTTTGTATATATATACGTACCCATATATGTTAGCTTAGCTATGCGGCCTTAAAAAGGTGACAAAAAACGTTACAACGCTTTTTTTATGAGAGGATTCCTTGTTTCTATTCGTTTGCAGACTATTCACATTGATGGGGCCTTGCCCAAAGAAGTCAGGTCCGTAAAATTGACGGTCCTAGGTGCCCAAATCGGGCCCAAAATATTTTCAAAATTAGGCGCTTTTTAGGCGCTTTTTTGGTGCCCAATTTATTTTTTTGGTGCTATTATGCTGTTTTCAAAAATCACGTTTTTAGAATTCTGGCGTCAAGCCAGCGGGAAAAATCCCGAAAATGCACTAAAAAAAAAAAATTCCTACGGAATAATACGGCGCTTTTTAGGTGCTTTCGAACAGCTCAGGAATAATTTTGAAAAAAATAAATTCTTGGTGGACCCTTGCAACGAACAACTCTGAGACACCAAACGCAGAAACTAAGAATGGAGAGGGAGGTGATCCTCACAACTTAAAAATGGCTGGCATACTGAAATAAATTAGGCGCTCATGAATAGAGGTCATTATTAATTTGGTGCTCCATTCATTGCCTGGATATCCCTCCATATCCTGGAGAATTGAGTGCCATGGTCGTCAGGTGTTATCCTAGCAGCCTAAAAATATATTTACATCCTTGAAAAAATTAGGCGCTCATGAATAGAGGTCATTATTGATTTGGTGCTCCATTCATTGCCTGGATATCACTCCATATCCTGGAGAATTGAGTGCCATGGTCGTCAGGTGTTATCCTAGCAGCCTAAAAATATATTCACATCCTTGAAAAAATTAGGCGCTCATGAATAGAGGTCATTATTGATTTGGTGCTCCATTCATTGCCTGGATATCACTCCATATCCTGGAGGATTCGGCGCCATGGTCCTCAGTTGTGATCCGAGCAGCTAAAAAATCCATTCACATCATTAAAGATATTAGGCGCTCATGAATAGAGATCATTATCAATTTGGTGCTCCATTCATTGCCTGGATATCACTCCATATCCTAGAGGATTGAGCGCCATGGTGCTCAGGTGTGATCCTAGCAGCCTAAAAATCCATTCACATCCTTAAAGACATTAGGCGCTCATGAATAGAGGTCATTATTAATTTGGTGCTCCATTCATTGCCTGGATATCACCCCATATCCTGAAGGATTGAGTGCCATGGTCGTTAGGTGTTATCCTAGCAGCCTAAAAATATATTCACATCCTTGAAAAAATTAGGCGCTCATGAATAGAGGTCATTATTAATTTGGTGCTCCATTTATTGCCTGGATATCACTCCATATCCTGGAGGATTGAGTGCCATGGTCGTCAGGTTTGATCCTAGCAGACTAAAAATCCATTCACATCCTTAAAGACATAATTCCATATCCTGGAAGATTGAGCGCCATGGTGCTCAGGTGTGATCCTAGCAGCCAAAAAATCCATTCTCATCCTTAAAAAAATTAGGCGCTCATGAATAGAGGTCATTATCAATTTGGTGCTCCATTCATTGCCTGGATATCACCCCATATCCTGGAGGATTGAGCGCCATGGTGCTCAGGTGTGATCCTAGCAGCCTAAAAATATATTTACATCATTAAAGACATTAGTCGCTCATGAATAGAGGTCATTATTAATTTGGTGCTCCATTCATTGCCTGGATATCACCCCATATCCTGAAGGATTGAGTGCCATGGTCGTTAGGTGTTATCCTAGCAGCCTAAAAATATATTCACATCCTTGAAAAAATTAGGCGCTCATGAATAGAGGTCATTATTAATTTGGTGCTCCATTTATTGCCTGGATATCACTCCATATCCTGGAGGATTGAGTGCCATGGTCGTCAGGTTTGATCCTAGCAGACTAAAAATCCATTCACATCCTTAAAGACATCATTCCATATCCTGGAGGATTGAGCGCCATGGTGCTCAGGTGTGATCCTAGCAGCCTAAAAATATATTCACATCCTTAGAAAAATTAGGCGCTCATGAATAGTGGTCATTATTGATTTGGTGCTCCATTCATGGGCTCAATATCATTCCATATCCTGGAGAATTGAGTGCCATGGTCGTCAGGTTTGATCCTAGCAGCCTAAAAATCCATTCACATCCTGAAAGACATTAGGCGCTCATGAATCGAGGTCGTTATTAATTTGGTGCTCCATTCATTCCCTGGATATCACTCCATATCCTGGAGGATTGAGCGCCATGGTGCTCAGGTGTGATCCTAGCAGCCTAAAAATCCATTCACATCCTTAAAGACATTAGGCGCTCATGAATAGAGGTGCTTATGAATTTGGTACTCCATTTATTGTCTGAATGCTACATTCTATACTCTGGAGACTAGAGCATCAAGGTTGTCAGATATAATTCTAGCAGCCTACCAATTTATTGACATTCTTGAAGACGTTAGGCACCACCTGACAGAGACGATCATTAATTTATTGTTCCATCTAGTAGCTGAAGATTACTAGGGATTCTATGGTGTAATCCTACTAGCCTAACAAAGGCTGTCATGTTCTGCTCGATCAATTACTATTCCTTTCATGTTTCGTGCTTCGCTTTTTCATAATCTCTCAATTAAAATCTAATGAAAACGTAAGTATGTCACGTTAGTCCTCTGTTGGCTGAAGTCAATTGAGATCTGATTAATTAATTGCGATTTGAATTGTTGTTAGCCCTGAACGAATCTCGGATATAGTTTCGGCGAAAAATTTAGTATGCCAGATATATGCGAGATATATGTCAAAGATATATATTCTTTTCCTGAGGGTATCATTCTGATCTATTGATACAGTGCGGGATTTCATTTCGATTTGAGCGCCACTAAATTGAATCAGGGTCTATATTCTCGAGAATCGGGAAATGTTCCCAGTGTTTCCGGACTGAAAATATCGGCCATCTTGATTCGAGAGACCCAATGCTTTGTCGAGAAATAGCAATCGTCTTTTTCTACGCTCGCGGCCTCTTAATCTGGCATTTCCCTGAAAGATGGAAAAAACCGAGTCTCCCACTTCACTACTATGCACACTTTCATAATGTTTAGTTATCTGTGTCATCATAAAACTTCATTATTCGATGAAATTCATAATCTTTCCAATTCTCCACAGTTCGATTCAGTGTTCAGAAACGTCACTTTTGAATTCGACACAACCCTGTCTCCCAAAATTACCAAGCCATATTATTTTTATACATCGTCTTGAATATTATAGGAACCTCAAACGCCGTAATAACCTCTCAATAGCATGTACGTAATAAATGATAAATAACTAATACAAGGTTATGCATCATGATTAAAAATATCCGAGTCAAATTTTTGTCAATACATTTTTTTCTCTTTATTAAATCATTCGCTATTTTCTTGTTTTTTTTTTGTCTTAAATGTAATAAATATTATCGGCTTACCTATTAAGATTCATAGAACTAGTCAGATTGTCATCAATTTCAGTGTATTCAACCTCTTCATCAGTAACTATATCATCAGTAATATCATGATACACAGTTGAGTCATTAACAATTCTATAATTCTATAAATCCAGTTATTGAAATTTAGATTTTACTTCCTTCGAAATATGCACTCTTCATTTATTCTCCTGATACTTGGACTCGTTTCTTTACAACATGAACAATCAAAATCCTATCCATCAGCCATAACACTTCATATAAATAGTTAAAAAGTTTTCTCAGTTCAGTTCTTTTTCTCCGGCAGGATATATCCATTATACGTATTGTCTACATAGAGCATCCAATTTTTTTAATAATGTAATAAACGCAAACACTTAACTCTGTTCTCAAATTAACATAGTAACTCTTTATAATCACGTAATTCGTAAGAATTAATTTAAGTACCTTCTTCCATTATATTCATCAAGTACAGAGAGGGCATAATTAAGTAAAAACAAAAACAAAAGACACATAGTTGATTTAGCTACAGACTTTCAAATGGAGCCATTCATCATCATATCATCATCATATGCATATAATTGAATTAACTTCAACAATAAATACCAATCCACATGAATTTTTATTGTTTCTGTTATTTCTTTCTATAAGTCAGGAAACTTGAGGGCACAACCCGTCTTTTCGGTTCAATATTGTTGCTCCTAATTTTATTTTTCGATTTAATCGAACTGAGCGCATGCCTCTATTATATGAGAGCAATATACGTGAAGATAAATTCTTAACTCAACTAAATAAATTCACCTAAAACCAATAATTTGATTTGAATGTATCGTTTTTCTGCAGACTCTTGAATCATCAAACTTTGTACATGGTAATATTTTGTTTTTCAAATGATCATTGTTGATTCTTGTGAGCTAACCAAGGTTGAGTGGTGTTGGATATCAGCTCTGCTGATACTCCATCGTATCGTGTATCTTACATGGAATAGAGAACCAAGTTAGGAACAACAAGGATATTCTTGTCACTATCCTTAGATACTTTGTCCCAATATGTCCATTCTCCAGGATATGGAGTGATATTGAGCCCATGAATGGAGCACCAAATTAATAATGACCTCTATTCATGAGCGCCTAATTTTTTCAAGGATGTGAATATATTTTTAGGCTGCTAGGATAACACCTAACGACCATGGCACTCAATCCTTCAGGATATGGGGTGATATCCAGGCAATGAATGGAGCACCAAATTAATAATGACCTCTATTCATGAGCGCCTAATGTCTTTAAGGATGTGAATGGATTTTTAGGCTGCTAGGATCACACCTGAGCACCATGGCGCTCAATCCTCCAGGATATGGAGTGATATCCAGGCAATGAATGGAGCACCAAATTAATAATGACCTCTATTCATGAGCGCCTAATGTCTTTAATGATGTAAATATATTTTTAGGCTGCTAGGATCACACCTGAGCACCATGGCGCTCAATCCTCCAGGATATGGGGTGATATCCAGGCAATGAATGGAGCACCAAATTAATATTGACCTCTATTCATGAGCGCCTAATTTTTTTAAGGATGTGAATGGATTTTTAGGCTGCTAGGATCACACCTGAGCACCATGGCGCTTAATCTTCCAGAATATGGGGTGATATCCAGGCAATGAATGGAGCACCAAATTGATAATGACCTCGATTCATGAGCGCCTAATGTCTTTGAGGTTGTGAATGGATTTTTAGGCTGCTAGGATCAAACCTGACGACCATGGCGCTCAATTCTCCAGGATATGGAGTGATATTGAGCCCATGAATGGAGCACCAAATCAATAATGACCACTATTCATGAGCGCCTAATTTTTCTAAGGATGTGAATATATTTTTAGGCTGCTAGGATCACACCTGAGCACCATGGCGCTCAATCCTCCAGGATATGGGGTGATATTGAGCCCATGAATGGAGCACCAAATTAATAATGACCTCTATTCACGAGCGCCTAATGTCCTTAAGGATGTGCATGCATTTTTAGGCTGCTAGGATCACAACTGAGGACCATGGCGCCGATTCCTCCAGGATATGGAGTGATATCCAGGCAATGAATGGAACACTAAATTAATATTGACCTCTATTCATGAGCGCCTAATTTTTTTTAAGGATGTGAATGGATTTTTAGGCTGCTAAGATCACAACTGAGGACCATGGCACTTAATTCTCCAGGATATGGAGTGATATCCTGGCAATGAATGGAGCACCAATGTAATAATGACCTCTATTCATGAGCGCCTAATTTTTTTTAAGGATGTGAATGGATATTTTGGCTGCTAGGATCACAACTGAGGACCATGGCGCCGAATCCTCCAGGATATGGAGTGATATCCAGGCAATGAATGGAGCACCAAATTAATAATGACCTCTATTCATGAGCGCCTAATTTTTTTAAGGATGTGAATATATTTTTAGGCTGCTAAGATCACACCTGACGACCATGGCACTCAATTCTCCAGGATATGGAGTGATATCCAGGCAATGAATGGAGCACCAAATTAATATTGACCTCTATTCATGAGCGCCTAATTTTTTTAAGGATGTGAATGGATTTTTAGGCTGCTAGGATCACACCTGAGCAACTAATGTGTACGCCACCTAGCACTAAGGCCATCTGCAGGCCTCTACTTCCCGCGATCCCTTAGTGGACATGTGGCCAGCATGTCCACCGGAATGGCATTGCAACCCGTACAAGCGCAGCTTGCCGGGTAAACCCAACCACTGCCCCTACGAATCCAACCCAAATAAGGTCCTCGGCTTGTGCCGGGCTTATAGGACCTTCCTCATAGTACCACTTTGCACGGTTTGGTGTCCGTGATGCTAGCTTTAGTTATGATTTCCTGCGTGGGGCAGCAACTTCATCCCCTATATCCTCCAAAGAGGGCTTCGCAGCCTATATTTTGCCATTTCTGTCCCCAACGACTGGCAGAATTAGATAAACCATCCAGCCACTACACTACAATGGACTCTTTTCTAGCCCTTGTTGCAAGTGAACGTATCATGTGTGACATACGCCCTTTATTTGCCCAGGCAGAATCACACCTGAGCACCATGGCGCTCAATCCTCCAGGATATGGAATGATATCCAGGCAATGAATGGAGCACCAAATTGATAATGACCTCGATTCATGAGCGCCTAATGTCTTTGAGGTTGTGAATGGATTTTTAGGCTGCTAGGATCAAACCTGACGACCATGGCGCTCAATTCTCCAGGATATGGAGTGATATTGAGCCCATGAATGGAGCACCAAATCAATAATGACCACTATTCATGAGCGCCTAATTTTTCTAAGGATGTGAATATATTTTTAGGCTGCTAGGATCACACCTGAGCACCATGGCGCTCAATCCTCCAGGATATGGGGTGATATTGAGCCCATGAATGGAGCACCAAATTAATAATGACCTCTATTCACGAGCGCCTAATGTCCTTAAGGATGTGCATGCATTTTTAGGCTGCTAGGATCACAACTGAGGACCATGGCGCCGATTCCTCCAGGATATGGAGTGATATCCAGGCAATGAATGGAACACTAAATTAATATTGACCTCTATTCATGAGCGCCTAATTTTTTTTAAGGATGTGAATGGATTTTTAGGCTGCTAAGATCACAACTGAGGACCATGGCACTTAATTCTCCAGGATATGGAGTGATATCCTGGCAATGAATGGAGCACCAATGTAATAATGACCTCTATTCATGAGCGCCTAATTTTTTTTAAGGATGTGAATGGATATTTTGGCTGCTAGGATCACAACTGAGGACCATGGCGCCGAATCCTCCAGGATATGGAGTGATATCCAGGCAATGAATGGAGCACCAAATTAATAATGACCTCTATTCATGAGCGCCTAATTTTTTTAAGGATGTGAATATATTTTTAGGCTGCTAAGATCACACCTGACGACCATGGCACTCAATTCTCCAGGATATGGAGTGATATCCAGGCAATGAATGGAGCACCAAATTAATATTGACCTCTATTCATGAGCGCCTAATTTTTTTAAGGATGTGAATGGATTTTTAGGCTGCTAGGATCACACCTGAGCAACTAATGTGTACGCCACCTAGCACTAAGGCCATCTGCAGGCCTCTACTTCCCGCGATCCCTTAGTGGACATGTGGCCAGCATGTCCACCGGAATGGCATTGCAACCCGTACAAGCGCAGCTTGCCGGGTAAACCCAACCACTGCCCCTACGAATCCAACCCAAATAAGGTCCTCGGCTTGTGCCGGGCTTATAGGACCTTCCTCATAGTACCACTTTGCACGGTTTGGTGTCCGTGATGCTAGCTTTAGTTATGATTTCCTGCGTGGGGCAGCAACTTCATCCCCTATATCCTCCAAAGAGGGCTTCGCAGCCTATATTTTGCCATTTCTGTCCCCAACGACTGGCAGAATTAGATAAACCATCCAGCCACTACACTACAATGGACTCTTTTCTAGCCCTTGTTGCAAGTGAACGTTTCATGTGTGACATACGCCCTTTATTTGCCCAGGCAGAATCACACCTGAGCACCATGGCGCTCAATCCTCCAGGATATGGAATGATATCCAGGCAATGAATGGAGCACCAAATTAATAATGACCTCTATACATGAGCGCCTAATGTCTTTAATGATGTAAATATATTTTTAGGCTGCTAGGATCACAACTGAGCACCATGGCGCTCAATCCTCCAGGATATGGAGTGATATCCAGGCAATAAATGGAGCACCAAATTAATAATGACCTCTATTCATGAGCGCCTAATTTTTTCAAGGATGTGAATGGATTTTTAGGCTGCTAGGATCACACCTGAGCACCATGGCGCTCAATTCTCCAGGATATGGAGTGATATCCAGGCAATGAATGGAGCACCAAATTAATAATGACCTCTATTCATGAGCGCCTAATGTCTTTAATGATGTGAATGGATTTTTTAGCTGCTCGGATCACAACTGAGGACCATGGCGCCGAACCCTCCAGGATATGGAGTGATATCCAGGCAATGAATGGAGCACCAAATCAATAATGACCTCTATTCATGAGCGCCTAATTTTTTCAAGGATGTGAATATATTTTTAGGCTGCTAGGATAACACTTGACGACCATGGCACTCAATTCTCCAGGATATGGAGTGATATCCAGGCAATGAATGGAGCACCAAATCAATAATGACCTCTATTCATGAGCGCCTAATTTTTTCAAGGATGTAAATATATTTTTAGGCTGCTAGGATAACACCTGACGACCATGGCACTCAATTCTCCAGGATATGGAGTGATATCCAGGCAATGAATGGAGCACCAAATTAATAATGACCTCTATTCATGAGCGCCTAATTTATTTCAGTATGCCAGCCATTTTTAAGTTGTGAGGATCACCTCCCTCTCCATTCTTAGTTTCCGCGTTTGGTATCTCAGAGTTGTTCGTTGCAAGGGTCCACCAAGAATTTATTTTTTTCAAAATTATTCCTGAGCTGTTCGAAAGCACCTAAAAAGCGCCTTATTATCCCGTAGGAATTTTTTTTTTTAGTGCATTTTCGGGATTTTTCCCGCTGGCTTGACGCCAGAATTCTAAAAACGTGATTTTTGAAAACAGCATAATAGCACCAAAAAAATAAATTGGGCACCAAAAAAGCGCCTCATTTTGAAAATATTTTAGGCCCGATTTGGGCACCTAGGACCGTCAATTTTACGGACCTAAGTCAGTCAATTTTACGGACCTGAAGAAGTCCAGGATCGGTTTGATTCAGGAACCAATGAGTATGAATTGGTGATTCAATCCAATACTACTATCAAATCTTTGGGGAAGTTCGTCGTTTCCAGTGAAACTAATGTTCCAGAGACTGTTGCTCTTATTGATGTTCCCAAGCACAAGAAAATTATTGGTACGTTTATTCTCTCTTTGAATTGTTTCAGTATTTTATAATATATCGAATTTTTTTCCTTTCAGTTGTTAAGGGCTTTGTGAAAACGCCCTGGGCTGTAATTGAAAATCAACTTACCGATGAGACAACACGTTTTGGGTCGATTGCTGCTGAGAAATTTTTTCTGGACGTTAAGATTTCTCAATTTTCTTCCGATTACATTTGCCAATTGACAAAAGGGCAGCATGTACAATGTATTGGCTCAATCATCAAAAATGGTCATTGATTTTTTTTTTAATATAATTTATTTCGTAACATTTAATTCCGCTTTTCAATAACCTTTTTTTGCAGGAGGTTCTTTCTTTTTCTGTGTGCAATCTCCCAATTGCATCACTGTGGTTGACGAGACAATAGCTAGTCTCAGAGATCTTCTTCTCTGTAGACCATTGACAACTAAAGAAGAGACTAAGGAAACATACTAATGTCAGTCAGCAGAAGAAGATGAAGATGAAGCAATTATATAATAAGAAATTTTCTAAATAGTTAATCGATAGAAAATTTTTCAAATTCTCGACGACCACAAACATCTATTTAATCTGAATAATGAAATCCTAAAATTGAAGAAATTATTGTAACAAATTATTCATAAGAAATTTTCTAAATTGTTATTTTGCAATTTCAGGAAACTAAAAACATCTGTTCAATTTGAATAATGAAATCCTAAAATTGAAGATTGACATTTTTTATTCTCTTTTCTTTTTTCCCTAGCTTGATATTTTGAATGCATACAAATCTATAAATTTCCAAAATTGTTGAATTTTTTTACACAAACTTTCTCGCAATTCATTCATTTTTATAATTTTTTTATTCCCAGAATTTTTTCTGCTGGATAAATTAATAGTATTTGGTCTTCATGATGAGTCTCATGGATCTTCGTCGACGAATTCCCCGCTTTCCTTTGCTCCTGAAAAGAAAAAATTGAAAAATGAATATTTAATATGAATCATTGTCTGGATATTTTTAACTTCCCGATCCTAGAGGGAAGTTATTGTAATGGGTCCGAAAATCGAAAATGGAAATTTCACCTGATCTTCACGTTTTATGATCCCTCGAAACATTTCTTGACGTTTTGAGAGACTAGCGTATGTGGCGCGCTTCGCGCGCCTCTGATCTGAGTACCTTGAATTTATACTTTATTTTTTTCTTCATTCTAATAACTAACTTGATAATAACTTGAAATTTTTTTGTTACTTTCGTTGTCATTATATATAATAGAATAAATACATACATGATTAATAATACATTATTAGTTTTTATGAAAGATATCATTGTTATAATCAAGCAAATCTGTTAAGGGCAACTGAAAAGTCAGTTATTTTCAATAACTGAGTTTTAAGTTATCTGGGGCCCATAACCCATATTCTCTTTGAAAACCCAGACGGAAAATACAAAAGAGAATAGGAATTGTCTCGAGATACTTCATTGGTATAATATTGATCCGGTGCCATTATCGGTTTAGTAGTATGACAGGTAAAAATCCAAGGAAATTCTGGAAAAGGAAGAGAAAAAAGAGGCAGAATCAAAGTTGTAAGGAAAAATATAACATCAAAAGAAAAGATGGAATTCTCATCGTTATTCGCTATGAGATAAAGATATAAAAGATATAAACAAACAAAAGAGATACGGGATATAAAAGAAAAATAAAGGAGAGAGGAGAAAATTTTTGTTAACTTCTCACCAAGTAGTCTGGGTTAATCCCTTTGAATTTTTTTATTATTTTTTCCATCATGCTATGAATGAAATGTCGGGATAAATATTCGAATCCAACGTTAATAGTTAGTAGTAATTGTGCGGACCTGCTTGACAGCTTTTTTATGATTTTCTCATATTTCTTATTGGATTTGGGTTGCTTGTAAATGATGAAAACATTTTTTTACTGAATTTTTTGAGAGAAGATTTTTTCTTCAAAAAATCACTCGAACAACTAAATATAGAATTAAAAAAAAAAAAGAATTATAGTTTATCTGCACAGCAAAATTTGTTTTAATGAAACCAATGCAGTTATAATAGGATTTGATAAAACTTACGACAAATAGTGTTGAATATTTTTCCTGAATCTAGGTGGAATTGCAAGTCCGATGATTATGTACGTACTTCGTGAGAGGTTGCTTGTAAAGCCTCCTCAACGATATAATTTTTTGAAACTTTTTTTAATAAACCCCCTCAAATGATTTCTCTTTTTTGCTGCATCCCCCCCCCCCCCCTCCTTCTATTTTGTGGTGACTATTCTTGAGTTTTTTTCAACAACTCTTTGTAAACATAATTTTTCACCATGGTATTATTTTGATGACTCCCCAGGTAAATTTTTAACGATTTCCATGCTCTTACTCTTGATAGAGCTACATATAATTGTCCGTGATTGAAAACATCTTTTCGTAAATCGATTCCAATTTTTTCAAAGGTTTGGCCTTGCGATTCTTTGATAGTAATTGCAAATGCCAATTTAATGGGGAATTGTCTACGTGTAAAGGAAAATGGATAAACATCTTCACATGTTAGAGTGATGCGATTTAAAAATATGATTTCTCCTGCTTTATCTCCAGTTAACAGTTCACAACGTAGTAAATTTGTCCCAGCTTCTAGTAATAATAGTCTAGTGCCATTGACTAATCCTTCATTGATACTTAGATTTCGTATTAACATGACGATTGCAAATTGTCGTAAACGTAGTTCATATGGAGGAAGATTATTTGGAGACAAAGAATTTAAATATTCTGGCATCAAATCTTGATTGATTCTATCATTTTCATTGCAACCGTCTGTGCTATCTACACTTGTGTAGATATGTTCAGTATTCAAATCCAATAAATCAACAACTTGTTTGTTGATTTCATGAACATCCGCATTTCTTGCAGCTAGAGCAGCATATTTGGAAGTTTCCTTAAATTTCTTTTTCTCAATTATATCTCCATAAATATCTTTGGCAATATTAATGTCGTCATGACAAGTACAGCTTCTTGGTAATTGTAGATTGTCATCCCCATCATTTAACTCTCCACTCCCTACTTGGAGTAAGAATTCAGAAAATTCTTTTTCCTCAAGTAGTGTACGCATATTTATAGTTAACTTGTATATTTTAAATAGCTTCCATAAATGGCTGAATTTAATTGATAAGTTGACCGTTTCACTACGTGTTCCACGAATGTTTACTGGAAGTAATTGTCTGAAATCTCCACCTAATATCACTACTTTCCCTCCAAATGGTTCCGTATTATTCATGATATTTTGTAAAATTTTATCCATGATTTCCAATGCATAGCGTGGTGCCATAGGTGCTTCATCCCAAATGAAAACACTTGTATCTTTTAAAATATTAGCTTCTTTTGAATTCATTTTTATTGTAGAATTTGAGTCAGCGTATAATGGAACAGGCAATCCTAATGTTTTATGTACGGTTTTACCATGCGGCAATAAAGTGGCAGCTATGCCTGTGAAAGCCATTGTACTGATTTTTTTTCTTTGACCAATTAACAAATACCACAGAGTGATATAAAGAAATGTTTTACCAGATCCACCTGGTCCGTCAATGTAGAAATATCTTTGTAATTTTGAATTGTCTATACTATAAATTATAGTATCTACTATAATTTTTTGCTGCTCATTTAACTTTTTATATCGTGTCAATCCTATGTCCATCATGTTATCATAATATTGTTCATCAACTTGTTGATTATCAATGTTTTCTATTGATGGCATTGAAGGAAAATCATTTCTATTCTTTCCTTCTTCTTCTATGAAATTGTAAATTTGTTGTAAAGCCTTCGTCTCTGCTGCGATTGCATCCATTTTATTAGAGAAATCTTCTGACATAGCTGTTTTAAATTCATCCCATAACTCTTCTGGATATAATGGATGACAGTGTATTAATATGCGTACGAACAATCGTCGCATTTGTAGGGGCATCATCCAAACTTCTGCTTCATGCATAGCTCTATGCCATTCTGAATCATCGGCTATTAAACCTCTTTTGAGATAAGCTTCTGTAAATGAGGATGTTATTTCGCCATTGACTGTCCGTAATTCTTCATAATTTTTTGCCCCTTTCACCGTTAACAATAATAATCGCAAATGGAATAGTTCTATTTGTGAAGGATTTACAGAGTACATTCTTCCGATTGTATTGAATGATGACTTCCTTTTTCGCCACTGAGATACATATTTGTTATGAATCTTTTCTTTATGGAAAACATACTGACATGTAATTTCTGTGTAAAGATACTTATGTGCATTTTCATCTCGTCTATTTAATTCGAAGTAATCGAGAAGCATATTTTTTTGTTCCAAGATATGATTTAGAGTAAATTCTTCATCAGCAGAATGAATCGTAATGTTCTGTTGATTTGGTAAATGAACTGGCATACGGATAACAGGATGACTTTTGTCATGAAGTTTTTTACTCAAAATTCTCCAACAAGCTTCAACAGGTCCAACATATCGAGCTTCAATATGTTCATCGATTTCATCATGAATAATTTCTTCAACAATATTAGTAGCTTCTCCTTGTATCGTCAATGAAGCTGCATCATGGCCTTTATAAATATACTTGAAAAGGTATTTCACTGATTTGATCGAGATACGCGGTAGCGTATCGGCCAAGTAACCATTTTGTTTCCTTCAGGAAACTGGCTGACGCTACCGTGTATCTATACACGAGACAACTACCCCTTCCACTACCTCCGTATAATAATATACCCATAAAATGAAAATGGCCCTGTTTATGCGGAAACTAACGTCACTTTCATTATATAAACCGCCTCCCGTCTTGCGATAAACATCATTATTATATTTTTCCGATGAGTATTTACGGAGATACAAAAATAAACAACACGGATTTTTCGAAAATAATCAATTGAGATTATTTTCACTCAGAATCAAGTTTGCAAGTTGGTAGTATACAGCGTGATTACCAACTTGGAGTAGCAATTAGCCAATCAAATGTTCGCGTTGAAAATACTGCGCTGCGCATGCGCTGAGTGGCGAGTGATATTGAGGTTATTTTCCCTTGTTGTTGTAATTTGCAAATGTTCTTGTCTTGTCAATTCAATCAAGAATCAATCAAATCAATCAATGTTTACGATTCTATTGGATCATCTGACATGTGGTGTAGTTGCAATAATTATTCAACCTTGATAATCGTTATTTTTGGTGAAATATCGCTACAAGTGAGTAAAATAATGAATAATGAATTTTTATGTTTATTCAGATTGATTTAATTGTATTCATTAAATGTGAATTATATTGCAGGCATTTTGCAGTGGACATGGACTCTGTGTGGGTGCTAAAACAATTTATACAACAAAAATAATGATGGTTATCACTTTTCCATCATTGAGTTATCCTATCAATAAATTATGGGATTCCCTCCTGGGTGAGGAAATTGGGAATGTTTATGATCGTGAACGTCTCAAGGAACTTCTCAAGGTAAATTTTATGTTATTTTTTGATTAAAGTGGGTGATTAATAAAGGGGAAGTTGACGATTTAGATAATTAGTCCATTTAGATTAAATTGGTTGAATTGTGATGAAGTTTTTGATGAATATCTCTGGATTTTGAGGAGATAACGTAATTCATGATGGGACCTTTTCTGTAACCCCACTTTGCTCTACAAAAAAGGTCCTCATGAATATTTCATTATCTCCTCTAGATTCAGAGATATTGATAAAAAATTGATTTTCGAAATCAATAAAATTCTACTTTTTTCACAATTTCAATAGTTATTGAGTTTAAAAAATCAATCATAAATTTGAAATCAATAAAATTTTACTTTTTCACAATTTCAATAGTTATTAAGTTTAAAAAATTAATAATAAATCATTGCAGGCATTTTGCAGTGGACATGGACTCTGTGTGGGTGATAAAACAATTCATATAACGAAAATAACGATGGTTATCACTTTTCCATTGAGTTACCCCATCAGTAAATTATTGGATTCCCTCCTGGGTGAGGAAATTGGGAATGTTTATAATCGTGAACGTCTCAAGGAACTTCTTAAGGTAAATTTTATGGTATTTTTTGATTAAAGTGGGTGATTAATAAAGGGGAAGTTGACAATTTAGATAATTAGTCCATTTAGATTAAATTAGTTGGATTGTGATGAAGTTTTTGATGAATATCTCTGGATTTTGAGGAGATAACGTAATTCGTGATGGGACCTTTTCTGTACCCCCACTTTGCTCTACAAAAAAGGTCCTCATGAATATTTCGTTATCTCCTCTAGATTCAGAGATATTGATAAAAAATTGATTTTTGAAATCAATAAAATTCTACTTTTTTCACAATTTCAATAGTTATTGAGTTTAAAAAATCAATAATAAATTTGAAATCAATAAAATTTTACTTTTTCACAATTTCAATAGTTATTAAGTTTAAAAAATTAATAATAAATCATTGCAGGCATTTTGCAGTGGACATGGACTCTGTGTGGGTGATAAAACAATTTATATGACAAAAATAACGATGGTTATCACTTTTCCATTGAGTTACCCCATCAGTAAATTATTGGATTCCCTCCTGGGTGAGGAAATTGGGAATGTTTATAATCGTGAACGTCTCAAGGAACTTCTTAAGGTAAATTTTATGGTATTTTTTGATTAAAGTGGGTGATTAATAAAGGGAAAGTTGACAATTTAGATAATTAGTCCATTTAGATTAAATTAGTTGAATTGTGATGAAGTTTTTGATGAATATCTCTGGATTTTGAGGAGATAACGTAATTTGTGATGAGACCTTTTCTGTACCCCCACTTTGCTCTACAAAAAAGGTCCTCATGAATATTTCGTTATCTCCTCTAGATTCAGAGATATTGATAAAAAATTGATTTTTGAAATCAATAGAATTCTACTTTTTTCACAATTTTTTCACAATTTCAATAGTTATTGAGTTGAAAAAATCAATAATAAATTTGAAATCAATAAAATTTTACTTTTTCACAATTTCAATGGTTATGAAGTTTAAAAAATTAATAATAAATCATTGCAGGCATTTTGCAGTGGACATGGACTCTGTGTGGGTGATGAAACAATTCATATAACAAAAATAACGATGGTTATCACTTTTCCATTGAGTTACCCCATCAGTAAATTATTGGATTCCCTCCTGGGTGAGGAAATTGGGAATGTTTATAATCGTGAACGTCTCAAGGAACTTCTTAAGGTAAATTTTATGGTATTTTTTGATTAAAGTGGGTGATTAATAAAGGGGAAGTCGACAATTTAGATAATTAGTCCATTTGGATTAAATTAGTTGAATTGTGATGAAGTTTTTGATGAATATCTCTGGATTTTGAGGAGATAACGTAATTTGTGATGAGACCTTTTCTGTACCCCCACTTTGCTCTACAAAAAAGGTCCTCATGAATATTTCGTTATCTCCTCTAGATTCAGAGATATTGATAAAAAATTGATTTTTGAAATCAATAAAATTCTTTTTTTTTCACAATTTTTTCACAATTTCAATAGTTATTGAGTTGAAAAAATCAATAATAAATTTGAAATCAATAAAATTTTACTTTTTCACAATTTCAATGGTTATGAAGTTTAAAAAATTAATAATAAATCATTGCAGGCATTTTGCAGTGGACATGGACTCTGTGTGGGTGATAAAACAATTCATATAACAAAAATAACGATGGTTATCACTTTTCCATTGAGTTACCCCATCAGTAAATTATTGGATTCCCTCCTGGGTGAGGAAATTGGGAATGTTTATAATCGTGAACGTCTCAAGGAACTTCTTAAGGTAAATTTTATGGTATTTTTTGATTAAAGTGGGTGATTAATAAAGGGGAAGTTGACAATTTAGATAATTAGTCCATTTAGATTAAATTAGTTGAATTGTGATGAAGTTTTTGATGAATATCTCTGGATTTTGAGGAGATAACGTAATTTGTGATAAGACCTTTTCTGTACCCCCCACTCTGCTCTACAAAAAAGGTCCTCATGAATATCTCGTTATCTCCTCTAGATTCAGGGATATTGATTGTGACGTTATGAGTTTTACCCGGAGGTAAAACTCAAGGTTAAAGGTTTTATAGATCTGGTTGGTGATAGTGGGGTACTCTAAAGCTCCCTTTCTACGTCCAGATAATTATAACCCTTTATTCACTCCGCCTCGGCTAACTTCGGCGGTGAGCTCACGGGGGGTTCGCTCACTCGGCGGATGTCGGATGGAAGGATCTCGGAAGGGTTAAGGTGTTATTGAACACTCGCGTGTTAATCGGTAAAAGCTGCTCATATATTGTTCGTTAAATGTTCAGATACACTCGGATGGTATGAGTGAGTTGGTATAACGCGTAATTAAGGATGTTAAAGCGAGCTTGGAACTTTGACTCGTCTCTATCTTGTATGGCTGAAGGCCTGAGCTCAGAGATCTGCTCTGGTTCGCTCCCGTTCGTATTCTGCTCTTGTGGTGAGTCCCGGGGACCCGCCAAAGCTCGCCAAAGTTCCAAGTTGCCGATCTAAGCAATCCCACGGTTTTCTTCACTAATACTACCTTGTGCCATCAATGACACATACTAATACCATTAAACAGTTCAGCCCACCTGAGCTGAACTTGCACAAACCGTGGGACTGCTTACCATGATGTCTAAATGACACCGTGGAATCGCTGATCGAAGGCTGGATGACAGGAAAGAGAAATCACATTTCTCCGTCCCTTCATCCGGTCTTTTATGAACATTCTTTTAAAATTATAAACTAAATCGACGTATTGGCTAATCCCAATACGTCACACTCCCCTGATAAAACTATTGTTATCCCTTGGGATACAATAGTAACAATCTTATTAAAACTTTTCCTCAAAGTTCTTGCCTGATGGGCCTGATCTTATGCCAGATGGGCTATCAACTTCCCTGCCTTATGGGCTGTAATCCCTGCTTTATGAGCAATGTAATATGTTTTTTCTAATGCTGATGCAATTAGGTTGCATTGACTTAATTATTTCACTCGATAGTCAACTTATCCTAGTCCTATCGACCAACTCGTACATAATTTTCAATTCTTAGTACAAGATTTTTGTCTCTTTCGTGAATAAATGACTCTACACATTGTAATTGGAACCAAACCTGACTCCTTATGGCGGTTGTAGCCCCTCGCCTGAGTTTGGGCCTTCTAGGTTACCACCCACCTAGGCCTCTTGGTGTAGGATAGCTGGGAGCAGCTCTCTGCCCATTCCAATATGGCTCGACCATATGCCATCCCTATGGAATGACTCGACCGGGCTGTACTCTAGGTGGCATGATGGGTCGTTGGTATGATTGGATGGGGGTCATCTGATTCTGGGGAACCAATGGCCCTGGCTCTCCCATTGACGCCAGCGTCTCTGTGGAGTAGGCTCGGTTCATTTCTCCTTGGGGCCTCTCTGGTTCTACGATCTCAGTGATGGTGACCGTGGAGCCGGGCCTCGTCTCTCTCACTATAGACCTCATTGGAATCGGTGTTTCCTGCCTGTCTACCGAGGGCCTCCTGGTCGTTCGCCTGCGAGGTGTCTCGGACCGGCTTCTGATACCTGAAAATCTCAGAATTGCCCCACCCACCGTAGCGACCCTTGACCATAATGAGAATTTCCACATGATTCCGGCTATCAGCCCTACTGTCCCCAAGGTAATTCCTGCCAGGCCTAGCCCGTCCTCCACCCTCTTAAGTCGTCGACTAGCTACCTTTTGTTTGGTCAGTGACTTGGCCCTGTTAATAATGGTTTGTAGCCCTAGGCTATCTTTTCTCAGGGTGTCCCCGTCATTGGGTCCAGTCTGTGCTGTCCGTGCGAATGTAACGTCGTCAAGTATTTCGGTCAAATTATCCTCTCCTAACCCGCGTAATGTCTCGTTTATTAGGACTGGAATGTCCACTACGGCCTTGTTTGTGAAATCAACTCTAACTTCGGATGTTATTTCCGTAAACGGGGTAAGGGTTACTTGACGTGATCGTGCTTCACATTCCGGAGAGAGTGTAATCTTCCCTGTCCCCGTAAGACTAACAGTTGCTGGTTCTTGTCTTACGCAACTCACCCTTACTTCGTCTTTCGTTACCACCGAGTAAACCCATGAATTCGTGTTGTCAACCTGAGCCCAATATGTCTGGGTCATCGGTTTCACCCGTACATCGCACATCTCAGAGCCCTTGAACCCCGGATTGGTAACCATTTGGACCTCACAATCTCTGTTATGGTTGACTTCATAAATTGGCCGTGTGTTCTTACATACGAGTTCTCTAGAACTCCTCTTACATCGATTTACATCGTCATTATTTAGCTTAAAGTATGTATTGGCTCGCTCTGAGATAGCGGTGTAGGGATGACTAGGTGTTATGAAGGCGACCAAGGACATGGTGGTATTACCAATTTTGACGGGTAAGGTTAGGTGTTTATAAACCGTATATCCCGTTAACTCGACCAGCGGTACTGTCAGGATAAAAACGATTTTCTCCTTATGGAGATACGCGGTAAGATCCGATAGTTTGAGTAATTCCGTAACGTACGAAACTTTCAGTGGCGTTGGAAACTCGACACCTCTACTCTCTTTGGTCACTTCCGATGCTGTTTTCATTATGTTTTGGGGTGATATGATTGCTGGATGCAATTGGCCCCGTTTCGCGAATAATATTGCGCTGATTAGTATTTGCGTGTCTATTTCGTAACCGCTTAACTGTGCGTCGAAGGCCGCTAATATAGACTCTAATCTCTCGGTATATCTCATCATCTCTATTTGTCGCATTATTACATTAGTTGTTTCCCTCATCGAGTTCTTCAAACTGAATATCGTTCTATTAACTGCCTTCAAGTCTGAATGAATCGTTTCGAATTCTGATCGAATAATGTGCGTCTGGTTCGCCAAAAGGATCAGAGTTTCGCTGCTTGTGTTTTGCAATTGTTCGATACGTCTGTCGATATAATCTGCGTCGTCCTCGTCCATTGTGCCGAAAAGTATTTTACTAATCTTTCCTACGAATCCGAGGACTGCGCGCTCCTTTCTTTCGCCATTTTCTGACATTAATTCCCTCATGTGTCGGTGTGTTTCATCCAATGCCTCAATTCTATTGAAGGCTTGACTCAATTGTGCCTCGAAATTGCAATTTGAACCGATTCGTCTACATATTTCGTCGACCCCTTTCCAATGGCTGATGAATGTTTGTCTTTTATTCAGGAATTCCGCTAGGTCGATGTGCGTGACCATTTTCCACACCGTGTGATATATGCGCAAATCCGCATATTTTGTTGACAGGATTCCGTTTCCATTTTCTATGTGTGTTATCTCTACGCCTGGAATTTCGGGGCTCTCCGTGAGCCTGAAACACCACAAAATTTCGTAACTTATTACTACAGCTGATTTTCCTATAAATATTTCAATTTACTATGTATTTACGTCTCTCATTATTCCCACCATTCACTCCCCTTCTTATTTTTCCGTTGAGTTCTCTAGTAATTTGTGAAACTCTCAACTGAAAATAAGAATTCTATTTTTGTGAATAATGAGTCCCTATTTTGAGTATTCGTGCGCCCTCTCTCGGTTTCCCGCGCTCTGTCGTGGCATTTCTCATTAGCCGCCTGTGTGTGGTCGGCGTATACCCTGTTGGGATCAGCTGTCGGGGTGCGCGCGCGCGCCGCGCCAACGCCGTGTTGCATGGCCGCCGCTGTGGAGACGCATGGTGGTTTTCTCATGCGCTCTCCCCTGTCCCCTGTCCCCTTCTGTTGCCCCACTGGGCATAACGCGGAACCGGAAGTCGAGCGACGTCTCTATATTCCCATTTATTTCCCATTTCTACACATTTTCCTTATTATTATTATTTTTTTCTTGTTTTTATTTTTTTATTTTTTTTTTTTCGTAGTATAATTTTCTTTATTGTAAAATTTCCCTAAAAAAAAATTTCTATGTATAATAATCTATTAGTGAGAGAAAGAAAAAGAAAGCGCTACCCTTATTTGAGCTCTCAAGCCCTTCTATTATTTCCCTCGCTTCACGTTTATTTATTAGTAAACGAACGTCTGAGAGTTTTTGAGTCGATTGCTCTTATCTCTCGTTTGAATGCGGGTGGCGTTTTCATTGTATTAGTTATGACGCGAAGTTTCCTCTCTACATATTTTCTATCTCTTCGCTTTCTTTTCTTTGGCGCGCACGACACTGTCGTCGTCTGTGGGCGCGTCTTGCTAGTGAGAGCGTGTGGTGGTTTTGTGCGCCCTCCCCTGCCCTCTCGCCCCGCCATTTCTCTCCTTTGCCCCAGTGGTTGAGGAGTCGAGAATTCTACCGGAAGTCGGATAATGCCCGCGCAAAATTGCCCGATGTTTTCTATCCTTTGTTTTTTTTCTTTCTGTTTTTCTTTCGTCATTAATTTTCCTTAACCTAGAAAATTACTTTTTATTATTACTTTTTGTTATATTAGTGATAACTTAACTATTTTTACCCTACATTTTTATATATTTGTTCTTTATTAAAATTTTTTTCATCTAATTAACTTTTATGGGTACATGTCTAGAGAGGGAGAGAAGGAGAGGAGGAATTTTCTCTAACTCCCCATTTTCCCTATCATTTATTTACTTATTTTTTTTTTTCATTAATTTTTGTCCGGTGGGAGATCTGTTATTTCTGTTTTACCGGCTTCTTCGTTGCCTAGCGACGGCGCCGGAATGTCACGTCGGTTATACTCGCGCGTATAATATAAACAAAGATAAGTGTTTCCTGTCCGATCTTTGTGCTCCACTTCACACGTCATTCCAACCTCGGTGGTCGTGCATTGTGTTTCGAAGATTTTGTGTGTGACGTAGTGCATCGCCTTCTCCCCCCAAATCCCTTTGTCTTTCTTTTCCTTTTGTTTACCCCCCTTTGTGTGTGATTATTATTAAAAAACATTGTGTAGTTGTTTTCGAGAAGGATTTTTTTCTGTGTGCAAGAGAGAACCCTTTTTTTTTCGTGACTATATATTTTTTTTATTGTTTAATGGAGGGCTCGGCCAGCGTTCCTGGCCCCAGTGGGGGTAGTACGCAGGTGAGTTTTTTTTTGTCATTTCCATCATTATTGGTGTAGAAGGTGGAGGGAAAAAGAAAGACAAATTTTTAGCGGACCTGTGATAGTTGTTTTTTTTTTTCTCAGAATCGCCCTTGGGTGCGTCCGCACTCACTTGGGGGAGTCTGTCGTTCTTCCCAGGCTACTCTTACTCCACGTAAGTATATCTTTGTATTTTTTCCTGTATATTTATATATATATAAAAAAAATCTTTTTCTCTTTTTTTTTGTTTTCCTGATTTTTCTCTCAAAAAAAAAAATTTCTCTTTTCTCTTTTTTTTTCAGATGCTTCGGAGTCCGTGGACACCTCAGCAGTCCCATTTTTCCCCCCTACATGTTTGGACATGTCTGCTTTTAAAGGTATTTATTATTACTTACTTCTGTATTTGTTTTTTTTTTTTTTTATTAGCTACTAATTTCCTTCTTCCTTTCTCCTTTCAGTCTATCACGATGAGGCTGCAGTTCTCCCAGTGCTGCCTTCGGTTCCCCGTCCTCCTCGTGGTTACTATCGTGAGTGGGGGCGTTCGCCCTGGGCAGATACTCCAGGGGATGAGGGGTGTGGCATAGAGTGGGCTGATTTGGGTGAGTGCCCAACATCTCTGTTTCCCCTTTTTCTTATATTAATTTCCCCTTCTTTCTCTCTTTTTTTTTCAGTCTCTGAGTTTGCTCCTGGGTGGGATGGAGTATATAAGATCATTGGGCCCTTCGTTCCCCATCCCTCTCGGTCCAGTGGCCTCTCATCCCTTGCTCACTGTAAGTATCTCCCATACATATATATTAAAAAAAAATCATTTCTCTCATTCTGTTTTTTTTTTCTAGCTGGCCTTGGCGTGTCCGTTCCTGCTCGCCATGACCACTGGGTTCGTGGCCGGCGACAAACGGCCAGGAGATCCAGGAAGTTCATTCCTGGAGGGGCTTCACCTCCTGATCGCTGTTGCCCCGCACTCCTCCAGTGGCTGGTCACCCGCTTCGGCGGCTCCCCTCCAAATTACCAGGCCTCACGGACCATCCTGGCAGGGATGATTCGAGCCTGTAAACTCAGGTTTGATCGTTATCCTCTGTATGCTGATGTCCCCTGCCAGCAGTCTCCCTTTGAGCTCTCTTTTATTGAGAGGAAGTATCGGGATCGGGAGCATGGCCTCATCCCTTATGAGGCCCATCTTGATGCCTGCTGGGGCTCCCTTCGTGGTGGTGGAGGTGGTGGTCGAGGACGTGGTGGAGGTGGTGGTCGAGGACGTGGTGGAGGCCGTGGAAGAGGTGGCTGGGGTGGGGCTAGGCCTGGTGCTGGGCGTCCCAAGGGTTCCAAGACCCGAGGATCCTCTTTTGGACGCACCCAGAGGTATGGAGTGAAGGGTAGAGCCTCTCTCTCCAGGCGCAGCTCTGCCTCTGGTCGTCTCTAGGACTATTTTTGTGGTAATTTTCCTAATTTTCGAGTACTATTGTTATTATTTGTTAAGCGAAGAAAAAAAAAAAAAATTTCTGAATATTATTTTTTTTCATTTCTTTGTTTCAGGGTCTTTGGGTCGTCCTCCTGGTAGGAGAGCATCTGCCCCCTCATATCTACCTCACCATTTCTTCATTATATCTTTTTATATTTTATCGTTTTTTCTTTTTATATATTTGTATTCTTCTATGTCATAATAAAAAAAATATAAAAAACTTTATATTTACCCTCGAATCCAATCTTTTTAATCTTCCCTTTCGACCCCCGTTCCTTTTTTCTTTGTTTCAGGTCTGTGAGTATATATAAAAAAATTAAAAAGAAATCGAAAATTTACTATTATCTTCGTTTGTTGGGGCCTCAGGTATGTGTAGTCCCTTGGCGCATGCGCATTGTCTTCGTTTTTTTTTTCTTTTGGATTTTTTTTTCTCTCGGTTGACAGGTAGGTTTGTTGTAATTCGCAGCAATGTCGCCTACCCCGAGGAATTGTTCCAACTTTTTTTTTTCATCCCCCAATCGGATTTTTGGGTAAGTTTTTATTCACCTTTTTATCGTTCTAGTATATTTTATTTTCTTTTTGAATGGGCCTCCTTTTCCTGGGCCATTTATTTACTATTTTTACTTCTCAGCGTCGGACACAGGAGGAGATTCTCCATGAAAGGAGTATCGCCTCCGATTTCGGGGTGGATTATCCCCTCGTTGCTCACTTCTTGGTGTTTTCCTGCACTGGAAGGGCTATTTTCTCGGTGGTGAGCGATTTTCACTTCAGTATCTATATGCGGAAAAAGTGGTGGTTTCGGTCCGCCTAATTTCTACGTTTTTTTTTTCTTTCAGGACCCTCAGTTATCCTGGACTGAATATGTCTCTGATCTACGGCGGGAGGGTCATTTTGGAGCCGCTGCGTATGTACAGGCCCATTTCATACATTTTACTGCCTGCGCTGGTCTTATTTTTGAGTATCGCCGGGGTCGTGTAAATCGATTCATTTAGCCCCAGCATCCGGTTTCTTTTGGGGCCAACAGAATACCCAAAATTTAATAAGTGATACTGATATTTTGTATCTCTCGTTTTAATAAAGGAAAAATTTCCGATTTTGTGTTCCCGGAATTTTATCTATTCATTCTCTTCTCTCGTATCCCTCATTCTCCCTCTTATCAGCCAACTTTTCGCTGACTATTCAAAGCGACTTGAGGGGTGGGTTTGTATTTCGAATGGTTTTCCGATCGCCCGCTTCGCGTCGATACCGCTAGTTGTGTTTTGCCCCATGCGTGATCTATGGGCGTCCTCTCCTCATTTATCGACCGTGATCTCTATGTATTGGAGATGTCGCCCTAATTGTTTGCCCCCCCCCTCTTTCTTCTCTGCGCGCTCTATAGTCATGGCGGAACCGAGAGAAAGGATGGACTGACGGGTCGGCCTACCATCCCCTAGTTGTGTTTTCGCGGGTGAAACCTAAATTTATTTGCGCGAAATATTTCTGTTTTCGCATTTTTCGTCGGGAGGGTGTGTTTTTACTACTGGAATATGTGTTTGTGGGGTGTTCTACGTGTGTGTTATTATGTGGTTGTTGTGGTTGTGTTGGATTATTTGTCAGCCATGAAGAAGTTAATTTTGTTTTCCCGGCGACTTGGAGGAATGGATACCCCTTTCTTCTTATTCCCGTTGGAGAATTTTAAGGTTGGAGAGAAAAAAAAAATATGTTTATCTGCCGCATGTCTATTTTTTTTGTTTACCGCGGTATTTATTTCTTGGGTTTTTTCTGTAGAAGAATGAAAAAAAAACTTCTCATTTTCCTTATTTATTCGGGGAGGATAATGAACATTCATCTCGATGAAGGTCCATTTGCGCTAGAATGAAAAAAAAAACATTGGAAAAACCATATAAAACTGTTTTCGCATTTTGAACCCGGATTTTTAGATTATAACCCCGCTGAGGACGGTCAACACATCCCAAATGACATCACGATCCCGTCTGACGATTGGGTTTAACGCCTTACCAGGCCGATTCCGCGGATAAACGCTCTCCAACAGCCCATCTCTAGTGTGATGGTACCTGTTGGGAAGTCTTCCAGCCGCACGGTCCTATTCCATGTACCTGTACTGGTGGTACTATAGGACCGCTGTGAATCCCCTGGTACAGGCCATTAGGCCAATCCCAATGAGTTATTCCCTCTACCGCACGACCGGTGAGGATTCTAGAGGATGAGCGTCCTCGACGTGGAATTTAGCCAGTAGTACGATTTTTTTTTTTTTTTTTTTTTTATTTATTTAATTTTTTTCCCCCTTTTTTTTTTTTTTTCATCGTGCTTGGCTTTACCTCGAGATGGGTGTTGTATTACCCTTCTTATCGCTGCCGGGGTGACGTCGTCGGGTGTTATTATTTTATTATTTCAGTTGCCTCTCGACCGTTGAGGCTATAGAAGAGAACTACCAAGGAAAATAATTTTATACGTTTTCCCGGTGGTCATAGAGGAGGAAAAAGCCTTTTTGTCATGGCTTTGACTCCGGATGACCCTCGTGTGCGGGTCTTATCTCAACTCGCGGACTCTGTGCCTTTCGTGGCTGTTATCCTCCGGCGCGGTGGTGGTTTCGATTTGAGCGCCCACCCTCTCCATTTTCCTCTTTCTCATCCTCTTCCCCCTGGTGTCGTTGACTACACCTCCGCCCTTAATGTTCCTGCGTATGGCACTCGTGCCGGTTACTTCGGCCTTCAAACCAGGGATGTAGTTGACTCCCAACGAGAGGCGTGCCGTCTCACGGGTACGAGGTTCTGGGCTTGCCGTGGCGGTATCAGGTGGGCTCATGAGTGGGCCCCCGCTCTTCCGGTAAGTTTGCTCGTTTTTCGTTGATGGCTGTGAATTGGGCCGTTTTCTTCATCACTACTTTTTCTGTCTGTTCGTTGACCTCTAGAATGTCTCTCACATCGAGGAGAGTTCCGATGTTTGGTTAACTCTCGCCCTAGAGCGTTATTTTGGGGAGTCTGTGGAGACCAGCAGCAGGGGTAGTCTCCTGTACAGCTTGTTGTGGGGCTACGTTCGCGCTCGTTATCAGCGCGTCCACCAGATCAGCGTTTCCCGCAAGGAAATCCGGACTTATGCCCTATGTTTTTGGCTCGGAGTCGACTTTTGCCTCCCCCGGCTCTTCATCGAGGCTCCTTGTCCCACCGTAAGTGTGTTTCCTCTTCTTGGTGAGGCATTAATGCTGTTCCATAGTCTTTTTCACGAGTCTCGTTTGCAGGCCCCTCGTATGTATCTGCTTGGGGATGACCCCCTGGAGTATCTGCAGTACCTGACCGGTGATCCTACCCTTGGGGGCGAAATCCGAGGTGATGCGTACCTATGGTATCGGTATTTTGAGTGCGTCCCTGTGGATTTCTAATCATTCATGAAAGTATATTGTGTTATTATTGTACGACCCCAAAATTTTCCACAATATATCTGTTTAAAATTCCTTATTTGAGTTTCTATTATTTTTTTTGTTAAGAAAATGACGTATAATTTTTCTTTATACTTTAAGTTGTCTTAGATTGTCTATTCGCCTTGCGATGGGGTATTTAATTACCTCTTATCGCCTTTTGAGAGCAACGTTGCATATTTTTCCCTGCGTCGCTCTAGCGGTTGGCTTTTCCCTGAGATGTTAGTGTCTCATTAGTCGTCCAGTGCATTTCAACAAGTGTCTTTTGTTCCTCTTGTCTTGGATATTACTATGGTGCTTGCGGAGGATGACCCTCGGGTGGCCGTGTTGGAACGCCTTATGGAGACTGTGCCCTTCGTGAACTTTTTGGTTCGGCGGGGTCCCAGTCTCTTCTTTCCTGGTCTCCGGTGGATGCAGGAGCATACCGCCCCAACTACCCCCTGGGAAATCTCTGAATATTGCATGGCTAACAGTTTGCCTGCCATGCGTACTGGTCACCACTTCGGCCTTGGCCTAGAGGACCTTATTGAAGGTCAGCGCTATGCCTGTCAGATGACTGGTACCGCTTTTTGGTATGATCGACGTGGGCCCTCGGGGCTTATCCTTCTGCCTGATCCCCCTGTTGTGGTAAGTTTTATATCCTTGCTTTTTATCATTTTCGCATAACGAATTTTTATTATTTTGTACCCTTCTTTCTAGTCCAGTTCCTAGGATAGGGTTCGAGCAGTTGCTGATTTTTATCTCAGTTTCTCCCTGGAACGTCATTTCCAAGCCCCTGTTATTCATGACTCGCGGGCACGTGTTGTTTATCACTTGCTTTTCGATGTTTGCTGTGATAAAATTCTGAAATTTTATGAGCTTGCTGACGAACGTTCCTTCAATCGTCTGAGAAATGAGAAAATTTGGCTCTCGGCCGATTTTTGCATGACACGACTTTTTATTGAAGCTCCGTGCCCTGTGGTAAGCCTACCTATTTTTATACTAAGTTTATTTTTCGAGAGAGAGAAAGAAAAAAAAAAAATATTTTAATTTATATATAATTTTTCTTATATTTTAATAAGTCGATTTTTTTCCCTATAGGCCCCCTATATGTTCCAATATGGGGATAACCCTCTCGATTATTTGAGATACCTGGTCGGGGATCCCACCCTCGGTGATGAGATCACTGACGAACTCTCTTGGTACGAGTATTTCGAGTGGGTGCGTGGGGATGCCCCCTGTAAGTCGTATATAATAGCTTTAGCCAAGGAGTCTTTTTCACCAGAGTCTAATACTTCTCTGTCTCTTTCAGGATTTGTCTCCTTTTTCGCTGACTCCAGGCCGATGAGATGTATGCCGCGAATGTCGGGGTACCGTTATAAGTGTTTTTTTTTTTCATTTGATGGAATATTTGTGAATTTTTACCACAATATTTTGTATAAGAAAAATATACATAGAGAGATCTTCCATCGGTCGAGTAATTAAAAAAAAATGTGTTCAATTCCATTCTTATTTCTCTTCTCTTTTCCCCGCTACAAATCCTGTTTCCTCCCCCCCCTCATTAATTATTTCGTTCGGGTGGGGGCTCGGGTTCTGGACTTTCTACCGGATATTCCTCCTCGCGAATTCTCGCTTTCTTTACTTTATCCCGATGGACTATCCTGTGTCCTTTCCCCGTGTTTATTTTGATGTTATTATTCTCGAGAATTTCCACAATGCGATATGGACCTTTCCAATCGTCGTCTCTTTTTCCCGTTTTTGGCTCCTTAAGGAGCCACACATAATTTCCTATCCCGAGAGTTATCTCTTTTACTTTTTTGTCGTAATATTTTTTTGACTTTTGTTTCGATTTAATTAGGTTAATTCGAGCTTTATCGCGTACCCTCCTTAACCCCTCGGTAAGTTCCTCGAATAATATTCGGTACGGTTTACCCCCTATTCCTTCAAGTGATCTTGCCGATGGTATCCGCGGTTTAACCCCAAAGACTAGTTCGTGAGGTGTATAGCCTGTACTCTCGTGTACACTGGCATTGTATGCGAACATTGCCATGTCTATCCACCTATCCCAGTCCCCGCTGTCGCCGATTTGAGTTTTTAGAAATTCGGTTAAAACATGATGACTGCGTTCTAGAGACCCGTTGGATTGTGGATGATACGCGGTTGTTAAGCATTGACGAATTTTAAATAATTTGCAAAATTCAGCCGTGATTGCGCTTGTGAAATTTGTGCCTCTATCCGATAAGAGTGCCTGAGACGCGCCAAAAGTACAAATTAATCTTCGCGTGATGGCGCGCGCCACGTCCTCTGCTCTTTCTCGTCGCAATGGCACGGCAAGGGCGTACTTTGTCAAACAGTCTTGCATGGTTAATAGATAGTTGTACCCCTTATTACTTCTCCCGCAAGGCTCATAAATGTCCATAGACACCTTTTCGAATGCATCCATCGGTGTATCAGTGATAATCATGGGATGCCGTATCTTTTCCCTCACCAGTTTTTTTCGTTGGCAAATTATGCATAAATTCACATAATCTCTAACCATTTCGGCCATCTTCTTCCAGTAATATTGTGTGGCTACAGCATACAGGGTTTTCGTTATGCCCTTGTGTCCGCCTATCGCTGACGTATGCTTTTCTTCCACGATTGTAATGCGATCTTCCTCTGCGGGCACATCGAGTAGTCGAGCGCATAGTACTACTCGTGTATTTGTTTCTCTTAATTTTTCTTTTAATCGTATTCTGACAGATTTTCTTGATCTCTCTGTCAGACAGTCGGAGTCGTGGGCCATTCTTATTATCTCGATTCTTTCGTTGGATAATAATTTGATGAAGGCATCGAGAGCAAGTCTCGTGTTTCCTTCTAGGACCTCCTCCTCTGCACTATTTTTTATAACAAGTCCATATCCGATTTTTCCAGCTTTTTCCAATCAGATGACCTCTCCCATTTGGCGAACCTGAGCGGTCAGCTGTTCCTGCTGTACCCATTCTTTCTCAACTAGAACCCTCAAACAGGCATTGTCTAATTCTCCGGTCGCTGGGAGAAAAAATGCGAAATTTTCTTTTTCCTCTGTAACGTGTATTCGTGAATATTCTAAATTTCCATTGCCTTCTTCCTCTGAGAATTGCGTTTCCTGGGGGTCTTCTTCAGGTGGGGGGGAGTCTTCCCCCTCACTATTATCGGACTCTGTTGGCAGCTCCCATATCTTGGAGTTGACGTCATCCAGTGGCTCATCACGTTGGCCATCGCCATTGCCTCCTTCTCCTTCTTCCCCTCTCCTGATTCCCTTTTCGTTGTTTTGCGTTGGGTCATTGCCTGCCTCAGCTGATGCTGCTGTCACTCCTGGTTTTTCCTGACCCATTTCTTCATCTGATGGGAATACTATGTCCTGTGTGGGGTCGAACTCACTTCCACTGGCCTCGCTCTCGGACTCGAGCTTCTCGTCTCCGGAGGATACTTCCGGTGGTGGTAGAGGCTGTGTATTCCTTTTTGGCCTTTTGAACGTATGATCGTCATCCTCTGTGCTGGTTTCATCGGTTAGTATTTTCCGGGGACGTCCTCGTTTCCTCTTTTCTATTGGGATTTTCCGGGGTCGTCCACGTTTTCTCTTTAATCCTGGTTTTTCCTGAATATTTACCCTATTTCCAGAATTATTTTGTGTGTTATCCTGGGGAATGACATTGTTCCCTTCACCAGAAGCTGCCGGTGTCATTTCTAAGGGTGGTCTCCTGGCCACCGAGATTTCTGGCGGCTCCTGATTTACCGATACTACTCGGCATTTCGAGACGTGTGTGTCAGCATTTTCCCTCTTTATCTTTATCACGTCGGGGGAGATTACGGCGGTTATAACGTGTGGTCCCACTGTCTGGTATGGCGATACATTTTTATGCCATATGAGATCTCCGACATCCATCTCTGGATAATTATTTGATGGATCTATCGATATCTGAGTGGGATCCCAATCCGGCGGGGGGTCGTTTACTGCTACAATACACTCCCCTCGCGCAATGTCAGGTCTTGTTCCTCGCATGACCTGCACCTTATTATCGGGCCACATTCCCTCTACAACGCATGGGCCTACTCTTTCGCCACTTGGTATAATCGTATACCAAATTGCGTCTCCAATTTTAACGTTATTTCCTATTAAATTGGTTTCATTGACTACTGCGATGTTTTTCTCCCGAGTGATTATGCTCTCCTCGTCTGGTATCGGGTTTCGAGATAAAGCATCGGCATTTAAATTCGTTTTCCCCGGTTTGTATTTTATCTCGTAGTCATATTCTTCTAATTCGTTTGCCCAGCGCCGCAATTGAGCCCCCGGATCTTTTGTGGACCTCAGCCACACGAGTGGCTGATGGTCAGTTACAAGCGTGAATTTTCTTCCATAAATATATGGCCGGAATTGTCTGACTGCAAAAATAATCGCTAGTAACTCCTTCTTTGTTGTAGTGTAATTTTTCTCCGGTTGCGTCATTACTCGCGATGCATAGCTTATGGGAAGGTCTTCGCCTATCTTGCCTTGGCTAAGGATCGCTCCGACTGCGTAATCTGATGCATCTGTCGTGACGACGAACGGCTTAGTGAAATCCGGGTGTCTCAGTATTGGGTATGATGTTATTTCTCGCGCTATCGAGTGGAATGCGTTTTCTTGTTTCTCTCCCCATTCGAATGGCGTTTCCTCCTTGAGGAGTTCGGTGAGCGGCCGCGCTTTTGTCGCAAAATTTTCTATAAATTTACGATAATAACCCGCCAATCCAACAAATTGTCTAATACCCTTTCTATCCTTCGGCCTCTGGTATTTTAAAATGGGATCAATTGTCTTCGGGTTAGGCTTTATTCCCTCCTTGCTCACGCAGTGTCCCAAGAAGGTCGCCTCTTCCCTCAAGAATTCGCATTTGGAGGGTTGCAGGCTCATTTGTACCTTATGGAGTCTGTTTACAAATAATCTGTATTTTTCTCTGTGATCTTCCAGGGTTTTTCCATAAACTACTATGTCATCCATGTATACAAATAATCCTGCCCCCTGTAGGCCTGAAAGAACAACGTCCATTGACCTTTGGAAGGCCGGTGGGCCGTTTGCAATTCCCATCGGTATTCTTGTATATTGAAAATGTCCCGCTGGAGTTGAAAATGCCGTTTTCGAGCGGCTTTCGGGTGCTAATGGGATCTGATGGAACCCTGAGACTAAATCGAATGTCGAAAAGTATCTCATTCCCCCTAATTGGTCTAGAATATCCGTAATATTTGGTAATGGATATGCGTCCGCGACCATTTTTTCGTTTAGCCTACGAAAATCGACTACCATGCGCCATCGCTTTTCTCCGTCGGGGCCTGGTTTCTTCGGTACCATCCACGCTGGCGAATTGTATGGTGAGTCAGAAGGTTCGATAATACCAGCCTCTAGCATGGTATCTATCTCCTCTTTCGACTTATCTCTGATGTGAAAGGGCAGGCAGAACTGTCTCACTACTACAGGTTCATCATCCTTTAATTTAATCTGATACCCCGGTATATTTGCTTCCTTTAATTTCTCCTCATCAAGTTTATATACCCAAGGGTTATATTTTATGAGATTTTTCGCTTCTTCCTGCTCTTCCTCATCGATACCTTCTAACCTAAGTAGTTCAATGACCCTCTCAGCTCTATCTAAACACTCTTGGTCATCCGATTTTTCTGATTTACCAATTATTTTAATTTCCGCTTCTGTAGCTATTGATTCTATTTCTTCTAGCTCAACAAATGGAACCTTAAATCGCTCTTCGGTTTCCCGGGTATTGTAGACGTACAAAAAAGCTACACCTCTTTTAGGTTTCACTATCGCGTCCCCGAAGTACACCCCTTTGGCGATGTCCCTTCGCGGGAGGTAGCCGACTTCTTCGTCGAACTTACCCACTCTGACGTATACAAGCTTAACTGCCCTAGCCGGAAGAGGAATTGACTCCGTATTTGCGAATGTGTGTACCCCCTCCCCTATCGTTAAGGTGTCTTCCCCATAGTCAATCTTGACTGCCCTACTTTTCAGAAATGGCCTGCCCAGCATTCCATCTTCTGAAAGGGAAAAACTCGAGTCGACGACATGGAATTTGTCTTCGATCCCCTCTACGTCCAGAGTTACGTACCCTACTGTCCTTAGTTTTCCCGGTGTAACCCCTTTAATTATTATTATTTCCTCGCGATTTATCGTTACCTTTGGGCTGAGTTTATCTGACCGTACGAGATTTATATCAGCGCCTGTATCTACGAAAAATTTACCCTTCCCACCCCTCATTTTGTCTACCTTTAAATGAACCTGAGTGGAAGGTACATCCATTACGCGGAAATTTACATGGGCGGTTTTGTATACAATCTTTTTCTGCGCTTTTGACTCTCCCATGTCCCTGAGTCCCGGACCGCGCAGTTTCTCCGGACTCACTTTTAGTTTAAATTTTGGGAGGGACCGGCAGCAGCGGTGTTTTCGTTCTGCTTGGTCTCTCTTTTCTCCTCGCTAGGAGTTGAGCTTCGTGGAGATTGTTTTTTGATAAGGTGGGCTGGCGTTCTACATTCTCTCTGGTAGTGGCCAGGCTTACCGCACTTGTAGCAAACGAAATCTTTGGTATCAGGTTTCTTTCCTTGTTTGTCTACTTGTTGCCTTTTTCCCTTATACTCTGTCTTGCCTTTATCGTTGCCGCGTTTCTGCCCGTCGGTTTTAGTTGAAGTTGCGACTTTAACATTCATTGCTCTCAAATCGGCCTCAAAGGCGTCGTCATCGATTGACTCCGTCTTTCTAACTTTTCCATGCCCTTGAGATTGTTTCGTTTTAAACTGCATTCTCCTAAGCTGTTCGAAATCATCCGTTTCTTTAATTTTTGATTCGATCGTTACTGCAAGTCCGACGGCCTCATCAAAAGAGGCAGGTGTCATGGAGAACATCATGTTTTTGATGTCCTTCCTGAGTCCTGCGAGAAATGCTTCTCTCATGTTTAATTTAATACCGTGTACAGTGATACCGTAATCTGCCGTCGGATCCAGCTCGAGTCGACTCTGTGCTTTCAATTGGAGTGCCCTGAATCGCGCTTCATAATCAGTTACCGATTCCCCATAGAATTGATAAAGACGTGACATTTTCCCCATAATTTGGCGTAGGTTATCTCGAGTTCCAAACGAAAGACGAAGTTTTAAGACAAGGTCATCGAGTGAATTGATACCTGACAATGCGCTCTCCACCGCCAATCTTGCTTTGGGGCCGAATTTTGGCAAACTTTGATGTAAAAAATTAAACTCATCTCCTGGCCTCAATAGTCTGCGTGACATATTCAGGCTCGTAATAAATCTTTCTACATCGTCCCCAACCTCGAATTTTGGCAGTGGTCTGATTGCATTTCTCACTCTCTGATCTTCCCCATAGGAATGATCTAGCCACGGATTATAACTCATTCCAAACCCGTGTCCCTGTCTGTCAAAATCTGCATTGTACTGTGGACCTGTGTGAGTGCCCCCAGGGTATCCGTTTGGGCTTGTTTCCCCAATATTCACCCCTGGTGCTGCACTTCCACCCCCGAGACCGAAGTCTGTCCTGCTAAATCCTAGATTCGTGCCTGACATTTGACTTCCAAGCCCCATTTCCGATCTACCAAGTCCGTAGTCTGTGTTGGATGTCTGTCCTGCGTTTACGTTTGTCCCTTCGACTCCATAACTCATGCCAAATGTCCGTCCTAACCCTAAACCTGATGGTCTTCCGAACCCGTGACCCAAGCTAAATGGCTGATTGTTTCGTCCTAACCCCAATTCTGGCCTACCCAATCCGTAATTAATACCGTATGACTGGGCCGGTTGCCTTAGTCCTTCGTCTGGTCTGTTAAGTCCTGTGACCGGACCCAGTGTTGGGGGGACACTTGACAATAGGTGGGAAGCACCTGATGTATTTGCTTTCGTCTGTTGTGTAGGAGGTACCGTACTTGTATTCACTGTATCTGTCGGTACTGATGGACCGGCCATCGATGCCTCAACGTTCGTGGATTCCGTTTCCCCACACGTTGTGTTCGCGTTTGATGCACCGTCCATGTCTATAATTATCATTTATCCAACTTTGAGAAATACGATTTCGAGTCGTCTGTTCCGTCGGTCACGTTACTTATCTCGACAGGTCAAAGATCGCGCTGAACGAGTAGGAAAATTACTGAGAGTTTTCTGGACTTACACAGATCCGAAGACAGCTAGCAAGACCCAGATGTACATCCTCTCGCCCTAGTTGTTGTTGTAATGCCCTGTCTAAAGGCTCTCGTTCGTTGCCTCTGCGCGTTGTTTCTCTGCTCGTTGTCTCCGCTACTGGCTTTTTGTCGAGTTGTCTCTGGAAGTTGTCTCCGCTAGCGATTTTCCGCTAGTTGTCTCTGCTCGTTGTCTCCGCTTTTCACACTGTTGTTGATCTCTTATGGGCTCGTGAAGTTGACGTCAGTCGGGAAAATCTTATTTTCCCCTTCGACACTCTTTCACTCTCGTACCACAATGTGAAAAGTGTTCGGCACTCAACCTTATCGTATGGTTGTAATCAGAAACTGAGACGTATCACTTCTTCTCTGACCGTCGGCTATTCTTCTAACATGCGCGTATACCACAGAACACTTTACTGTAATCCTTCACTGTAATCCTTCAAATGTTCTTCTGACACATCACATAAATTTTGTTCACTGAGTTTTCTTGCTTTTGCACTCGATTCCCCGAATGAGTGCCCAAAAGCTGTTGGGCGCCAATGTGACGTTATGAGTTTTACCCGGAGGTAAAACTCAAGGTTAAAGGTTTTATAGATCTGGTTGGTGATAGTGGGGTACTCTAAAGCTCCCTTTCTACGTCCAGATAATTATAACCCTTTATTCACTCCGCCTCGGCTAACTTCGGCGGTGAGCTCACGGGGGGTTCGCTCACTCGGCGGATGTCGGATGGAAGGATCTCGGAAGGGTTAAGGTGTTATTGAACACTCGCGTGTTAATCGGTAAAAGCTGCTCATATATTGTTCGTTAAATGTTCAGATACACTCGGATGGTATGAGTGAGTTGGTATAACGCGTAATTAAGGATGTTAAAGCGAGCTTGGAACTTTGACTCGTCTCTATCTTGTATGGCTGAAGGCCTGAGCTCAGAGATCTGCTCTGGTTCGCTCCCGTTCGTATTCTGCTCTTGTGGTGAGTCCCGGGGACCCGCCAAAGCTCGCCAAAGTTCCAAGTTGCCGATCTAAGCAATCCCACGGTTTTCTTCACTAATACTACCTTGTGCCATCAATGACACATACTAATACCATTAAACAGTTCAGCCCACCTGAGCTGAACTTGCACAAACCGTGGGACTGCTTACCATGATGTCTAAATGACACCGTGGAATCGCTGATCGAAGGCTGGATGACAGGAAAGAGAAATCACATTTCTCCGTCCCTTCATCCGGTCTTTTATGAACATTCTTTTAAAATTATAAACTAAATCGACGTATTGGCCAATCCCAATACGTCACATGATAAAAAATTGATTTTTGAAATCAATAAAATTCTACTTTTTTCACAATTTCAATAGTTATTGAGTTTAAAAATCAATAATAAATTTGAAATCAATAAAATTTTACTTTTTCACAATTTCAATAGTTATTAAGTTTAAAAAATTAATAATAAATCATTGCAGGCATTTTGCAGTGGACATGGACTCTGTGTGGGTGATAAAACAATTTATATGACAAAAATAACGATGGTTATCACTTTTCCATTGAGTTACCCCATCAGTAAATTATTGGATTCCCTCCTGGGTGAGGAAATTGGGAATGTTTATAATCGTGAACGTCTCAAGGAACTTCTTAAGGTAAATTTTATGGTATTTTTTGATTAAAGTGGGTGATTAATAAAGGGAAAGTTGACAATTTAGATAATTAGTCCATTTAGATTAAATTAGTTGAATTGTGATGAAGTGTTTGATGGATATCTCTGGATTTTGAGGAGATAACGTAATTTGTGATGAGACCTTTCCTGTACCCCCCACTCTGCTCTACAAAAAAGGTCCTCATGAATATTTCGTTATCTCCTCTAGATTCAGAGATATTGATAAAAAATTGATTTTTGAAATCAATAAAATTCTACTTTTTTCACAATTTCAATAGTTATTGAGTTTAAAAAATCAATAATAAATTTGAAATCAATAAAATTCTACTTTTTTCACAATTTCAATAGTTATTGAGTTTAGAAAATTAATAATAAATCAATGTTTTTAGGTAACAACTGGATACTTGGTGACATCAAGTGGCCAAAGATTGACAGTTTTATCCCCAAAATCAACAAATCTCTCTCAAGTGGTAACATCAGTTGGTGGTCGTCCAGTGATGAGAGTACCCCCTCTAAATGTCACACCCCCTCAATCTGAAATGCCCGGAATTCTCACTCGATTTCAGAAAGACCCAACAACCCCCAAAAAAATTTCAAAAGATCCCCCAAAATCCTCATTCCACTTGGACACCCTGGAGAACGAGAGAAATAATCGAAGAGCTTCAAAACTCCAAACAATATCACAAATAAATACAAGAAGATGTGCAGCATGTCCTCTGTACGGTGAAGATCTATTTACAGCACTGAGAATTAAATTAAAAATGTTATTTTTAATTTAATTCTCAATGCAGACAATAACGTGATAAATAGCAATCAATGATGATGAAAAAATGATGAAAAAAATTTACATGTTAAATTGCCTTCATTATTTCTACATCAAACATTATCATTTGTATTTTAGTGGTTTGTGAGGATGTTAAACTAGTTATTCTACAAATAGTATATGAAAAAAAAAATATATATGAATTTATATTGATAAAGTGAATGATAGTAATGTTGAATTGTGTTCCGTAAATATGAATAATTGAACAAATTTATGATTTATTTATTTCAATTGTAATAAACGAATTCGAAGTCAAATTTGCATTTTTTTTTCTTTCAATTTATATCGAGATACTTGGTAATAATGAGAATTGAGATTTTTAGTTAATATTGAATTATCTCGGTAAAGAGTGATTCTAGGTGAGAATTTCAAAAGATAGTTTTTATAGAGAATTAAATTTCTGACAAAAAATATCTCCTGACAATTTCTTCTAAAATCATTTCTTCTAAAATCAATTATTATTGAGATAAATTGATATTTAATGAGTGAATTTGATTCATTTTTTTAAATGTTCGCGGGAGAATACAGCGCGGCGCATGCGCTGAGTGGCGAGTGATAGTGATCTCTCTTCACTTTGCGACATGCCGGTACAATTAGAGGACCTCGTTGACGACGCAGATTTTGCAGAAGAATTCGTAAGTTTAGAAATATAATATTACTAATTATTCATTTTAATAATATTAGTTGCACAACGTGTTTCGTGTTTTTCCAGTTTTCCCCCCTTTCTTAGAGTTTTAACGCGTTTAACCTCATCCCTAGTCCACGTGATAATTTCTAGGTTAGAATTGTTATATTCGATTACGAGTGCTTTTTTAAGAGAATTATTACTAATTATTCATTTAAAAAATATTAGTAGCACAACGTGTTTTGCTTTTTTCCAGATTTTCCCCCTTTCTTAGAGTTTTAACGCGTTTAACCTCATCCCTAGTCCACGTGATAATTTCTAGGTTAGAATTGTTGTATTTGATTACCAGTGCTTTTTTTAGAGGAATTATTTGCACGCTTTTCATATTTATTGAATTAACATATTTATTGGGTGGTTCATTTATTTATTTACATTTTTATTCATTTTTTTTAACTTTTATACATTTTTTTAATTGAATTTATCTCTTGTAGGAAGAAATGGATCAACCAGCAGAAGGTGCGGTAGCACCACCACCACCAGGACACGCACAACCTCCACCACCACCACCACCAGAACAAGCACAACCTCCACCACCACCACCACCACCAGGACAAGCACAACCTCCACCACCACCACCACCACCAGAGCAAGCACAACCACCACCACCACCACCACCAGGACAAGCACAACCTCCACCACCACCACCACCACCAGAACAAGCACAACCTCCACCACCACCACCAGGACAAGCACAACCTCCACCACCACCACCACCAGAGCAAGCACAACCACCACCACCACCACCACCAGGACAAGTACCACCACCACCACCACCACCACCACCAGGACAAGCACCACCACCAGCACCGGTACAGCCCCCCCAGCAACAGCCACAGGATCAACTCCATTTGCGTCTCATTGCCAATCTCCAGGAGAGAATAGATATTCTCCAGGGGATGGTGATGAGGGGCCCAGTTGGTGTTGTGGTAGGAGGAGGGGGAGGGAATGGAGGCCCAGCAGGAAATGGAAGGAGAGGAGGAAATGGAGGGAGAGGAGGAAATGGAGGGAGAGGAGGAAATGGAGGGAGAGGAGGAAATGGAGGGAGAGGAGGAAATGGCGGTAGGGGCTATGGAGGCAGACGAGATGGATGGAATCAGGGGGGAGGGAATGTGAGGGGCAGTCGGGGAAATTATCGAGGGGGACGAGGTGGAAGGAATCAGAGGGGAGGAAATTATAGGGGGAATGATGAGTGGTATGAGGGGCAGGACGGAGATGAAGGACAGGGAGGGCATCGTGGCAGGAGAGGTCGAGCTGGGCGAAATTTAGATCGTCATAACGCCATGTGAGTAATTTATTCAATTTATTGCACCGCTTGCATCAATTATTCAATTTTACACTTGGTCTTACACTCCCTGCATCAATTCTTTCATTTCACACTGGTTCACTTCCTATTGTCCGCACTTCCATTCCTCTAACACTTCTTTATTATTCTCCTTTTCAGTTATTGGAGGAACAGAGCCCTCGGAAGGAGAGACGACGAGTCTAGGGGTGGGAAGGGCCCAGGCCCCACCTTTAATTTAACCTTTCACTAATCCCCTATTGGTGGAGGGTTTTTCGTCGCTTTCCGGACGATGGAGGGATTCTTTCGTCGATGTTTGAATCATTGATAATGAATCAATGCGCGGGGAAGAGAGAAATTGAGCTCTCTGAAATCCTTTTTGGGCCAGTATTCTCATGAGACGAATAATTGAGACTAAAATGTATTTTTTTAGGCTCAATTAATCGTCTCAAATAGGAGATGACTCAAAAAGTGATTTCATTGAGTTTAATAATTGATTCTCCGCGTGATTCATTATTAATGGTTCATTCATTGATGAAAGAATCCCTGAAGTTCTCCGAAGTACTCCCTGTCACGGCCTTCCTGTTTCACTTAATTTTAACAAGGTATAATTTCATTAGTGTATCACTTATTATAAGCTAATAATTATAACGAATATTTCAATTTACGTGTGCTTTCTCTTTTCAGTTCTGTGTCCGATGACTTGATGAGTTTCAGTTCTGCACACGACAGCACATGGTGTGCTTTAAATGAGTGAGTCATCAAATTGATTGTTCAAAATTTAAATTTTAATTTTAATACTAATTATCTATCTTTTTGTTTTTTCAGTTCGTGCTCTGACGTTCCTGGTGAGATTCCAGATGATCATTTATCTACTTATTATTTCCTTTTTTAATTTTTATTAATCCATATTGTATTTTGAAAATAAAATCCTCTTTCTTTGTACCTTGTCTTTAAGTTCAATAATTATACCTAATTTAAATTATCCCGCCACTTTTTAATATCATGTGTACATGAGTACTCCGTTCGCGTCGCGCTCTTCGTCTTTTTCTCACACTAGAGGGCGCCAGGTAGATATTCCAACTGGATCATCAGTCAATATCAATCAGCTGGCCACCAATGTTTCCCAGTTGTTTGGTAGTTGATCAATTAGTGAAATTAGTGAGTTTTCGTGAAAATTAAGTGCAAATTATTAATTGTGGTGAGTCAGTTGTGTTCCCTGGTGGAAAAGGAATGTTTCACTCATTTTGCTTCCGAATGGAAGCTTTGTAATCGACCAATTTTTCGATTCTCCAATTTTGCCTGGAAATGATGTAGAATGGTCTGAAACGTAAAAATACGAAGTTTGGAGCCAATGTCTGTCTGTGCGCATGTCCACTCGGTGGTCACTTCGTTGTTTTTTGAGTAATTAATTGACTAAATCACGTCCAAAAAATCTGAAATTTTGTCAAATAGTTGGTATTAGTTAGGGCTAGTTCTATACCAAATTTCATCAAAATCGGTCCAGTAGTTTTAGAGAAATAGTGATTTGTTTGTAAATCGTTTTTCGTCAATATCTCAAAAATGACTTGACCGATTAACTTTTTTTTTTTTTAAAAATCTCCGTCTCGACGTCTTCTATCGAATTGAATTGGAATATATATACCCGTTGGTGCAAAGTTTTCGAGATATGGCCATTTTTCTGTTTTTCGCTGATAATCCTTGTCATGACCCTAGTTTCTGTAAAAATTGAGATATCAACTTGAAATTTGGTACGAAGGTATATCTTATGGTTGCAATATGTGGTATAAAAAATCAGCTCGATTGGTCAGTTAGTTCCGGAGATATTCAACTCTGTATGTAAATTGATTTTATTCAATATCTCAAAAACGACTTGACCGATCAACTTTTTTTTTTTTCAAAATCTTCGTCTTGATGCCTTCTATCTTAATCAATCAAAATATGTATACCCGTTAGTAGAAAGTTTTCGAGATATTACCCTTTTTCTGTTTTTCACTCATAATCCTTGTAATCACGCTAGCTTCCGTAAAAATCGAGATATCAACTTGAAATTTGGTATGAAGGTATATCTTATGGTTGCAATGTTTGGTATTTAAAATCAGCCCGATCGGTCAGTTAGGTCCGGAGATATTCAATTTTGGATGTAAATCTATTTTATTCAATATCTCAAAAACTACTTGACCGATCAATTTTAAAAAAAAAATCTTCTAAATCTAGTTGATCTAGTGTATCTAAATCTAGTTTATTCCCTCCGTTAATACCAGTTACGATAGTAATAGTCATTCCATAATTTTACTTATTATTATTATTAATCTTCGGATTCAATCTCTATTGCTTCATTCAATCCGATTGGATTATTTTTTTTTTCTATTATGTTCGTCTCGATGTCTTCTATCTTAATCACCCCTTATATGCCAACGTATTTATGCTTAGTTTTCGAGATATGGCTATTTTTCTGTTTTTCAAAGAAAATACTTGTAATCTCTCTCACTTGCGCAAAACTGGAGGTATCAACTTGAAATTTGGCATGGATGTGTCTCTTATAGATGCAATGATTCCTATTAAAAATCAGCTTAATCGGACAATTGGTTCCGGAGATATTCAAGTTTATATAAAAACCTGCATTATTCAATATCTCGAAAACGACTGAACCGATTGGATTATTTTTTTTTCAAAATATTTGTCTCGACGTCTTCTATCTTAATTAATCAAAATATGTATACCCGTTCATAGAAAGTTTTCGAGATATGGCCATTTTTCTGTTTTTCAGAGAAAATCCTTGTAATCTCTCTAACTTGCGCAAAAATTATGATATTAACTTGAAATTTGTCATGAAGGTATCTCTTATGGATGCAATGTTTCTTATTAAAAATCAGCTTAATCGGACAATTGGTTCCGGAGATATTCAACTTTGTATATCGATCTTTCTACTAATATCTCGACACCGACTCAACCGGTTTTCTTTTCTATCAAAATCTTCGTCTTGATATCTTTTATATATCTAGTCTGAATCATTTACTTATCTAGTTCATACAAAGTTTTCGAGATATTGGATGAAACACATTTACAATAATGATACGCGAAAAGGATTGGAAGAACCATTCGGAAGCGCTCTATCAATTGATTGATGGCGAAAAAAAACGCACACGTAAAATTAACAAACTCCACAACCGCAAATCTGCAGTTGCAAATCTCCAGCAGCATATCGCAGCTGCCTACTTGTTTTCTTTTCTTTACAGTTAGATTTATCCCACGGAGCATCTGATAGAATTCTTCGCAGGTTTCTAACCCAATTTGATCATTTTCTTTATTTCTTTTCTTTCTTGTACATTTCTTCATCAATATCAACTTTATCGATTCTTTTTTCTTTTCTTCTCTTCCTATTGTTTTCTTCTTCATTCATTTTCATTTCTTTCATTATTTCTTTCACTGTTCTTTCATTTTCATTTCTTGTTTCTCTTCTCTTTTTTATCGTGATTTCTATCAGTTTCTCTCTTCGCCTACGCTTTATTTCCGCATTCTTCTCTGTCGCTTTCGCTTCCTAATTTCTAATAATTTTGGTTTTTTTTCAGGGAATTTCATCTGTCTCATATTTTTGCGTTTTGTTTTCATAATTTTCATAATCAGTTCATTCAATCTTTACCTTTTGAAGACTCAGTGTCATAGATATTGTAATCTACTCATTCAAACTGTCAATTTTGACCTCTCTATCTCTCATCAGCTAATTTTTCTTGAGCTGTTTACAATATATAGTCAGCTTTCTTTAAGCTGTGGTTGTTATTGTTGTTATCAGCTCAATCAAGCTGTCCTTGAACGATCAGTTTCACCTCAGCTCTACATTCTTTTTAAGCTGTTTCAAATACTTATCCAGCTTTTCTAGAGCTGTCACCATTCCAGCTGATCCGAGCTATCATCCATTTCAGCTGATTCTCTTGATCATTAAGTTCTGCAGCAGCTGTATTGTCCAGCTAGTTAAAGCTGTTATTGTAATAATTCGGAAGTCTTATAAAATATTATTCGCTCATAATTTTTCAATAAATAAAAAATAAATTAAACAGCAAATAAATTGTAATTTTCATTTCGATCATAATGCCCTCATTCAGTCGTCAAAGAATATTGGCCAGTGGGCGGGAGGCTTGGTTGGCTGATGATGAAATCGATCACTTTGCACGCCTCCTCCATCAACAATTTCAATTTCAATTCCGGGAATCCTGGAAATTCCAAATTCCGGAATTTATGGAACCAATTGATCCTAAGAAGAGTCATATTCATTTACTGCACAGTTCAAGTGAAGACTTCTCTAAAGCAGATGCTTGGCAAATGCGTGGTGGACATTGGATTTGCATATGGTTTGATACCAAGTCCATTCATGTATATGATTCTTCGAATGCATATGAGCTCAAGAATTGTCATAAACAGTTTTTACAAGCTCTGTATCCAGCGTTGGTGCTCGATGATGTAAACATCAAGTTCTGCACAGTTCAACAGCAAAAGAATGGGTTTGATTGTGGGGTTTTCGCCATCGCTTTTGCTGTATCAATTGCTTTCGGGGACAATCCGGAACGAATCACATATGACGTTTCGAAAATGCGAACACATTTGCTACATATTTTTGAGACTGGAACGATTTCCAGATTTCCTACTATCTCGGTGCCTAAGAAGGTCAAGACTTTAAAGCGAAACACATCAATCTCCACCAATCCAATGATGAAGAAGAAAATATTATTGGATGAAAACATGGAAAATCCAGAAAAGAATGGCAAAACGTATACTCGAGCTGGAATTGATGGAGATCAATCGCTTGGAGATGAGAGTGTCACGCATCCAATGGACATTGATTCAAGCAAAAATGAGAAACCTCCGTTGAAACGAGTCCTTCGAGAATTACTTTCTGATGGGAATACAAATTCAAATGTTCCGTCTATGAAAAAAAGGCGAAATGTTAAGAATCAAGATGTTCTTCCGTTGCGCACTGAATTTTTGGATATGATTAGTAATAACGAACAACTTAAACAAGAGCATATAAGCTTTTTCGGACAGATATTATCAAAGTATTCAGATTATCGTCATCAAGACACATTATTCGTGCAAAGACCTCAGTGGATTACGCCAATACCTTCTGCGATGAAACATATCCAGATTCTATATAGCAATGATGGTCAATGTAGTGGTAAATTCGGTCATTGGATTTGTAGCTTCTATGATGGTAAACACATAAATATCTATGACTCTATGAATAGTCGTTCTTTACATAATGACCACTTGATATTTCTGCAGCATCTTTATCCATTCTATAATGTGACGAACAGTTCAGTACAATTCAAGACTGTACAAACGCAATGTAACGCAGTCGACTGTGGCGTTTTTTCTATAGCTTTTGCTATAACTCTATTATTCAGAGAAAATCCAGAGCGTGTAAAATATGATGTATCTCTAATGCGTGGGCATTTGCTCAATATGTTTCAAACTATGGAGATCAGGCAATTTCCTACGATTTCCAACCTGAACATATCAAAATCCTTTTCTCTACAAGAGATTCAGAAGAAAGAAAAAGGCGCATATCAGCAGCGCATCTCCAATGATAAGAAGTTTTCGTGCATTGATGACGATGCTGGAAGCTCGAGAGAGAGAGAATACGTTCAACAGGTCGATAAGGAAAGAGGAAATCTCGTCAAATCTAGTACTCAAGGTTATTCGAATATAAAAAATAACGAAATGAGTGCTGAAACAATGCCACCGAATTTTTTTGGAACTGATACAGGAGACTTGGTAAAAACTGACAGAGTCAATGAAACTGATCCTCATAATTTGGGACATTGTGAAACAGTTGACAAGAAGATTGATGCTGTGAATAAAAAGATGATCACACTAGGAAAACAGTCGATAGCCGTGTTAAAAGATGAAACAAAGTCTTGCAATAAAGAAAAAAAGAAAAACGCCACGAAGCGAGTAATGAAAAAAGGTACTACTCAAGTGACTTCTAAAACTCGAGAAGTTAAACAGGAAACTATTCCAACTAAATCCTGTCCTGAGCACTACGTTGAAAAATTAGTGAACGTTATCAAGAAATTTGGAAAAATGAGTTCAGCGGAGAGTAGTCTCGAAGCTCAAAAGATAGTCAAGTGGTGTATCGAACAACGAAAGGCTTATATAAAAGATTTGAATCGTTGGTTAGATACACTACGCAACACTGCAGACCACCATCTCACTAAAATGAATGGTAATAAAAATGAAAATAAAGCAACGAATCTCTGTGGGTCGTCCAGACATACATCATCAACAGAAGCCTATTTCTATGAAATAGTATACACGTTCAATATACCTGAAACTTTCCCAATACAAATGAATCTGAAGGGACAGGCAACGAATATATTGCCATTGATCAAAGATAGGATGCATCGCACAAAATGGTCATGTGACGTATACTGTCAAGTCTCGCAGAATGAGGATGTACTCGGAGATTATCAAAAATTTCTTGAATCTTTGGCAGTGCAAAAGCTACGTACTCTACCAGATTTTTTGAGAAGTTGCTTCTTCAAACATTCAGCTGATAAGTTGGGTCACCAGGCTCATTGTTATATACAACAAAATCCGTGCAAATCTTTGTTCTTTTCCGTAGAAATGTTAGCATCTCATTTTTCAGCCGTAAGAAATGTAAAAAGACTTCTATATAAACTTAATGAATCATTGGAGAAATTGGCTTACCTCGATAACGCTCTAGAATCGACAGATTTGAATACATTGAGAAAGATATCTGATGATATGAAGAAATCAGGACAATCTTTTGACTCTTCAATAACAGGAAATGATGATTTGGATGAGGATATGATACAAATCAGGTATAAAAAAGCCTTTGTAGCCATGGCGAAACGGGGTATGCCAGAATATCCATGCATTTCGTGCCAGAAATGGAACTGTAGAACTGCCGTCAGAGCTATTGAACACCTACAACGCGATATTCAATGCGTGCATTGGGACAATTTGAAAGGCTTCATTGTAGAGAATACCTCCTACTTCAGTGATTACATATGTGATTATTGCTTGGGAAAGTTTCGACAGAATCAATTACCACCAACTTGCATATTGAATAATCATGTTGTAGGTGAAGTGCCTGACGAAATCAAAAATATGAATGAATATGAAAGAATACTCATTCAAAGAGCAAAAGTCTTCCAAGTTGTGCAGAGAGCGGGAACAGTTCAGAAGAAAAACATTCCACATACGATGCGAATCCAGAAACTAAAAGGTCAAACATTCCATTTGCCATTACCATTGGAAGAAACTCTCGATAAAATCGCTGCAACAACTGATCCTATTAATAGAAACCATGAGTTATATATCTTAATCCGAGGGCTCCCCAATAAATCGAGTATTGTTTGGCAAAAATTGGTCAATATGGAGAAGGTATTCACAGCCTTGAAATGGTTACAAAGTAATAATCCACTTTATGCCAATATTGAATTGCCAAAATCAGCTCAAAATCTGATGGAATGGGTAACTGGTGACGACATTGAATATCATATAGAATTAGATGAAAGTGATACAGATGATGATTGTGAAATGGAATCTGAGGCTAATCACAACGAAGGCGGAAAAGAAGCTCAAGACGATGATTTAAACTCAATTGCTACATCCAGTTCCGCAACACAAATAAATGAAAAAGCTAGGGAAAAAGAAACGAATGAAGGAGGAGTTATCTCTCCTGGTGGTGCTGAGGCTCCTCCTAGACCATCTCCGATGGTCACTCAAATTTCCGAAACCTCCCAGCGATTTGAGCAATATACAGTTTATCCGACGCACGATAAACGAGTCAATGATACCGCTTGTAATTTATATCAAATGAAGAAGGTACGGGACATACCATTGAATTACAACACGGAAAACTTGGATTTACTATGTTTTCCTGATTTATATCCATATGGCGAGAATGGGCAAGGAGAAGAACGCAATACGCCTATTCAGGACCAGGAATACATTAAGATGCGACTATGCTCGAGAACAGCACGGTTTCGATTGAACCAACAGTATTTGTTCTATCTATTGAATAATACCAATATTAGACAAATTAACAGTGGGATTTATCACACCTTGCACGTCACGAATCCCCGCCAGAAGTATACAGCGGGGAGTTATTTGCAACAAATTCGAGACGGAGGGGCAGAAGGAAATATGAACACGATTTTCGAACGTCTTCGTAATTCGGAACAATATTGGAAAAAGCCCCGGAACAATTTGAAATGCATGGCTAGACATTACGGACCCGCCACATGGTTCCTTACCGTCAGTCCTGCAGAATGGAATTGGAAAGACATGATTCTCTATGTGCGCAGAATTAATACTCCGTATTTGGACAAATTGTCTGATGGTGAAGTCATCGCAGCAGATCCTGTTTCTGTATCTAGATTTCTCGATACAAAATTCCATGCTCTACTCGATTTTCTTCTATCAGATGATCATCCGATCGGTAAAATCATACATTATTTCTGGCGAAGAGAATACCAAGGACGTGGAACACAACATTTCCATTTATTGATATGGGTTGAAGGAGCACCGATTGTCGGTATAAATTCTAATGACGAAGTAGCTGAGTTCATTATGAAGTACGCTACTTGCACTATACCTGATAAGAATATCTCTCCAACTTTACACCGTCGTGTTACTACGTATCAAAAGCATAAACATAACAGTTATTGTTTACGCTCGAAAAAAGAGAAGTCTGGAAAAATTACAAAGAAATGTCGATTCGGCTTCCCACGCCCTGAAACTGATAAATTTATCTTACGTGATCCTGCCATTTCGATTGCTGGAAGAAAAAAGTTGAAATCAAAATCTAGATTCTATGATCTACCTCGAAGTAAAGGAGAAATTTTCATTAATGATTACAATCCAGCAATTCTTGTTGCCTGGGAAGGAAACATGGATATTCAGTTTATTGGAGAGAGCTCATCGCTTTTGACTCAATACTGTACGAAGTATTCTACAAAATATGAAATATCTAAAACATCTACTGTTATCGAGGAAGCGACCTCTACAAAAACAGTGAGACAAAAATTATGGAATATAGGGATGCGTGCCCTCCAACATCGTGAACTCGGAGCTCTCGAAGCTGCAGATACGCTATTAGGAATTTCTCTGTATGGAACTGATTCTCACACTACCATCAAATGGTTAGATGTAAGAATGGTTCGAAGTCGAAAAGTGAAGGATTTCGACAAAATCGAAAAGTTGGACAAAGAATCCACAGATATATTTTGCCCTTCACTCATTGATGATCATTACCCAAATCGTCCCAAAGCACTTGAGTCTTTATGTCTCTATGATTTTTGTAAATGGTATGACATCGTCAGAACCAAACCAAAAACTGAAGGAGTTGAGTACTACGAGTTGAAGCCTTCTTTATTTTTGAAGAGGCGTGAGCGAGGTTACTTAATTAATCATTGGAGACACAACATTAATACTGAGCCGGAAAAGTATTTCTTCACCTTGTTATTACTATTCAAACCGTGGAGGGATACAGATGAACTGCGGAAAGGTTTTTCGTCTTATACTGAGACTTTTGAAAATGAAAAAGAATTGCTTGCCAAAGCGTGTGAGTATCATCATGAAGCGGAAGCTTTCCAAAAAGGATTAGATTACATTTTGGAACAAATTCGCGATGAAATCGAAAAACCGGAGAAAGAAATAACGCAATCTCCTGGAATCGAGGCTGGTGGTGATCCGAAAGAGGGCAAAATAGCCATGAAAGAATTCAATGATATGGAGGAAAAAGCTGTGAAGAGAGTAGATTTGAGTGTTATGATTGACCAAATGAATATAGACCAGAAAAGAATTTTTGATAATGTGAAAAACGTATTATCCTCAAAGAATGAAATACTGCGTCTCTATGTCAGCGGTGAAGGTGGAACGGGAAAAAGTTTCTTGATTGAAGTAATAAGAACATGGGTTAGTAAGGAAATGAATAAAAAAACAGCAGTTACGGCCCCGACAGGTATCGCAGCCTTCAATATAAATGGATTGACCATTCACAGGTATTTTCAACTGCCCATCGAGCATGATGATACTCCAAAATAGGCAGCTATCCGATAATTTATTGAAACTCATGCGAGAGGAAATGTGTGATGTTGAGCTCATAATAATCGATGAAATATCGATGGTATCTAATATTACCTTGCTGTACATTAATCAAAGGCTTATGGAAATATTCGACACATTCGAAGACAATGATGGCTGGTTTGGTAAAAAACACATTCTCTTTTTCGGAGATTTATTGCAATTACCACCCGTTCGCCAAGATCCACCCTATGTCAAACTATCATCAATTGAGGTAGAAGAACGGTTGGGATCTCTGTGTAGTATAAATATGTGGGTAGATTTATTCAAGTATGATGAATTAACGATCAATATGCGTCAACAGAAAGATCAAGCTTATGGGAATCTTCTCTCTCGTTTGAGAGTCGGTGCAATCACTGTCGAGGACATCAATTTGTTGGAAACTCGAAAATTCGATATAGGGTCACCGAAAACAGCAGAAAGAGTTCGTCTGCTGTCAATGTACATGAAAAATTTACCCTCAGACGCTGTATGTTTACTAGCAACCCGTAAACAATGTGAATGCTTGAATACGATCATGTTGGAGGAGCTTCCCACCGATGAAATAGTACTCATTGCCGAAGACTCAATAGACTGTCGTAATCCCCGACTGAGGGCGTCAGCTATAAAAATTCTTGAAAAGGTGGAAAAAAATGATCGTTCGTCTGCTGGTTTAGCAAAAATTATAACCATTAAGGTAGGTGCGAAGGTTATGGTGAGAAGAAACATCGATGTTACAATCGGTCTGGTGAACGGAATGATCGGAGTTGTAACGTCTGTCGTAAAATGCATTGATCGAGCGGTGGAATATATCAAGTCCATAACTATACGTCTTGCAACCGGACAAGAATGTGGAATTGAGCGTATGGATGTGAAGTTTGAAATTATGAATGATACTTACATTACGAGAAGTCAGTTTCCACTTTCTCTGAGTTATGGAATTACAATCCATAAGAGTCAGGGATTAAGTTTGCACAATGCAGTCATGGATGTGGGGCAGACTATATTTTCTTCCGGTCAAACATATGTTGCCCTCTCCAGAGTTACGACTTTAGAGGGAGTTCACCTAATCAATTTTGATCCCTCATCAGCGAAAGCCTCCTTGGCCGCAATTGAAGAATACAATAGACTTCGAGCAGAGTACAGACCCGACTTGGCTCAAATCGTTCTGTCTCACAAATATTGGGCGAAAGTATGGGATACCCAATGGGCATTTGAAACTGACTCTACTGACGAGGCGAGTGTTCATACCAAAAAAGATACTGTCAAAATATCTGTTTGTGGTTTGAACAATACTGACGGTAGCTCTAGTCATGCAAACGCAGTAGTTCAATGCATCATTCATTCTCCTATTATATGTCGAGAAATACAACAAACTCCTGGAGATGAGTATGCAGTGATAAATAATTTCCTCCGCAAATACATGGAAAGATCACAAGTTTTGGATGCAAGCATGCTGAGGCAGTTTGTAGGAAGTTCGTTGTGCCTTGACAATGAGCAGGATCCAGTTTTATTTCTGGAGCATTTTTGCAATAAAGTAAGTGGACTACGACAACATGTTCAACAGGAGCTAACTTATCTTGATCGATGTAAATCATGTAATTATACAAAAACTTATAAGAAGAACAATTTTGTGATGACTTTATCATTGGAAGACATAAAGCAACCGGTGGCTTTGAATGACTTGATCAAAAAGTCATTTTCACGTTGGACCAATGTCCTTCAATTTTGCGACAATTGTGGACATGCCACTAACTTTGCACGTAAGACAGAGATAACTAATAGTAACGCTGTCCTTATCATCAAGATAGATATTTTCCCGTGCAACAAGAAAGATATAAAACAGAAAATTAGCAATTGGAGGATCAAAGCAGTTCCAACGACTGTAGTTGGTGTATGTGATAAATCGTACTGTGTCAGCAGTGCTGTCTTACACTGCAATGATGAGACGATTGATCACTATACTGCCTTGTTGAGGGATCAAAAAAGTGACTGGATACATGTTGACGATTCAATCATTACAAAAATGCGATGGCCAAGAAACTCTAAAAACGTGTATCTCTTGTTTTTGGAACAAAGTAAATCTAAATGGAAATAATATCCTGATGACAAGATGAAGATTCTCTTTTTAACTTCCTGAGATAGGGAAGTTATTGTAATCATCCCGAAAATTGAAAATCGAATTTTCATGATATCTCCACGTTTCAGGGTCACCGCAATACTCCCCGCCCATTTTCAAGATGATGTATGTATGTATGTATGTGTGTGTAGGTTCGTACGTCCGTGACTAAAAGTTATGGTCGACGATATCTCATGTACGGATGATGCGATCGACGTCATTAATGGCGCAATCGAAGCATCTTCATTCAACTTAGAGCTGAAAAGATTTTGGAAAAAATTGTTTCAGTCGTTCTCTAGTTTTTCCAGGAAAACATAGAATGAAAAAAAAAAATTTTTTTTGTTTGTTTTTCTTCTAAACAATAATGAGGAAGAAACCGGGAAGTTATTGTTGCTACGTGCTAAACGGGTCACACCAATATTGCAACGCACTCACCCATGGGAGAAAGCTTGCGAGCGACCAACAACGCACTACTGGTTTCTTTTAACGTCGCTATTATTATGCTACCGTTTGTTGTGCTCATCAGCGACAGGGGTTTACGATGTGTTGGTTGATAAACCATTTACAAATTATAGTGGTGCTTGTACCAGTTGGCTCAGACCTGTCACCGAATTACAAATTCATCACCCTACCGACTGAGCCACCGTAGGTCCCTAGACGAATATTCTGCATGATAAAAGCTAACGATGGGTTTCATAAAGGTGCATCCATATATCTCTAACTAGTAACATTATGCCACGGCCACGATTCTCATGAGGATTATCGTGAGAATTCGCATGAACATTGGTTATGAGATGTGCACCATGACACTTTCTAATGCATGGACTTCATTGTCCAACACATCGTACGACACAGAAAAAAGTATTTTCCTCTCCAGCGCGGCCCACCTACTCCCCACGAGTGAAAAAATTTCTAACCTCATAACGACGGCCTAGGCAACATTTTTCCGTCATAATTGGCGCTTCGCCGAAAAGCAGTACGGAAGAAAGAATTCTCTTTATGGACTCATTTTGAAAAAACTACTGAAATCTTGAAAAAAAACGAAAACGAAGTTTTCTTTTAAAAAAACGCCAAGTAACCATTTTGACACATATTTTATTATCTTCTGGGCATTTGAAAAAAAAAACAAATGAAGTAAAAAGCGCCAAGTCAGATATGCTTATGAGAAAAAAATTAGTAGAGGCAGGACCAAGGTACTTGGCGCGGTTGACAAGATGAAGACGACGAGGCTCTCAGTAAGTACTGTTAACATTTTGAATTGATCGAATGATGCTCAGCAATGATTTTGACAATAGAAAAAAACCGCGCCAAGTACCTTGGTCCTGCCTCTACTAATTTTTTTCTCATAAGCATATCTGACTTGGCGCTTTTTACTTCATTTGTTTTTTTTTTCAAATGCCCAGAAGATAATAAAATATGTGTCAAAATGGTTACTTGGCGTTTTTTTAAAAGAAAACTTCGTTTTCGTTTTTTTTCAAGATACTGGATACTAATTCGACATTGCAATGGCAATTGAATTTCCGTGTTAGTATTGGAGAATATGGTACAACAAAACGATTATCGACAATATATCCATTTGGCCGATGATAATATTTGCCTGTATCTTCTCGTTTATAACGTGGATAACCATCTTCATCCATAGTAGTTTCAGCGTTGAATGGTTTTGGGAAATGTTTGGAGCATTTTCCATTTACCATACACCAATCTCCACAAGGCCCATGTATCATGTTACGCATTACAATAGAATGTAACACAGGATCTTCATCAGGGTTAGGTATCTCAGCGGAAATCATATCATCTACGACGTCTGGATGTGTCATTTTATAATTTCGGCATAATGTGATCAGAAGATGTATATGTGGCAATCCTCTTTTTTGGAATTCTACGACATATACATAAGCTTCTACCTTGCCAAATAATTTTTCTTTCTTGATTGTTGATAATAGAGCATCTTTCTTTAAGTTAAAAACACGAGCTACGATATCTGGCCTATCTTGTGGTTGGTGTCCGACAGGTAGATTTTCACGAATTTGTCTCCAATTTGGGTTACATGTCATCGTGATGAATAAGTCTGGTTTACCAAATTTCCTAACTATAGCCATGGCATCTTGATAATTTTGAGCCATATTGCGTGGTGAGCCAATGAAAGTTGATGGTAGTATTATCATTCTTCCTATTTTGGTATTGGTTTTCTCTGCTTTATTGGCTAGATAATCAATAACACCTTGATAACTTTCAGATCTCAATTCTTTTTGATGTGTTCGGCAATATGTGATTCTATCTTTTTCAATTTTTACATAATTATCTACAATCCATTGTTGGAATAAACGGCCACCATTTAGGAATGGATTGAATTCGTCTCTGATAGCAATTAAATTCTTGAGATATGCAGATCGTGTGATTCTTCTGTTGGAATCCAAACGTTTCATTTCACAATTCCAGCCAGATGTTCCACAAGGATAGAAAAGAGGATAAATCCATGGTTCTACTCTCTCATCCATCCAACTGACATATTCCAATTCATTTGTTGATATATTTCGAATGGTTACGTATGTATCGGGAATATCTCCATCAGTAGTTGTCGTAAAAATTGCCGCCACTTCATTTGTTCGTTGCGGATTGTATCGACGGGTATCAAGTCCTGATTTAGGTATGAAGGACATTATTACTTCTGGTATTGATGTGGATTTTCGCCGTAGACGCCGTATTTCATCTTCCATCATTCTATACGACTTGGCATATTTATTTTTCTTGCGAATTATTTTATCTAGAATCTTCAAAACTTCACGTTTCATTGTAGAAAATGTTTCCAATCGAATATCAATTGCTTCTGCTGCGTCTAATATGAATAATTGTCCATAACTTGCATTTTCATTCGGTTCTGGGTATAAAGCTGTATTGATTTGATAGTAGATATGACCTTTTATTTTGAAACAGTATGGTCCAGCGCGTTTTCCATGAAAATTCATTAAATTTGCATTGAAAGATGCAAAAGAGAATGATGTGTTATAAGTTCGAATATTATTCAAGAATTCATTAGAATAGATATGAGTTCTGGTGAACAATGATTGAAGTTCTTTTGGAAAATTATCGAATGAATATTTTGGAACACCTCCATGACTGCAACAATCATTAAATGATAAATTTCCAGTAGCAAGTATTTCTCCAGGAAAATGTTTGGCATCGCAATGTTGACAATGAATATCCAGATTTCCTAGGTAGTGTTCAATGGGCGTGTTACTATCATTTTGGGTTTGAATCGTTGTCGATGTCTTTCAACGCGTTGTGACACTGTTTTTGATGGCTTTTTGGTTCGTTTATATTTCAAGCGTCTTCGTCTTTGATTGATTGTGTTTCGTTTTACTCGAGATCTTGGATGGCGAGCCATCACAGAAGTATAGGCCTAGTATAGTATAGCTTGACGTTATTTTATTATTTTTAATTTAAAAGTTGATGAATCTCAAATTTTAATTACCAAAGTGCAAATCGATTACTATTTGTGTTTTTTTTTCTTTGTTGTTACTTAATTCATTCACTTTTTCGTGAATGACTCGAAACAGAATCCTACGATAAACGTTATCGTATTTTTGAATTTATTTTTCGAATAATGTCATTAGCAAGTGGATGTGGAAGTGATTTTTTTTATTCTTACCTTGATGTTACTCCAATCAATGAAGTTTCAGATTTTTGAATTCAATTTTTAAATCTTAGCTCATGAGCATTCGATTACTGGATTCACTTATAACATCTCATTGATAGATAGATGTTGAATGGGTGTATCATTTTTATCATCAGTGGTTCATTTTTCATTTTCAAAATTGAATCTAGAGGGAAATAAAAACAGAATTGAACACCGTCGTCTTTTCAATAGGTTCATATCTATAATCAATAATAGGAAAATAGGCCCCATTCCCTAATGAATTAGTCTGAGTCTTTTTTTCTAGACTGAGAAAATTTTTGAGAATTTATCATTTTTTCATCTGTAGTCTCTCTCTCAAAGTATTTTTATTCTATTTCCCTCCATCCTAATTTTTCTCATTCCATAAGAAGCCTCAGACTGATTCATTAGGCTCCCCGCCTATTTTTGTGGAGTACAACCATTATAATTACTCCTCCATCGAACCATATTGATTATTCTATCATACTTGAATGTTTCAGGATGGAAATCACAATGGTGAATTTATCTCCACAATGAACTAAAAATCATTCATTTTCTTCATCAGATTTAGATTGTGATTTGAGTATGTCGGCTTGAATTTATAGATCAATTTTTTTTTTACACTTTTGTTAGATCTATTGTTTTTATATTTTCGGCATGATTAAAAGAGGTTCATTTCAAATAATGAAATTTCAACGATGGCAGCCTCCAAGTGAGGTACAACTCATACTCAAATGAGGTACACTCATTATCATACACAATATTATATCACAATGAGGATGTGTGAAGTGCACATAGGTAGAAAATTGAATATATTTTTTATTAATACAAAAGGAGGAGGCAAACCTGTTATGGGCAACTGAAAAATCAGTTACTGAAAATAACTGAGTTTTAAGTTATCTGGGGCCCATAACCCATATTCCCTTTGAAAACCCAGACGGAAAATACAAAAGAGAATAGGAATTGTCTCGAAATAATTCATTAATATTATTTTGATTTGGTGACATCATGGGTCTGGTAGTATGGCAGGTTAATCCAGGGGAATAATTCTGGAAAAGGAAGAGAAAAAGGAGGCAGAATCGAAGTTGTAACAGAAATATAATATTCAAAAAAAAAAGGTAAAATTATTCTCTACGGGAATGAAAAAAAATAAAGAAGAGTAAAGAAAGAATCACTCATCATCTTCCTCCTCGTCTTCCTCATCTTTCTGCTTTTCTGTTTCTTCCAATTTTGTTTTCTTTTTACAGCACCCAGATCCTGAGGGAATAGGTTCATTGTTGTATTTTCGTTTCTTCGTGGTATTGGCATGTTTCGAAGTTGATGGGATAGGGATTTGTTGATTGGCCAAAGACAACAATTTTCGGGGCATGGTTTCATTATCAATTTTTGAGATGTCATTGAAATTCGCAATTATGAATATGTAATTATCTGTTTGGAAAATATTATTATTTTTGATTATTAATATGACATTTTCGATGCACGTTCTAGGACATCTTTCATAGTAGATTTTGATCATTTTGACGTAAGACATCTCGAATACGCTTTTATATTATCTTAAAATCATAATATGGCTTTCGAATCATAATTTACTTTCTAATTGGAATCGTCCCAACATTTCAATATGATCTCCGATATTATATGGGGTTGAGAATTTCTGCGGAAACTTTCGTACTTTGACTGTTAGTTTAAATGTTTCTTCGGCTACTGAAGCAAAGCAACAATTTTTGCCGGGATGCATCTGGTTTTTCATTACAGCAAAATTAGTTTTAATGAAGCCTGTGACACCTAGAATAGGTAGTCGATATGTTATTGTTTTGGTGTCAAGTTTAACAAAAGAAATTGAGTAATAACAGGATATAAAACTTACGACAAAGAGTGTTAGATATTATTCCAGGATCAGATATTGAGATTTTTGGGATTTTGTGTTCTGAAGGAGTAAACTGGCCTGAAATTTTCACTTCAGTATTAGAGTAAATGTTGAGTTGAATGTCACGTCTACTGGTATTATTATATTGAGGATTAGATTCTTTTGCGACGGCACCATTGATATGTATAATCTATGGGTGGATAATAAAAGTAATTCAATTAATACACTTTTCTATGACAAAAATACTCAATTGTAAACAAACTGAAATTTACAGCATTTTTTTCTATTTTTGGATCAAGTTTTTCTCCTATTTCTCCCCACGCAACAATTTTCATATTTTTCCCATTATTATTGTTAACGATGAATGATAACACATTGCCAGTACTGCGTTCAATTAGGCCCTCAGTGTCTTCGATGTATCCTACCAACTCACTATAGGAAGATAACGGAATGAAAATTATAATATTAAAATTAGTGAATGAAATTTCTTACTGAATTTTTGAAAAATTATAGAAATTTTTTTCTTTAAAAAATACCTCAAACAACTGCAAATATAATTAAGCGATGGATTTAGACCTGACGGATAAATAATTTAACTTAAATGATAAAATTATTACATGAACAAAATTTAACCCACATTTTGCGTTGTGTTTCTGATTATTCGGACTCGATGATCACTCGAGAATTTTTTTCGATTTTGCCGAAGAAATCTATTTGATCTCGTGAATGGATATGCCATTCAAATCCAGAGAAATTAAGATCGGCATATAATCTTTGATTCCTGAATCTCACTGTACTTCGATTACTGGGTGTTACGTTTTTTAAGTAGACAAGCTGTTCATAATATTGTGAGAATAAATCACGGATATCGAGTGGACGTGTGGAAAAATGAGATCTGAGTAGTGTTAAGTACTATTTTCCCTCACCACACACGCGGACTAGCTATATGAATTTAGATAATAACCCGGTAATGACTCGCGTAATCGTAATCCGAGTTTCGGAGAAGACAGCGAGGACGTCAAGTTCATGTGCAGAAGCATCCCGTGAGGATAAGCCAATAGCCACTTTACCTACGAATTGATATCCAATGATAATTAGATCTCTGAGGATAAACTAGACCCCCGTAAATACGGCCTTGGTCTGAAGAGAGTACACTCTAGAACAACCCCTCTCTGGGGTCCAAAAAGGAGAGACGGAGTGAACGAAAGAGGAAAAGATTGAAAGCCCGCGTAAGTGACGCACTGAGATAGTGTAATCAATCTAGACATAAACCGGGAATTAAAAATCTGATGGATGAAATAAATACCGTTCGATAGAGAAAAATTCACTGAACTACCCATCAATTTGTCGCACTGCAAAAAGTCCGGGAAGTAATTAAAAAAAATTAAAAACTAATTAATTTTTTGCATGAACGCCAAGAAATTAAATATCTTCACTCAAACTCAATCAATCGTTAAGAAAAAAATACCGGAATGTAGAGGCAAAAATGCTCTACAAAATTGAAGCGATAACCGATATTCCCCGTTCACTCGTTTTCCCGTAATTAATTATTGAATTATTTAATGGTTAAAACTCTAAAAATCGTCAGCTGATTGCATTCGGTCCGCCTCCTTCGGCGCGCGCACTCCCCTCAGAAACGCGCGATGCGCAGTAGATTTAAACGTGCGGACAACTATACACATTATTTTTTTTACAAATAAAGTTAATAAAAATTGAAAAATGAGAAGGTGGAGGACTCTAGGTGGATTCAAGAGTTATTTCTCCTATGATGGAGCACTCTAGGTGAATTCAAGAGTCATTTTATGTGGACTGGGGGAATCTAGGTGGATTTAAGAGTCAGCTTATCCAAACTAGAGACTTCTAGGTGAGTTTAAGAGTCATTTATCTAATGCTGGAGGACTCTTGGTGGATTTAAGGGTCATTTGGTCTAGTCTGAAGGCCTCTTGGTTGATTCAAGAGTCACTTGGTCTAGGCTGGAGGGATCTTGGTGGATTCAAGGGTCATTTTCTCTGGGCTGGAGGGATCTTGGTGGCTTCAAGAGTCATTTCTCCGAGGCTGGAGGCCTCCAGGTGGATTCAAGGGTCATTTCTTCTAGGCTGGAGGCCTGGAGGTGGATTCAAGAGTCATTTTCTCTGGGCTGGAGGCCCCCAGGTAAATTCAAGAGTCATTTGCTCTGGGCTGGAGGCCCCCAGGTAGATTCAAGGGTCACTTGGTCTAGGCTGGAGGGATCTTGGTGGCTTCAAGAGTTATTTGCTCTAGGCTGGAGGCCTGGAGGTGGATTCAAGAGTCATTTTCTCTGGGCTGGAGGCCTCCGGGTGGATCCAAGAGTCCTCCAGCCTAGACCAAGTGGCTCTTAAATCCATCTAGAAGCCTCCAGCCTAGACCAAGTGACTCTTGAATCCACCTCCAGGCCTCCAGCCTAGAAGAAATGACCCTTGAATCCACCCAGATGCCTTCAGACTAGAGAAACTGACTCTTGAAGCCACCAAGATCCCTCCAGCCGAGACCAAGTGACCCTTGAATCCACCCGGAGGTCTCCAGCCCAGAGAAAATGACTCTTGAATCCACCCGGAGGCCTCCAGCCCAGAGAAAATGACTCTTAAATCCACCTCCAGGCCTCCAGCCTAGAAGAAATGACCCTTGAATCCACCTGGAGGCCTCCAGC